>SZWC01000457.1:177894-208399 GCA_023375785.1 Penium margaritaceum
TGTGTAAGTGCGTGTAAGTGCGTGTAAGTACGTGTAAGTGTGTGTAAGTGCGTGTAAGTATGTATAAGTACGTGTAAGTGCGTGTAATTGCATGTAACTGCGTGTACGTGCATGTAAGTGCGTGTAAGTACGTGTAAGCGCGTGTAAGTACGTGTTAGTTTGTGTAAGTACGTGTACGTTCCTGTAAGTGCGTGTAAGTGTGTGTAAGTGCGTGTAAGTGCGTGTAAGTGTGTGTAAGTGTGTATAAGTACGTGTAAGTGCATGTACGTGTGTGTAAGTACATGTAAGTACGTATAAGTATGTGTAAGTGTGTGTAAGTGCATGTTAGTCTGTATAAGTATGTGTAAGTACATGGAAGTGTGTGTAAGTGTGTGTAAGTACGTGTAAGTATGTGTAAGTGCGTGTAAGTGCATGTAAGTGCGTGTAAGTATGTGTAAGTGTGTGTAAGTATGTGTAAGTATGTGTAAGTTCGTGTAACTGAATGCAAGTTCGTGTAAGTGCGTATAAGTGCGTGTAAGTCCGTGTAAGTACGTGTAAGTGTGTGTAAGTGCGTGTAAGTGCGTGTAAGTGTGTGTAAGTACATGAAAGTGCTAAAAGTACACATAAGTACGTGTAAGTACGTGTACGTGTGTGTAAGTACGTGTTAGTTTGTGTAAGTGAATGTAAGTTCGTGTAAGTGTGTGTAAGTGCGTGTAAGTACGTGTAAGTAGGTGTAAGTGCGTGTAAGTGCTTGTAAGTATGTGTAAGTGCGTGTAAGTGCATGTAAGTGCATGTAAGTGTGTGTAAATGTATATAAGTGCGTGTAAGTGCGTGTTAGTGCCTGTGAGTACGTGTAAGAGCGTGTAAGTGCATGTAAGTGTGTGTAAGTGCAGTTTAAGTTCGTATAAGTGAGTGTAAGTGCGTGTAAGTACGTGTAAGTATGTGTAAGTGCGTGTAAGTGCGAGTAAGTATGTGTATGTGCGTGTAAGTGCGTGTAAGTGCGTGTAAGTGCTAAAAGTGCAAGTAAGTGTATGTAAGTGCGTGTAAGTACATGTAAGTACGTGTAAGTGCAGTTTAAATTCATGTAAGTGTGTGTAAGTGGGTGTAAGTGCGTGGAAGTATGTGTAAGTTCGTGTAAGTGTGTGTAGGTGCATGTTACTGCAGTTAAAGTGGGTGTAGTTTTGTGTAAGTTCATGTAAGTGTGTGTAAGTGCGTGTAAGTGCGTATAAGTGTGTGTAAGTACGTGTAAGTGCGTGTAAGTGTGTGTAAGTGCGTCTAAGTGTGTGTAAGTGCGTCTAAGTGCATGTAAGTGCGTGTAAGTGTGATTGAAGTACGTGTAAGATCGTGTAAGTGCGTGTAAGTATGCATGAGAAAACAATATCCGCTATCCGGGGTATCCGCACTATCCGTCCAGTATCCGGATAGCGGATAGTACTTAGAAGGATATCCGGATACATCCGGATACATCCGGATGTGGATATCAGCTGGAAATATGTGGCTTTTTTTTAAGGTGTCAGTGAGTATCCGGAGGTATGCGCTGGTATCCATACAAGTATCCGGATGTATCCGTACTTCTATCTGTTGAACTTTCTGGATAGTGCAAGTATCCCCAAGTATCCGTAAGTATCCGGATATTTGAGGCAACTATCCGGATAGCGGATACCTGACTGGTGAATACATCCGGATTGCGGATACCTCCAAAAAGGGACGAATTTTTCCGGATTCTCATGCCTATGTGTAAGTGCGTATAAAAATGTGTAAGTGCGTGTAAGTGCGTGTAAGTGCATGTAAGTGCGTGTAAGTGGGTGTAAGTGCGTGTTAGTACATATAAGTGTGTGTAAAAGCGTATAAGTGTGTGTAAGTGTGTGTAAGTGCGTGTAAGTGCATGTAAGTGCATGTAAGTGCGTGTAAGTACATGTAAGCGCGTGTAAGTGCGTATAAGTGCGTGTAAGTGCGTGTACGTATGTATAAGTGCATGTAAGTACGAATAAGTGCATGTACGGGCATATAAGTACGTGTAAGTGCGTGTAAGTGCGTGTAAGTGTGTGTGAGTGCGTGTGAGTATGTGTAAGTATGTGTAAGTGCGTGTAAGTACGTGTAAGTGCGTGTAAGTGTGTGTCAGTACGTGTAAGTACGTGTAAGTGTGTGTAAGTACATGTAAGTGCGTGTAAGTTTGTATAAGTGCGTGTAAATGCGTGAAAGTAGGTGTAAGTGCGTGTAAGCACGTATAAGTGTATGTAAGTATGTATAAGTGCGTCTAAGAGCGTGCAAGAGCATGTGAGAGCGTGTAAGTACGTATAAGTGCGTGTAAGTGCGTGTAAGTATGTGTAAGTATGTGTAAGTGCGTGTAAGTGCATGTACGTTCATATCAGTGTGTGTAAGTACGTGTAAGTACGTGTAAGCTTGTGTAAGTGTGTGTAAGTGTGTGTAAGTGCGTGTAAGTGCATGTTAGTGCATGTAAGTACGGGTAAGTACAAAAACGTGCGTGTAAGTATGTGCAAGTGTGTGTATGTGCGTGTACGTGCGTGTAACCGCATGTACGTACGTGTAAGTGTGTGTAAGTACGTATAAGCATGTGTAAGTACGTGTTCGTTTGTATAAGTGCGTGTAAGTTCCTGTAAGTACGTGTAGGTACGTGGAAGTACGTATAAGTGCGTATAAGTGCGTATAAGTACATGTAAGTACGTGTAAGTACGTATAAGTGCGTGTCAGTACGTGTAAGTACGTGTAAGTTCATGTAAGTACGTGTAAGTGCGTGTAAGTGCGTGTAAGTGCGTATAAGCGCGTGTAAGTACATGTAAGTGCGTATAAGTATGTGAAAGTGCATGTAAGTACGTGTAAGTTCATGTAAATGAATGTAAGTTTGTGTAAGTGCGTATAAGTGCGTGTAAGTGCGTCTAAGTGCGTGTAAGTATGTCTAAGTGCCTGTAAGTGCATATAAGTGCGTGTAAGTGCGTGTGAGTGCATGTAAATGTGGTTAAAGTGCGTATACGTTCGTGTAAGTGCGTGTAAGTAGGCATTAGAAAACAATATCCGCTATCCGGGGTATCCGCACTATCATTCCAGTATCCGGATAGCAGATAGTACCTGGAAAACAACTTAGAAGGATATCCGGATACATCCGTATATATGTGGATGTGGATATCAGCTAGAGATATGTGGCTTTTTCTGAAGGTGCCTGTGAGTATCCGGAGGTATCCGCTGGTATCCGTACAAGTATCGGGGTGTATCCGTACTTCTATCCGTTGAACTATCCGGATAGTGCAAGTATCCGCAAGTATCCGTAAGTATCCGGATATTTGAGGCAACTATCCAGATAGCGGATACCTGACTGGTGAAAATATCCGGATAGCGGATACCTCCAAAAAGGGACAGATATATCCGGATTTTCATGCCTACGTGTTAGTGCGTATAAGTGTGTGTATGTGCGTATAAGTGCGTGTAAGTGTGTGTAAGTGGGTGTAAGTGTGTGTTAGTGTGTGTAAGTGTGTGTAAAGTGTATAAGTGCGTGTGAGTATGTGTAAGTGTGTTTAAGTGCATGTAAGTGTGTATAAGTGCATGTAATTGCGTGTAAGTGTGTGTAAGTACGTATAAGTGCGTGTAAGTACTTGTAAGTGTGTGTAAGTGCGTGTAAGTGCGTGTCAGTACGTGTAAGTGCGTGTAAGTGCCTTTAAGTGCATATAAGTGCATGTAAGTGTGTATAAGTGCGTATAAGTGTGTATAAATGCGTGTGAGTGCGTGTGAGTACGTGTAAGTATGTATAAGTGCGTGTAAATGTGTATAAGTGCGTAAAAAGTGTGTATCAGTGCGTGTAAGTGTCTGTAAGTACATGTAAGTGTGTGTACGTTTGTGTAAGTGCGTGTAAATGCGTGAGTGCGTGTAAGTGCATGTAAGTGTGTGTAAGTGTATATATGTATGTATCAGTGCGTGTAAGGTCGTATAAGAGTGTGTGAGAGCGTGTAAATATGTATAAGTACGTGTAAGTGTGTGTAAGTGTGTGTAAGTGCGTGTAAGTGCGTGTAAGTGCATGTAAGTACGTGTAAGTTCGTGTAAGTGTGTGTAAGTACGTGTAAGTATGTGTAACTGCGTGTACGTGCGTATAAGTGCATGTAATGCGTGTGAGTGCGTGAAAGTACGTGTAAGTTCATGTACGTGCGTGTAAATTCCTGTAAGTACATGTAAGTGCATGTAAGTGTATGTAAGTGCATGTAAGTGCGTATAAGTGTGTGTAAATACTTGTAAGTGTGTGTAAGTGCGTGTAAGTACGTGTAAGTACGTGTAAGTGCAAGTAAGTGCGTGTAAGTATGTGTAAGTGCATGTGAGGCGTATAAACACGTGTAAGTGTGTGTAAGTGCGTGTAAGTGCGTGTAAGTGTGTGTAAGTGTGAGTAAGTACGTGTAAGTGCATGTAAGTGCGTGTAAGTGCGTGTAAGTGCGTGTAAGTGCGTGTAAGTGCGTATAAGTACGAATGAGTTTGTGTTAGTGAACGTAAGTTCGTGTAAGTGCGTGTAAGTATGTGTAAGTGCGTGTAAGTGCGTGTAAGTACGTGTAAGTTTGTGTTAGGGAATATAATTTTGTGTAAGTGCCTGTAAGTGCGTGTAAGTGCGTGTAAGTGCGTGTAAGTACGTGGTAAGTGTGTGTAAGTACGTGGAAGTGCTTGTAAATACGTGTAAGTGTGTGTAAGTGTGTATGAGTGCGTGTGAGTGCATGTAAGTATGTGTAAGTGCGTGTAAGTGCATGTAAGTGCGTGTAAGTACGTCTCAGTACGTGTAAGTGCGTGTAAGTGCGTGTAAGTGCGTGTAAGTGCGTGTTAATGCGTGTACGTTTGTGTAAGTGCGTGTAAATGCGTGTAAGTATGCGTGTAAGTTTAAGTGGGTGTAATTTCGTGTAAGTTTGTTTAAGTACGTGTAAGTGCGTGTAAGTGCATGTAAGTACGTGTAAGTGCGTGTAAGTGTGTATAAGTGTGTGTAAATACGTGTAAGTGCGTGTAAGTGTGTATAAGTGTGTGTAAATACGTGTAAGTGCGTGTAAGTGTGTATAAGTGTGTGTAAATACGTGTAAGTGCGTGTAAGTGTGTATAAGTGTGTGTAAATACGTGTAAGTGCGTGTAAGTGTGTATAAGTGCGTATAAGTGTGTATAAATGCGTGTGAGTGCGTGTGAGTACGTGTAAGTATGTATAAGTGCGTATAAGTACGTGTAAGTTCATGTAAGTGTGTGTAAGTACATGTAAGTGCGTATAAGTATGTGTAAGTACGTGTAAGTGCAAGTAAGTGCGTGTAAGTACGTGTAAGTGCATGTAAGCACGTGTAAGTGCGTGCAAGTGCGTGTAAGTGCGTGTAAGTGGGTGTAAATACGTGTAAGTGCAAGTAAGTGTGTGTTAGTACGTGTAAGTGCGTATAAGTGCGTGTAAGTGCGTGTAAGTGTATGTAAGTGCGTGTAAGTGCGTGTTCGTAAGTGTAAGTGCGTGTAACTTTGTGTAAGTACGTGTATGTGCGTGTAAGTGCCTGTAAGTGTGTTTAAGTACGTGTGAGTGCAGTTTAAGTGGGTGTAAGTGCATATAAGTGTGTGAAAGTACGTATAAGTGCGTGTTAGTGCATGTAAGTACGTGTAAGTGTGTAAGTGTGTGTTAGTGTGTGTAAGTGCGTGTAAGTGTGTATAAGTGCGTGTTAGTGCGTGTAAGTGCGTGTAAGTGTGTGTAAGTGCATGTAAGTGCGTGTAAGTGCGTGTAAGTGTATGTAAGTGCGTGTAAGTGCGTGTAAGTGTATGTAAGTGCGTGTAAGTGCGTGTAAGTGTATGTAAGTGCGTGTAAGTGCGTGTAAGTGTATGTAAGTGCGTGTAAGTGCGTGTAAGTGTATGTAAGTGCGTGTAAGTGCGTGTAAGTGTATGTAAGTGCGTGTAAGTGCGTGTAAGTGTATGTAAGTGCGTGTAAGTGCGTGTAAGTGTATGTAAGTGCGTGTAAGTGCGTGTAAGTGTATGTAAGTGCGTGTAAGTGCGTGTAAGTGTATGTAAGTGCGTGTAAGTGCGTGTAAGTGTATGTAAGTGCGTGTAAGTGCGTGTAAGTGTATGTAAGTGCGTGTAAGTGCGTGTAAGTGTATGTAAGTGCGTGTAAGTGCGTGTAAGTGTATGTAAGTGCGTGTAAGTGCGTGTAAGTGTATGTAAGTGCGTGTAAGTGCGTGTAAGTGTATGTAAGTGCGTGTAAGTGCGTGTAAGTGTATGTAAGTGCGTGTAAGTGCGTGTAAGTGTATGTAAGTGCGTGTAAGTGCGTGTAAGTGTATGTAAGTGCGTGTAAGTGCGTGTAAGTGTATGTAAGTGCGTGTAAGTGCGTGTAAGTGTATGTAAGTGCGTGTAAGTGCGTGTAAGTGTATGTAAGTGCGTGTAAGTGCGTGTAAGTGTATGTAAGTGCGTGTAAGTGCGTGTAAGTGTATGTAAGTGCGTGTAAGTGCGTGTAAGTGTATGTAAGTGCGTGTAAGTGCGTGTAAGTGTATGTAAGTGCGTGTAAGTGCGTGTAAGTGTATGTAAGTGCGTGTAAGTGCGTGTAAGTGTATGTAAGTGCGTGTAAGTGCGTGTAAGTGTATGTAAGTGCGTGTAAGTGCGTGTAAGTGTATGTAAGTGCGTGTAAGTGCGTGTAAGTGTATGTAAGTGCGTGTAAGTGCGTGTAAGTGTATGTAAGTGCGTGTAAGTGCGTGTAAGTGTATGTAAGTGCGTGTAAGTGCGTGTAAGTGTATGTAAGTGCGTGTAAGTGCGTGTAAGTGTATGTAAGTGCGTGTAAGTGCGTGTAAGTGTATGTAAGTGCGTGTAAGTGCGTGTTAATGCGTGTACGTTTGTGTAAGTGCGTGTAAATGCGTGTAAGTATGCGTGTAAGTTTAAGTGGGTGTAATTTCGTGTAAGTTTGTTTAAGTACGTGTAAGTGCGTGTAAGTGTGTGTAAGTACGTATACGTGCGTGTAAGTACGTGTAAGTGCGTGTAAGTGCGTGTAAGTGTGTATAAGTGTGTGTAAATACGTGTAAGTGCGTGTAAGTGTGTGTAAGTGCCTGTTAGCGCATATAAGTGCGTGTAAGTGCGTGTAAGTGTGTGTAAGTGTGGTTTAAGTGCGTGTAAATTCGTGTAAGTGCGTGTAAGTTTGTGTAAGTGCGTGTAAGTTTGTGTAAGTGTGTATTATTGCGTGTAAGTGTGTGCCAAAGCGTGTGAGTGCGTGTAAGTGTGTGTAAATGCATTTAAGTACGTGTAAGTGCATATAAATGCGTGTAAGTGTGTGTAAGTGCGTGTTAGTGCGTGTAAGTGCGTGTAAGTGCGTGTAAGTGCATATAAGCGTGTGTAAGTACATGTAAGTGTGTGAAAGTACGTGTTAGTGTGTGTAAGTGCGTGTAAGTGCGTGTAAGTGTGTGTAAGTACATGTGACTGTGTGTAAGTATGTGTAAGTGTGTGTAAGTGAGTGTAAGTATGTGTAAGTGCGTATAAGTGTGTGTAAGTGCGTGTAAGTGCGTGTAAGTGCATGTAAGTACGTATAAGTGTATGTAAGTGCATGTAAGTATGTGTATGTGCGTGTAAGTGCGTGTAAGCGCATGTAAGTGCATGTAAGTGTGTGTAAGTGCGTGTAAGTGCGTGTTAGTACGTGTGAGTGCGTGGAAGAGCGTGTAAGTGTATGTAAGTGGGTGTTAGTGCGGTTTAAGTTTGTGTAAGTGAGTGTAAGTACGTGTAAGTACGTGTAAGTTCGTGTAAGTATGTGTAAGTGCGTGTAAGTGCGTGTAAGTGTGGTTTAAATGCGTGTAAGTTCGTGTAAGTGCGTATAAGTGTGTGTAAGTTTGTGTAAGTTTGTGTAAGTATGTTTAAGTGTGTGTAAGTGCATATAAGTGCGTTAAAGTGTGTGTTAGTGCGTGTAAGTGTGTGTTAGTGCGTGTAAGTATGTGCAAAAGCGTGTAAGTGCGTGTAAGTGTGTGTAAGTGAATGTAAGTGCGTGTAAGTACATGTAAGTGCCTATACGTGCATGTAAGTGCGTGTAAGTGCATGTAAGTACGTGTGAGTACGTGTAAGTGCATGTAAGTGTGTCTAAGTACGTGTAAGTGCGTGTGAGTACGTGTTAGTATGTGTAAGTGCGTGTAAGTGCATGTAAGTACGTGTGAGTACGTGTAAGTGCATGTAAGTGTGTCTAAGTACGTGTAAGTGCGTGTGAGTACGTGTTAGTATGTGTAAGTGCGTGTAAGTGTGTGTAAGTGCGTATACGTGTATGTCAGTGCATGTAAGTGTATGTTTGTGCTTGTAAGTGTATGTATGTATGTGTAAGTGTGTGTAAGTACGTGTAAGAGCATGTGAGTACATGTAAGTGTGTGTAAGTGCGTGTAAGTGTGTATAACTGCGTATACGTGTGTGTAAGTGCGTGTAAGTGCGTGTAAGTGGGTGTAAGTATGTATAAGTGTGTGTAAGTGTGTGTAAGTGCGTGTAAGTGCGTGTAAGTACGTGTAAGTACGTGTAAGTACAAGTAAGTGCGTGTAAGTGGGTGTAAGTGCGTGTAAGTGCGTGTAAGCACGTGTAAGCACGTGTAAGTACGTGTAAGTGCGTGAAAGTGCTGTCAGTGCGTGTAAGTGTATAGTGCGTGTAAGTGCGTGTAAGTGCGTGTAAGTGCGTTTAAGGACGTGTAAGTTTGTGTAAGTGCGTGTAAGTGTGTGTAAGTGAGTATAAGTGCGTGAAAGTACGTGTAAGTGTGTGTAAGTACGTGTAAGTTCGTGTAAGTGAATGTAAGTTTGTGTAAGTGTGTGTAAGTGCGTTTAAGTGCATGTAAGTATGTGTAAGTGCGTGTAAGTATGTATAAGTGCGTGTAAGTGCGTATAAGTGCGTGTAAGTGCGTGTAAGTACATGTAAGTGCGTGTAAGTGCGTGTAAGTACGTGTAAGTGCATGTTAGTGCGTGTAAGTGCGTGTAAGAGCATGTAAGTGCATGTAAGTACGTGTAAGTGCGGTTTAAGTTCGTGTAAGTAAATGTAAGTGCGTGTAAGTATGTGTAAGTTTGTATAAGTGCGTGTACGTACGTGTAAGTGTGTGTAAGTGTGTGTAAGAGCGTACAAGTGTGTGTAAGTATGTGTAAGTGTGTGTTAGTGTAGTTTGAGTTCGTGTAAGTGCGTGTAAGTGCGTGTAAGTGCGTGTAAGTATGTGTAAGTGCGTGTAAGTGCGTGTAAGTACGTTTAAGTATGTGTAAGTGCGTGTAAGTGTGTGTAAGTTTGTGTAAGTGCATATAAGTGCATGTAAGTGCGTGTACGTACGTGTAAGTATGTGTAAGTACGTGTAAGTGCAAGTAAGTGCATGTAAGTACGTATAAATGTATGTAAGCATGTATAAGTGTGTGTAAGTTTGTGTAAGTGCGTGAAAGTGCGTGTAAGTACGTCTAAGCGCGTGTAAGTGCGTGTAAGTGCAGTTTAAGTGGGTGTAATTTAGTGTAAGTTTGTGTAAGTGCGTGTAAGTGTGTATAAGTGCGTGTAAGTGAGTGTAAGTGTGACTAACTGCGTGTAAGTGCGTGTAGGTGCGTGTAAGTGCGTGTAAGTGCGTATAAGTGTGTGCAAGTGCATGTAAGTGCGTGTTAGTATGTGTATGTGTGTGTAAGTGCATGTAAGTACGTGTAAGTGCATGTAAGTGCGTGTAAGTGTGGTTTAAGTGCGTGTAAGTTTGTGTAAGTGCGTGTAAGTGCGTACAAGTGTGTGTAAGTGCATGTAAGTGTGCATAAGTGCGTATAAGTGCGTGTAAATGCGTGTAAGTGTGTGTAAGTGCGTGTTACTGCGTCTAAGTGTGTGAAGAAGCGTGTAAGTACGTGTAAGTGCGTGTAAGTACGTGTAAGTATGTGTAAGTGTGTGTAAATGCGTGTAAGTGCGTGTAAGTGCGTGTGAGTGCGTGTGAGTGTATGTAAGTACATGTAAGTGTGTATAAGGTGGTAAAAGAGTGTGTAAGAGTGTGGAAGTCTGTGTAAGTGCGTGTAAGTACGTGTAAGTGTGTATAAGTGCATGTAAGTGTGTGTAAGTTCATGTAAGTCCATGTAAGTATGTGTAAGTACGTGTAAGTACGTGTAAGTGTGTGTAAGTGTGTGTCAGTACATGTAAGTGCGTTTAAATGCATGTAAGTGCGTGTAAGTGCGTGTAAGTGCGTGTAAGTGTGTATAAGTATGTGTAAGTGTGTGTAAGGTGGTGTAAGAGCGTGTAAGAGTGTATAAGTGCGTGTAAGTGCGTGTAAGTGTGTATAAGTATGTGTAAGTGTGTGTAAGGTGGTGTAAGAGCGTGTAAGAGTGTATAAGTGCGTGTAAATGCGTGTAAGTACGCGTAAGTATGTGTAAGTGCATGTAAGTGCATGTAAGTACGTGTAAGTGTGTGTAAGTGTGTGTAAGTGCGTATAAGTGAGTATAAGTGTGTGTACGTACGTGTAAGTGTAAGAAAGGGCGTGTAAGTATGTGCAAGTGTGTGTAAGTGCGTGTAAGTGCGTGTAACTGTGTGTACGTTTGTGTAAGTGCCTGAAAGTACGTGTAAGTTCGTGTAAGTGCGTGTAAGTGTGTGTAAGTGCGTGTAAGTGTGTGTAAGTGCATGGAAGTGCGTGTAAGTTTAAGTGCGTATAAGTACGTGTAAATACGTGTAAGTGCGTGTAAGTGTATGTTAGTACGTATAAGTGCGTGTAAGTGCGTGTAAGTGTGTGTAAGTGCGTGTAAGTACGTGTAAACTCGTGTAAGTGAATGTAAGTTTGTGCAAGTATGTATAAGTGCGTGTAAGTGTGTATAAGTGCGTGTAAGTGCGTGTAAGTGTGTGTAAGTGCGTGTAAGTGTGTGGTAGTACGTATAAGTGCGTGTAAGAGCGTGTAAGTGCATGTAAGTGCGTGAAAGCATGGTCTAAGTTCGTGTAAGTGACTGTAAGTGTATGTAAGTACGTATAAGTGCGTGTAAGAGCGTGTAAGTGCATGTAAGTGCGTGAAAGCATGGTCTAAGTTCGTGTAAGTGACTGTAAGTGTATGTAAGTTTGTGTAAGTTCATGTAAGTCCGTAAACGTACGTCTAAGTGTAGTTTAAGTTTGTGTGAGTACGTGTAAGTGCGTGTAAGTGCATGAAAGTATGTATAAGTGCGTGTAAGTACGTGTAAGTGCGTTTAAGTATGTGTAAGTGAGTGTAAGTGCGTGTAAGTTTGTGTAAGTACGTATAAGTGCGTGTAAGTGCGTGTAGTATGTGTAAGTATGTGTAAGTATGTGTAAGTGCAAGTAAGTGCGTGTAAGTACGTGTAAGTACGTATAAGTGCGTGTAAGTGCGTGTAGTATGTGTAAGTATGTGTAAGTATGTGTAAGTGCAAGTAAGTGCGTGTAAGTACGTGTAAGTGCATGTAAGCACGTGTAAGTGCGTGTAAGTGCGTGTAAGTGCGTGTAAGTGCATGTAAGTGTGTGTAAGTGCATGTATGTGTATTTAAGTGCGTGTAAGTGCGTGTAAGTGCAGTTTAAGTGGGTGTTATTTTGTGTACGTTTGTGTAAGTACGTATAAGTGCGTGTAAGTACGTGTAAGTACGTGTAAGTGCGTATAAGTGCGTACAAGTGCGTGTAAGTGCGTGTTAGTGTGTGTATGTGTGTGTAAGTGCGTGTAAGTACGTGTAAGTACGTGTACGTACGTGTAAGTGCATGTAGGTGCGTGTAGGTGCGTGTAAGAGCGTGTAAGTGCGTGCAAGTGCGTGTAAGTACGTGTAAGTGTGTGCAAGTGTGTATAAGTGCATGTAAGTATGTATAAGTGCGTCTAAGTGCGTGTAAGTGCATGTAACTGCGTGTAAGTGCCTGTAAGTGCGTATAAATGTGGTTTAAGTACGTGTAAGTTCGTGTAATTGCGTGTAAGTGCATACAAGTGTGTGTAAGTGCGTGTAAGTTCGTGTACGTACATATAAGTGCGTGTAAGTGTGTGTAAGTGCGTGTAAGAGCGTGTTAGTACGTGTAAGTGTATGTAGAAGTGTGTAAGTGCGTGTAAGTGCGTGTAAGAGCATGTAAGTACGTGTAACTGCATGTAAGTACGTGTAAGTGCGTGTAAGTGTGTGTAATTGCGTGTAAGTGCATGTAAGTACGTGTAAGTACGTGTAAGTGCATGTAAGTGTGTGTAAGTGTGTGTAAGTGTGTGTAAGTGCGCATAAGTGTGTGTAAGTATGTGTGAGTACGTGTGAGTGCGTGTAAGTATGTGTAAGTGCGTGTAAGTGTGCGTAAGTGTGTATACGTACGTGTCAGTACATGTACGTGCGTGTAAGTGTGTGTAAGTACGTGTAAGTTTGTGTTAGTGCATGTAAATGCGTGTAAGTATGTGTAAGTGTGTGTAAGTACGTATAAGTTTGTGGAAGTGCGTGTAAGGTCGTGTAAGAGCGTGTAAGAGCGTATAGGTACGTGTAAGTGTGTGTAAGTACGTGTTAGTTTGTGTAAGTGAATGTAAGTTCGTGTAAGTGCGTATAAGTGTGTGTAAGTGCGTATAAGTGCATGTAAGTACGTGTAAGTGCGTGTAAGTGCGTGTAAGTCTGTGTAAGTGTGTGTAAGTGTGTGTAAGTGCATGTAAGTACGTACAAGTGTGTGTAAGTGCATGTACGTTTGTGTAAGTACGTGTAAGTGCATGTAAGTGCGTGTTAATGTGTGTGAGTACGTGTAAGAGCGTGTAAGTGTATGTAAGTGTGTGTGAGTGCAATTTAAGTTTGTGTAAGTACGTGTACGTGCGTGTAAGTGCGTGTAAGTGCAGTTTAAGTGGGTGCAATTTTGTGTAAGTTTGTGTCAGTGCGTCTAAGTGCGTGTAAGTGCATATAAGTGTGTGTAAGTGCGTGTAAGTGCGTGTAAGTACGTGTAAGTATGTGTAAGTGCGTATAAGTGCGTGTAAGTGTGTACAAGTGCGTGTAAGAGTGTAGTTTAGTGCATATAAGTATGTATAAGTGCGTGTAAGTGCGTGTAAGTACGTGTAAGTATGTGTAAGTGCGTATAAGTGCGTGTAAGTGTGTACAAGTGCGTGTAAGAGTGTAGTTTAGTGCATATAAGTATGTATAAGTGCGTGTAAGTGCATGTAAGTGCGTGTGGGTATGTGTAGGTGTGTGTAAGTGCATATATGTACGTGTAAGTGCGTGTAAGTGTGTGTAAGTATGTATACATGCGTCTAAGTGTGTGTAAGTGTGTGTAAGTGCGTGTAAGTACGTGTAAGTGCGTGTAAGTGCGTATAAGTGTGTGTAAGTATGTGTAAGTGTGTCTAAGTGCGTGTTAGTGCGTATGAGTGCGTGTAAGAGCGTGTAAGTGCATGTAAGTGCGTGTAAATGCGGTTTAAGTTCGTGTAAGTAAGTGTAAGTGCGTGTAAGTACGTGTAAGGTCGTATAAGTGCGTGTAAGTGTGTGTAAGTGCTAAAAGTGAGTGTAAGTGCATATAAGTGCGTGTAAGTGCATGTAAGTGCGTGTAAGTGTAGTTTAAGTTCGTGTAAGTGCGTGTAAGTGCGTGTAAGTATGTATAAGTGTGTGTAAGTGCATGTAAGTATGTGTAAATGCGTGTAAGTACGTGTAAGTGTGTGTAAGTGCGTGTAAGTTCGTGTAAGTGCGTGTAAGTGCGTGTAAGTGCGTGTAAGTGCATGTAAGTGCGTCTAGGTGTATGTAAGTACGTGTAAGTATAGTTTAAGTGGGTGTTATTTTGTGTAAGTTCGTGTAAGTGCGTGTAAGTGCGTGTAAGTGCATGTAAGTTAGTGTAAGTGCGACTAAGTGCGTGTAAGTACATGTAAGTGCGTGTACGTGCGTATAAAAACGTACAAGTACATGTAAGTGTGTGTTAGTGTGCGTATGTGTGTGGAAGTATGTGTAAGTGTGTGTAAGTGTGTGTAAGTGCGTGTAAGTGCATGAAGGTGCATGTAGGTGCGTGTAAGTGCAAGTCAGTACGTGTAAGTGCATGTAAGTGCGTGTAAGTGTGTGTAAGTGCGTGTAAGTGCATGAAGGTGCATGTAGGTGCGTGTAAGTGCAAGTCAGTACGTGTAAGTGCGTGTAAGTGCGTGTAAGTCTGTGTAAGTGTGTGTAAGTGTGTGTAAGTGCGTGTAAGTGCATGAAGGTGCATGTAGGTGCGTGTAAGTGCAAGTCAGTACGTGTAAGTGCATGTAAGTGCGTGTAAGTGTGTGTAGGTACGTACAAGTTCATTTAAGTACGTGTAAGTGCGTCTAAGTGCATGTAAGTGCGTGTAAGTGTGTGTAAGTGCATGTAAGTGCGTATAAGTGTGGTTTAAGTAGGTGTAAGTTCGTGTAACTGCATGTAATTACATACAAGTGTGTGTAAGTACGTGTAAGTGTGTGTAAGTTCGTTTACGTGTGTGTAAGTGTGTGTAAGTGTGTGTAAGTGCGTGTAAGTGCGTGTTAGTACGTGTAAGTGCATGTAGAAGTGTGTAAGTGCGTGTAAGTGCGTGTAAGAGCATGTAAGTACGTGTAACTGCAAGTAAGTGCGTGTAAGTGCGTGTAAGTGTGTGTAAGTGTGTGTAAGTGCATGTAAGCACGTGTAAGTATGTGTAAGTGCGTGTAAGTGTGTGTAAGTGTGTGTAAGTTTGTGTAAGTACGTATAAGTGCGTGTAAGTATATGTGAGTGCATGTGAGTGCGTGTAAGTATGTGTAAGTGCGTGTAAGTGCGTGTAAGTATGTATACGTACGTGTCAGTGTGAGTAAGTGTGTGTAAGTGTGTGTAAGTATGTGTAAGTGTGTGTAAGTGCATGTAAGTATGTGGAAGTGTGTGTAACATCGTGTAAGAGCGTGTAAGAGTGTATAAGTGCGTATAAGTGCGTATAAGTGCGTGTAAGTGCGTGTAAGTGTGTGTAAGTGTGTGTAAGTACGTGTAAGTGCGTGTAAGTGCGTGTAGGTGCGTGTAAGTATGTGTAAGTTTTTGTAAGTGTGCGTACGTTCCTGTAAGTGCGTGTAAGTGCGTGTAAGTACGTGTAAGTGCATGGAAGTGCGTATAAGTGTGTGTAAGTGCGTGTAAGTGTGTGTAAGTGCGTGTAAGTGTATATTAGTATATATAAGTATGTGTAAGTGCATGTAAGTACGTATCAGTGTGTGTAAGTACGTGTAAGTACGTGTAAGTGCATGTAAGTACGTGTAAGTGCGTGTAAGTGCGTGTAAGTGCATGTAAGTGCGTGTAACTGCCTGTAAGTACGTGTAAGTATGTATAAGTGCGTGTAAGTGCGTGTAAGTACGTGTAAGTACGTGTAAGTTTGTGTAAGTGAATGTAAGTTCGTGTAAGTGCGTGTAAGTGTGTGTAAATGCGTATAAGTGCGTGTAAGTGTGTGTAAGTGCGTGTAAGTGCGTGTAAGTGCGTGTAAGTGCGAGTATGGGTGTAAGTGCGTGTAATTGCGTGTAAGTGCGTGTAAGTATGTGTTAGTTTGTATAAGTGAATGTAAGTTCGTGTAAGTCCGTGTCAGTGTGTGTAAATGCGTATAAGTGCGTGTACGTACGTGTAAGTGCGTGTAAGTGTGTGTAAGTGTGTATAAGTTCGTGTAAGTGCGTGTTAGTGCATGTACGTACGTGTAAGTGTGTGTAAGTGCATGTAAGTGTCTGTAAATAGGTGTAAGTGCGTGTAAGTGCGTGTTAGTGCATGTGAGTGCATGTAAGAGCGTGTAATTGCATGTAAGTGTGTGTAAGTGCAGTTTAAGTTTGTGTAAGTGTGTGTAAGTGCGTATAAGTGCAGTTTAAGTTTGTGTAAGTGCAGGTAAGTGCGTGTAAGTACATACAAGTATGTGTAAGTGCGTGTAAGTGCGTATAAGTGCGTGTAAGTACACTTTAAGTGGGTGTAATCTTGTGTAAGTTTGTGTAAGTACGTGTAAGTGCGTGTAAGTGCGTGTAAGTGCGTGTAAGTGTGTGTAAGTAAGTGTAAGTGTGTGTAAGTACATATAAGTGCGTGTAAGTGTGTGCAAGTGTGTGTGAGAGTGTGTTTTAGTGCATGTAAGTGTGTGTAAGTGCGTATAAGTACGTGTAAGTGCGTGTAAGTGCGTGTAAGTTCGTGTACATGTGTGTAGGTGCGTGTAAGTGTGTGAAAGTACGTGTAAGTGCATATAAGTACGTATACATGCATCTAAGAGTGTGTAAGTGCGTGTAAGTGCGTGTAAGTACGTGTAAGTGCGTGTAAGTGCGTATAAGTGCGTTTAAGTATGTGTAAGTGCGTCTAAGTGCGTGTTAGTGCACGTGAGTGCGTGTAAAAGCATGTAAGTGCATGTAAGTGCGTGTAAGTGCGGTTTAAGTTCGTGCAAGTGAGTGTAAGTGCGTGTAAGTACGTGTAAGTTTGTGTAAGTGTGTGTAATTCTGTGTAAGTGCTAAAAGTGCGTGTAAGTGCGTATACGTGCATGTAAGTGCATGTAAGTACTAGTAAGTATGTATAAGTGCGTGTAAGTGCGTGTAAGTATGTGTAAATGCGTGTAAGTGCATGTAAGTGCATGTAAGTACGTGTACGTTTGTATAAGTGTGTGTAAGTGCATGTAAGTGCATGTAAGTAAGTGTAAGTACATGAAAGTATGTGTAAGTGTAAGTAAGTGCGTGTAAGTACGTGTAAGTACGTGTAAGTACGTGTAAGTTCATGTAAGTACGTGTAAGTGCGTGTAAGTGCGTGTAAGTGCGTGTAAGTGCATGTAAGTGTGTGTAAGTGCGTGTAAGTGCGTGTAAGTACGTGTAAGTGCGTGTAAGTGCGTATAAGTGCGTTTAAGTATGTGTAAGTGCGTCTAAGTGCGTGTTAGTGCACGTGAGTGCGTGTAAAAGCATGTAAGTGCATGTACGTGCGTGTAAGTGCGGTTTAAGTTCGTGCAAGTGAGTGTAAGTGCGTGTAAGTACGTGTAAGTTTGTGTAAGTGTGTGTAATTCTGTGTAAGTGCTAAAAGTGCGTGTAAGTGCGTATACGTGCATGTAAGTGCATGTAAGTACTAGTAAGTATGTATAAGTGCATGTAAGTGCGTGTAAGTATGTGTAAATGCGTGTAAGTGCGTGTAAGTGCATGTAAGTACGTGTACGTTTGTATAAGTGTGTGTAAGTGCATGTAAGTGCATGTAAGTAAGTGTAAGTACATGAAAGTATGTGTAAGTGTAAGTAAGTGCGTGTAAGTACGTGTAAGTACGTGTAAGTACGTGCAAGTTCATGTAGGTACGTGTAAGTGCGTGTAAGTGCGTGTAAGTATGTATAAGTGTGTAAGAGCGTATAAGTGCGGTTTAAGTTTGTCTAAGTGTGTGTAAGTGCATGTAACTGCGTATAAATGCGTATAAGTGCGTGTAAATGTGTGTAAGTGTGTGTAAGTGCGTGTGAGTGTAGTTAAGCGGATTTATTTTTGTGTAAATTTGTGTAAGTGTGTGTAAGTACGTATAAGTGTATGTAAGTGTGTGTAAGTGCGTGTAAGTACGTGTAAGTGCGTATAAGTGCATGTAAGTGCGTGTAAGTGCGTATAAGTGTATGTAAGTGTGTGTAAGTGCGTGTAAGTACGTGTAAGTACGTGTTAGTGCATATAAGTGAATATAAGTGCGTGCAAGTGCATGTAAGTATGTGTAATTTTGTGTAAGTGCGTGTAAGTGCGTGTAAGTTTATGTAAGTGCGAGTAAGTACGTGCAAGTGCGTGTAAGTGCGTATCAGTGCATGTAAGTACGTGTAAGTATACATAAGTGTGTGTAAGTACGTGTAAGTACGGTTTACGTTCATGTAAGTATGTGTATGTGCATGTAAGTGCGTGTAAGTGTCTGTAACTGCGTGTAAGTGTGGTTTAAGTGCGTGTAATTTCGTGTAAGTTCGTGTAAGTGCATGTAAGTGCGTGTAAGTGTATGTAAGTGCGTGTAAGTGCGTGTAAGTACGTATAAGTACATGTAAGTGTGTGTAAGTGCGTGTAAGTGTATGTAAGTGCGTGTAAGTGCGTGTAAGTGCGTGTAGGTGCGTGTAATTTTGTGTATGTACGTGGAAGTATGTGTTAGTAAGTGTAAGTGCGTGTAAGTACGTGTAAGTACGTGTAAGTGCGTGTAAGTGTGTGTAAGTGGGTGTAAGTGCGTGTAAGTTCGTGTAAGTGCGTGTAAGTTCGTGTAAGTGCGTGTAAGTGTGTGGAAATGCCTGTAAGTGTGTATAAGTGCGTCGAAGTGCGTATAAGTGTGTATAAGTACGTGTAAGTGTGTGTAAGTGCGTGTAAGTGCGTGTGACTGCGTGTAAGTATGTGTAAGTGTGTGTAAGTGTGTGTAAGTTCGTGTAAGTATGTGTAAGTGAATGTAAGTACGTGTAAGAGCGTGTAAGTGCGTGTAAGTACATGTAAGTGCATGTAAGTACATAAAAGTGCGTGTAAGTGTGTATAAGTGTGTGTAAGTGTGTGTAAGTGTGTGTAAGTGTGTGTAAGTGCGTGTTAGTGCGTGTTAGTGCGTGTAAGTGCGTGTAAGTTCGTGTAAGTGCGTGTAAGAGCGTGTAAGTGCGTGTAAGTTCATGTAAGTGCGTGTAAGTTCGTGTAAGTGCGTATAAGTGCGTGTAAGTGCGTGTGACTGCGTGTAAGTGTGTGTAAGTACGTATAAGTGTATGTAAGTGTGTGTAAGTGCGTGTTAGTGCATGTGAGTGCATGTAAGAGCGTGTAAGTGCATGTAAGTGCGTGTTAGTGCGGTTTAAGTTCGTGTAAGTGAGTGTAAGTGCGTGTAAGTATGTGTAAGTTCGTGTAAGTGTGTGTAAGTGCGTGTAAGTGCTAAAAGTGGGTGTAAGTACGTGTAAGTGCGTGTAAGTGTGTGTAAGTGCGTGTACGTGCAGTGTAAGTTCGTGTAAGTGCGTATAAGTGCGTGTAAGTGCGTGTAAGTATGTGTACGTATGTGTAAGTGCGTGTAAGTGCGTGTAAGTGCGTGTAAGTATGTACAAGTGCGTGTAAGTTCGTGTAAGTGTGTGTAAGTGCGTGTAAGTGCGTGTATGTATGTGTAAGTATGTGTAAGTATGTGTAAGTGTAAGTAAGTGCGTGTAAGTACGTGTAAGTACGTATAAGTATGTATGCATTTGTGTAAGTGCGTGTAAGTGCGTTTAAGTGCGTGTAAGTGTGTGTAAGTGCATGTAAGTACGGTTTACGTTTGTGTAAGTGCGTGTAAGTGCATGTAATTGCGTGTAAGTACGTGTAAGTGCGTATAAGTACATGTAAGTACGTGTAAGTGTGTGCAAATGCAGTTTTAGTGGGTGTTATTTTGTTTAAGTTTGTTTAAGTGTGTGTACGTGCAGGTAAGTGTATGTAAGTACGTATAAGTGCGTATAAGTGCGTGTAAGTGCGTGTAAGTGCGTGTAAGTGCGTGTAAGTACGTATAAGTACGTATAAGTGTGTGTAAGTGCGTGTAAGTACATGTAAGTACGTGTAACTACCTGTTAGTGTGTGAAAGTGCGTGTAAGTGTGTGCAAGTACGTGTAAGTGTGGTTTAAGTGCGTGTAAGTTTGTTTTTGTACGTGTAAGTGCGTGTAAGTTTGTGTAAGTGCGTGTAAGTGCGTGTAAGTGTGTGTAAGTACGTGTAAGTGCGTGTAAGTGTGTGTTAGTATGTGTAAGTGTTTGTTAGTACGTGTAAGTGCGTGTAAGTGTGTGTTAGTGTGTGTAAGTGCGTGCAAGTGTGTGTAAGTAAATGTCAGTGCGTGTAAGTGCATGTAAGTGCATATAAGTGCGTGTAAGTGCGTGTAAGTACGTGTAAGTACGTTTAAGTGCGTGTAAGTGCATGTAAGTGTGTGTAAGTGGGTGTAAGTGCGTGTAAGTGTGTGTAAGTACATGTAAGTTCGAGTAAGTGCGTGTAAGTACATATAAGTGACTGTAAGTGCTTATAAGTGTGTGTAAGTGCCTATAAGTGCGGTTTAAGTTCGTGTAAGTGCGTGTAAGTGCGTGTAAATGCATGTAAGTGTGTTTATGTACGTGTAAGTGCCTGTAAGTGCAGTTTAAGTGGATGTAACTTTGTGTACGTTCGTGTAAGTACGTGTAAGTACGTGTAAGTGTGTGTATGTGCATGTAAGTGCGTGTAAGTACGTGTAAGTACGTGTAAGTTCATGTAAGTGCGTGCCAGTACATATAAGTGCGTGTAAGTGCATGTAAGTATCTGTAAGTGCGTGTAAGAGCATGTAAGAAAGTGTAACTATGTGTGTAGGTGCATGTAGGTGCCTGTAAGTGCGTGTAAGTGCATATAAGTGTGTATAAGTGCGTGTAAGTGCGTGTAAGTACATGTAAGTGCATGTAAGTGTGGTTTAAGTGCGTGTAAGTTTGTGTAAGTGCGTATCAGTGCGTATAAGTGTGTATACGTGTATGTAAGTGCATGTAAGTGCGTGTAAGTGTAAGTGTGTATAAGTGTGTGTAAGTGTGTGTAAGTGTGTATAAGTGTATATTAGTGCGTGTAAAAGCGTGTAAGTGTGTGTAAGTACGTATAAGTGCATGTAAGTACATGTAAGTGTATGTAAGTGTGTGTAAGTGCGTGTAAGTATGTGTAAGTGTGTGTAAGTACGTGTAAGTGCGTGTTAGTGTATATAAGTACGTATAAGTGTGTGTAAGTACGTGTAAGTGTGTATAAGTGCGTATTAATGCGTGTAAGTGCGTGTAAGTGCATGTGAGTGCGTGTGAGTGCGTGTAAGTATGTGTAAGTATGTGTAAGTGCGTGTAAGTGTATGTAAGTACGTGTAAGTGTGTGTAAGTGCGTATTAATGCGTGTAAGTGCGTGTAAGTGCATGTGAGTGCGTGTGAGTGCGTGTAAGTATGTGTAAGTATGTGTAAGTGCGTGTAAGTGTATGTAAGTACGTGTCAGTGTGTGTAAGTACGTGTATGTGCGTGAAAGTGTGTTTAAATGCGTGTAAGTTTGTGTAAGTGCGTGTAAGTGCGTTTAAGTGCGTGTAAGTGCAAGAACGTGCGTGTAAGTGCGTGTAAGTATGTGTAAGAGTGTATAAGTATGTGTAAGTTCGTGTAAGTGCATGTAAGTTCGTGTGAGTGTGTGTAAGTGCGTGTAAATGCGTGTAAGTACGTATAAGTGCGTGTAAGTGTGTGTAAGTGCATGTAAGTGCGTGTAAGTGCATGTAAGTATGTGTAAGTACGTGTAAGTACAAGTAAGTACGTGTAAGTGCGTGTAAGTGTGTGTAAGTACGTGTAAATGCGTGAAAGTGTGTGTAAGTGTGTGAAAGTGCGTGTAAGTACGTGTAAGTGCGTGTAAGTATGTGTAAGTACGTGTAAGTGTGTGTAGGTGTGTTTAAGTGTGTGTATGTGCGTGTAAGTGCGTGTAAGTACGTGTAAGTACGTGTAAGTACGTGTAAGTACGTGTGAGTACGTGTAAGTTTGTGTAAGTTACTGTCAGTTCGAGTAAGTGCGTGTAAGTACATGTGAGTGCGTGTAAGTACGTGTAAGTGTGTATAAGTGTGTGTAAATGCGTGTAAGTGCATGTAAGTGCGTGAAAGTGCATGTAAGTATGTGTAAGTTTATGTAAGTGAATGTAAGTTCGTGTAAGTGTGTGAAAGTGCATGTAAGTGCGTGTGAGTGCGTATAAGTGCGTGTGTGTGTAAGTGCGTGTAAGTGTGTATAAGTGTGTGTAAGTGCATGAAAGTGCGTGTACGTGTGTGTAAGTGCGTGTTAGTGCGTGTGAGTGCATGTAAGAGCGTGTAAGGGTATACAAGTGCGTGTAAGTGTGGTTTAAGTTTGTGTAAGTTCGTGTAAGTGTGTGTAAGTACGTGTACGTTTGTGTAAGTGCGTGTAAGTGTGTGTAAGTGCTAAAAGTGAGTGTCAGTACGTATAAGTGTGTGTAAGTACGTGTAAGTGCATGTAAGTGCATGTAAGTGTGTGTAAGTGCGTGTAAGTACGTGTAAGTACGTATAAGTGTGTATAAGTGTGTGTAAGTATGTATAAGTGCGTGTAAGTGTGTGTAAGTGCGTGTAAGTACGTGTAAGTACGTATAAGTGTGTATAAGTGTGTGTAAGTATGTATAAGTGCGTGTAAGTGTGTGTAAGTGCGTATGAGTGTGTGTAAGTATGTATAAGTGTGTGTAAGTGCATGTAAGTGTGTGTACATGCGTGCAAGTGTGTGTAAGTGTGTGTAAGTTTGTGTAAGTGTGTGTTAATGCGTGTAAGTGTGTTTAAGTGCGTGTAAGTATGTGTTAGTGCATGTAAGTGTGTGTAAGTGTGTGTAAGTACGTGTAAGTTCGTATAAGTGTGTGTAAGTGCGTGTAAGTACTTATAAGTGCGTGAAAGTGCGTGTAAATGCGTGTAAGTGCAAGAAAGTACGTGTAAGTGCGTGTAAGTGCGTGTAAGTGCGTATAAGTACGTGTAAGTTTGTGTACGTGCATGTAAGTTCCTATGAGTGTGTGTAAGTGCGTGTACTTGCGTGCAAGTGCGTGTAAGTGTGTATAAGTACGTGTAAGTGCCTGTAAGTACGTGTAAGTATGTGTAAGTGCAAGTAAGTGCATGTAAGTGCATATAAGTGCGTGTATGTGCGTGTAAGCACGTGTAAGTGCGTGTAAGTGCATGTAAGTACATGTAAGTACGTGTACATACGTGTAATTGCGTGTAAGTGCGTGTAAGTTTGTGTAAGTGCATGTAAGTGCGTGTAAGTGCGTGTAAGTCCGTGTAAGTGCATCTAAGTACGTGTAAGTACGTGTAAGTACGTGTAAGTTCGTGTAAGTGACTGTCAGTTCGTGTAAGTGCGTGTAAGTGGATGTAAGTGCATGTAAGTGCGTGTAAGTGTGTGTAAGTACGTGTAAGTGCATATAAGTGTGTGTAAATGCGTGTAAGTACGTATAAGTGCGTGTAAGTGCGTGTAATTATGTGTACGTATGTGTAAGTGAATGTACGTTCGTGTAAGTGTGTGTAAGTACGTGTAAGTACATGTAAGTGTGTGTAAGTGCGTGTAGGTGCGTATAAGTGGGTGTAAGTGCGTGTAAGTGCGTGTAAGTGTGTGTAAGTGCCTGTAAGTGCGTGTAAGTATGTGTAAGTGCGTCTAAGTGCATGTAAGTGCATGTAAGTGCGTGTAAGTGCATATAAGTGCGTATAAGTGCGTATAAGTAAGTGTAAGTGCGTATAAGTGTGTGGAAGTGCGTGTAAGTACGTATAAGTGTGGTGTAAATACGTGTAAGTGTGTGTAAGTGCATGTAAGTGCGTATAATTGCATATAAGTGGGTATAAGTGCGTGTAAGTGCATGTAAGTGCGTGTTAGTGCGTGTAAGTGTATGTAAAAGCGTGTAAGTATGTGTTCGTGCGTGTAAGTGCTTATAAGTACCTGTAAGTGCGTGTAAGTGCATGTAAGTACGTGTAGGTACGTGTAAGTACGTGTAAGTGCGTGTAAGTGTGTATAAGTGTGTGTAAGTGTGTGTAAGTGCGTGTAAGTGCGTGTAAGTACGTGTAAGTACGTGTAAGTTTGTGTAAGTGTGTGTAAATGCTTGTAAGTACATGTAAGTGCGTGTAAGTGTGTGTAATGGCGTGTAAGTACGGTTAAAGTTTGTGTGAGTGCGTGTGAGTGCGTGTAAGTGCGTATAAGTGTGTATAAGTGTGTATAAGTGCGTGTAAGTGCAGTTTAAGTCCGTGTAAGTGCGTATACGTGCGTGTAAGTGTATGTAAGTGCGTGTAAGTGTGTGTAAGTGTGTGGAAGTATGTGTAAGTGTGTGGAAGTATGTGTACGTGCGTGTAAGTGTATGTAAGTGTATGTAAGTGCGTGTAAGTGTGTGGAAGTATGTGTAAGTGCGTGTAAGTGCGTATAAGTATGTGTATGTACGTGTTAGTGCTTATAAGTGCATGTTAGTGCATGTAAGTGTGTGTAAGTGCGTGTAAGTGCGTATAAGTGCGTGTAAGTGCGTGTAAGTGTTTGTAGGTGCGTGTACGTATGTATAAGTGTGTGTAAGTGTGTGTAAGTGCATGTAAGTGCGTGTAAGTATGTATAAGTTCGTGTAAGTGCGTGTAAGTGCATGTACGTGCGTGTAAGTGCGTGTAAGTGCATCTAAGTGCGTGTAAGTGCGTGTAAGTACGTGTACGTACGTGTAAGTATGTGTAAGTGCATGTAAGTGTGGTGTAAGTATGAGTAAGTTGGTGTAAGTGCGTGTTAGTATGTAGAAGTGTGTGTAAGTGCGTGTAAGTGTGTGTAAGTGCGTGTAAGTCTGTGTAAGTACGTATAAGTGCGTGTAAGTGTCTCTCAGTGCGTATAAGTGTGTGTAAAAGCGTATAAGTGTGTGTAAGTGCATGTAAGTGCGTGTAAGTGAATGTTAATGCATGTAAGTGCATGTAAGTGCATGTAAGTGCGTGTAACTGCGTGTAAGTCCGTGTAAGTGTGTGTAAGTGCACGTACATGCGAGTAAGTGCGTGTAAGTACGTGTAAGTGCGTGTAAGTACGTGGAAGTTTATGTAAGTGCGTGTAACTGCGTGTAAGTCCGTGTAAGTGTGTGTAAGTGCACGTACATGCGAGTAAGTGCGTGTAAGTACGTGTAAGTGCGTGTAAGTACGTGGAAGTTTATGTAAGTGCGTGTAACTGCGTATAAGTGCGTGTAAGTGTGTGTAAGTGCGTGTAAGTATGGTTTAGGTTCGTGTAAGTACGTGTAAGTGCGTGTAAGTACGTGTAAGTGTATATAAGTGCATCTAAGTGCGTGTAAGTGCGTATAAGTGCAGTTTAAGTGGGTGTAATTTTGTGTAAGTTCGTACAAAAGCGTGTAAGTGCGTCTAAGCGCGTGTAAGTGAGTGTAAGTACAACTAAGTACGCATAAGTACGCGTAAGTATGTGTAAGTGCGTGTAAGTGTGTGTAAGTGCGTGCAAGTACGTGTTAGTGTGTGTATGTGTGTGTAAGTGTGTATAAGTACGTGTAAGTGCATGTAAGTGCGTGTAAGTGCGTGTAGGTGCGTGTAGGTACGTGTAAGTGTGTGTAAGTGCATGTAAGTGCGTATAAGTATGTCTAAGTGCATGTAAGTGTGAGTAAGTGCGTGTAAGTGCATGTAAGTGCGTGTAAGTGTGTGTAAGTGTGTGTAAGTGTGTGTAAGTATGTGTAAGTGCATGTAAGTACGTGTAAGTGCATGTAAGTGCGTGTAAGTGTGGTTTGAGTGTATGTAAGTTTGTGTAAGTGCGTGTAAGTACGTACACGTATGTGTAAGTCCGTGTAAGTGCGTATAAGTACGTGTAAGTGTGTGTAAGTGCGTGTAAGTAGGTGTAAGTATGTGTAAGTGTGTGTTAGTGCGTGTAAGTGTATGCAAAAGCGTATAAGTGCGTATAAGTTTATATAAGTGCATGTAAGTGCGTGTAAGTACATGTAAGTGCGTGTAAGTGCATGTAACTGTGTGTAAGTGTGTGTAAGTACGTGTATGTGCGTGTAAGTGCATGTAAGTATGTGTAAGTTTGTATAAGTGTGTGTAAGTGTGTATAAATGCATATCAGTACGTGTAATTGCATGTACGTTTGTGTAAGTATGTGTAAATGCGTGTAAGTGTGTGTAATTGCATGTAAGTATGTGTAAGTGCATGTAATTATGTGTAAGTACGTGTAAGGTCATATCAGAGCGTGTAAGAGCGTGTAAGTGTGTGTAAGTGCGTGTAAGTGCATGTAAGTGTGTGTATGTGCGTATTAGTGTGTATAAGTGCCTGTAAGATTGTGTAAGTGCGTGTAAGTGCGTATAAGTACGTGTAAGTGCGTGGAAGTGCGTGTAAGTGTGTGTTAGTATGTGTAAGTGCGTGTAAGTATGTATAAGTACATGTAAGTGCGTGTAAGTATGTGAAAGTACATGTAAGTGCGTGTAAGTTCATGTAAATGAATGTAAGTTCGTGTAAGTGCGCGTAAGTGCGTGTAAGTGCGTGTAAGTGCGTGTAATTGCGTGTAAGTGCGTGTAAGTGCGTGTAAGTGTGTGTAAGTGTGTGTAAGTGCGTGTAAGTGTGTGTAAGTGTGTGTAAATACGTGTAAGTGCGTGTAAGTACGTGTTAGTTTGTGTAAGTGAATGTAAGTTCGTGTAAGTGCGTATAAGTGCCTGTAAGTGCGTATTCATGCGTGTAAGTGTGTATAAGTGCGTATAAGTGCGTGTAAGTGCGTGTAAGTGTGTGTAAGTGCGTGTAAGTGTGTGTAAGTGTGTGTAAATACGTGTAAGTGCGTGTAAGTACGTGTTAGTTTGTGTAAGTGAATGTAAGTTCGTGTAAGTGCGTATAAGTGCCTGTAAGTGCGTATTCATGCGTGTAAGTGTGTATAAGTGCGTATAAGTGCGTGTAAGTGCGTGTAAGTGTGTGTAAGTGCGTATAAGTGATTTTGTGTAAGGTCGTGTAAGTGCGTGTAAGTGCGTGTAAGTGTGTATAATTGTGTGTAAGTGCGTGTAAGTGCGTATAAGTGTGTGTAAGTGCATATAAGTGTGTATACGTGCGTGCAAGTACGTGTAAGTGCGTGATAGTACGTGTAAGTGTGTGTAAGTACATGTAAGTGTGTGTAAGTGCGTCTTAGTATGTATAAGTACGTGTAGGTGCATGAAGGTGCGTGTAAGTGTGTGTAAGTATGTGTAAGTGCGTGTAAGTACGTGTAAGTACGTGTAAGTGCATGTTAGTGTGTGTAAGTGTATGTAAGTGCGTATAAGTGTGTGTAAGTACGTCTAAGTGCGTGTAAGTATGTCTAAGTGCCTGTAAGTGCATATAAGTGCGTGTAAGTGCGTGTGAGTGCGTGTAAGTGTGGTTGAAGTGCGTATACGTTCATGTAAGTGCGTGTAAGTAAGCATTAGAAAACAATATCCGCTATCCGGGGTATCCGCACTATCCTTCCAGTATCCGGATAGCAGATAGTACCTAGAAAACAACTTAGAAGGATATCCGGATACATCCGTATACATCTGGATGTGGATATCAGCTGGAGATATGTGGCTTTTTCTGAAGGTGCCCGTGAGTATCCGGAGGTATCCGCTGGTATCCGTACACGTATCGGGGTGTATCCGTACTTCTATCCGTTGAACTATCCGGATAGTGCAAGTATACGCAAGTATCCGTAAGTATCCGGATATTTGAGGCAACTATCCAGATAGCAGATACCTGACTGGTGAAAATATCCGGATAGCGGATACCTCCAAAAAGGGACAGATATATCCGGATTTTCATGCCTATGTGTTATTGCGTATAAGTGTGTGTAAGTGCGTATAAGTGCGTGTAAGTGTGTGTAAGTGGGTGTAAGTGTGTGTTAGTGTGTGTAAGTGTGTGTAAACGTGTATAAGTGCGTGTAAGTATGTGTAAGTGTGTGTAAGTATGTATAAGTGCGTGTAAGTGCGTGTAAGTGTGTGTAAGTACGTGTAAGTACGTGTCAGTGCGTGTAAGTGCGTGTAAGTGCCTTTAAGTGCGTATAAGTGCGTGTAAGTACGTGTAAGTACGTGTCAGTGCGTGTAAGTGCGTGTAAGTGCCTTTAAGTGCGTATAAGTGCGTGTAAGTGTGTGTAAGTGCATATAAGTGCATATAAGTGCGTGTGAGTGTGTGTGTGTACATGTAAGTATGTATAAGTGCGTGTAAATGTGTATAAGTGCGTATAAGTGTATATCAGTGTGTGTAAGTGCCTGTAAGTACATGTAAGTGTGTATAAGTGCGTGTAAGTTTGTGTAAGTGCGTGTAAATGCGTGTAAGTGCGTGTAAGTGCATGTAAGTGTGTGTAAGTGCATATATGTATGTATCAGTGCGTGTAAGGTCGTGTAAGAGTGTGTGAGAGCGTGTAAATGCGTATAAGTACGTGTAAATACGTGTAAGTGTGTGTAAGTGCGTGTAAGTGCGTGTAAGTGCATGTAAGTACGTGTACGTTCGTGTAAGTGTGCGTAAGTACATGTAAGTGTGTGTAACTGCGTGTACGTGCGTATAAGTGCATGTAATGCGTGTAAGTGCGTGAAAGTACGTGTAAGTTCGTGTAAGTGCGTGTAAATTCCTGTAAGTACATGTAAGTACATGTAAGTGTGTGTAAGTGCGTGTAAGTGCGTGTAAGTGCGCGTAAGTACGTGTAAGTGTGTCTAAGTGCGTGTAAGTATGTGTAAGTGCGTGTAAGTGCGTGTAAGTGCGTATAAGTACGTGTGAGTTTGTGTAAGTGAATGTAAGTTCGTGTAAGTGCGTGTAAGTATGTGTAAGTGCGTGTAAGTGCGTATAAGTGCGTGTAAGTGCGTGTAAGTATGTGTAAGTACGTGTAAGTACGTGTAAGTTTGTGTTAGGGAATATAAGTTCGTGTAAGTGCGTGTAAGTGCGTGTAAGTGCGTATAAGTACGTGGTAAGTGTGTGTAAGTACGTGTAAGTGCTTGTAAATACGTGTAAGTGTGTGTAAGTGTGTATGAGTGCGTGTGAGTGCATGTAAGTATGTGTAAGTGCGTGTAAGTGCGTGTAAGTGTGTGTAAGTGTGTATGAGTGCGTGTGAGTGCATGTAAGTATGTGTAAGTGCGTGTAAGTGCATGTAAGTACGTGTAAGTACGTCTCAGTACGTGTAAGTGCGTGTAAGTGCGTGGAAGTGCGTGTTAATACGTGTACCTTTGTGTAAGTGCGTGTAAATGCGTGTAAGTATGTGTAAGTGCATGTAAGTGCGTATAAGTGCATTTAAGAATGTGTAAGTGCGTGTAAGGTCGTCTAAGAGCGTATGAGAGAGTGTAAGTACGTACAAGTGCGTGTAAGTGCGTGTAAGTGCGTATACGTTTGTGTAAGTGCGTGTAAGTGCGTGAAAGTACGTGTAAGTACGTGTAACTGCATGTAAGTGCGTGTAAGTGCGTGTAAGTGCGTGAAAGTACGTGTAAGTACGTGTAACTGCATGTAAGTGCGTGTAAGTGCGTGTAAGTACGTGTAACTGTATGCAAATATGTGTAAGTATGTGTAAGTGCATGTAAGTGCGTGCAAGGGTGTGTAAGTGCATGTAAGTACGTGTAAGTACGTGTAAGTTTGTGTAAGTGCGTGTGAATGCGTGTAAGTGGTTGCGTGTAAGTGCGTGTAAGTGCATATAAGTATGTATAAGTACCTATAAGGTCGTGCAAGAGCGTGTGAGAGCATGTAAGTGTGTGTAAGCACGTGTAAGTACGTGTAAGTACATGTAAGTGTGTGTAAGTACGTGTAAGTACGTGTAAGTGCGTGTAAGTGCGTGTACGTTCATGTAAGTGCGTACAAGTATGTGTAAGTGCATGTAAGTATGTGTAAGTGCAAGAAAGTGTGTGTAAGTACATGCAAGTGTGTGTAAGTGTGTGTAACTGCGTGTACGTGCATGTAAGTGTGTGTAAGTGTGTATAAGTGCGTGAAAGTACGTGTAAGTACGTGTAAGTGCGTGTAAGTGTGTGTAAGTGTGTATAAGTGCGTGAAAGTACGTGTAAGTTTGTGTAAGTACGTATAAGTTAATGTAAGTGCATGTAAGTGCATGTAAGTGCATGTAAGTGCGTGTAAGTGTGTGTAAGTGCGTATAAGTACGTGTAAGTATGTGTAAGTGCGTGTAAGTACGTGTAAGTATGTGTAAGTGCAAGTAAGTACGTGTAAGTACGTGTAAGTGCCTCTAAGCACGTGTAAGTGCGTGTAAGTGCGTACAAGTACGTGTAAGTGTGTGTAAGTACGTGTAAGTGCGTGTAAGTGTGTGTAAGTGCATGTAAGTGCGTGTACAAGCGTGTAAGTACGTGTAAGTGTGTGTAAGTGCGTGTAAGTACGTGTAAGTGCGTGTAAGTATGTGTAAGTTCGTGTAAGTGAATGTAAGTTCGTGTAAGTGCGTGTAAGTACGTGTAAGTGCGTGTAAGTATGTGTAAGTTCGTGTAAGTGAATGTAAGTTCGTGTAAGTGCGTGTAAGTGTGTGTAAGTACGTGTAAGTGCGTGTAAGTGTATGTTAGTGCGTGTAAGTGTGTGTAAGTGCATGTAAGTGCGTGTACGTACGTACAAGTACATATAAGTGTGTTTAAGTGTGTGTAAATACATGTAAGTTTGTGTAAGTAAATGTATGTTCATGTTAGTGCATGTTAGTGTGTATAAGGACGTATAAGTGCGTGTAAGTACGTGGTAAGTATGTGTAAGTGCGTGTAAGTGTGTGTAAGTATGTATACGTATGTGTAAGTGTGTGTAAGTGTGTGGAAGTGCGTGTAAGTACGTGTTAGTGCGTGTGAGTACGTGTAAGAGCGTGTAAGTGCATGTAAGTGCGTATAAGTGTGATTTATGTTCGTGTAAGTGAGTGTTAGTGCGTGTAAGTACGTGTAAGTTTGTATAAGTGTGTGTAAGTGTGTGTAAGTGCTAAACGTGCGTGTAAGTGTGTGTTAGTACGTGTAAGTGTATGTAAGTACGTGTAAGTACAGTTTAAGTTGGTGTGAGTGCGTGTAAGTGCGTGTAACTACGTGTAAGTACGTGTAAGTATGTGTAAGTGCGTGTAAGTGCGTGTAAGTGCGTATAAGTATGTACAAGTACATGTAAGTTTGTGTAAGTATGTGTAAGTGTGTGTAAGTGCGTGTAAGTACGTGTAAGTACGTGTAAGTACGTGCAAGTGCAAGTAAATGTGTGTAAGTATATGTAAGTATGTATAAGTATGTGTAAGTTTGTGTAAGTGCGTGAAAGTGCGTGTAAGTTTGTGTAAGTGCGTGAAAGTGCGTGTAAGTGCGTGTAAGTGCGTGTAAGTGTGTGTAAGTGCGTGTAAGTGCGTGTAAGTGCGTGTAAGTGCATGTAAGTGCGTGTAAGT
>SZWC01000457.1:221937-233869 GCA_023375785.1 Penium margaritaceum
AAGAGCGTGTTAGTACGTGTACGTTCGTGTAAGTGCATGTAAGTGCGTGTAAGTGTGTATAAGCACGTGTAAGTTCGTATAAGGGCGTGTAAGTACGTGTAAGTGTGTGTAAGTGCGTGTAAGTATGTGTAAGTGCGTGTAAGTGTGTGTAAGAGCGTGTAAGTATGTGTAAGTGCTTGTAAGTGCTCGTAAGTACGTGTAAGTGTGTGTAAGTGCGTGTAAGTGCGTGTAAGTTCGTGTAAGTGCATGTAAGTGCGTGTAAGTGCGTGTAAGTGCGTATAAGTGCATGTAAGTGCGTGGAAGTGCGTGAAGTACGTATAAATGTGTGTAAGTGTGTATAAGTGAGTGTAAGTGCATGCAGGTACATGTAAGTGTGTGTAAGTGTGTGTAAGTATGTGTAAGTACGTGTAAGTGCGTGTAAGTGTGTGTAAGTGGATGTAAGTTATTGTAAGAGCGTGTAAGTGCGTGTAAGTGCGTGTAAGTGCGTGTAAATGCGTGTAAGTTCGTGTAAGTGTGTGTAAGTGCGTGTAAGTGCTTGTAAGTGTGTGCAACTGCGTACAAGTGTGTGTAAGTGCGTGTACGTGCGTGTAAGTGTGTGTAAGTGCGTGTAAGTGCGTGTAAGTGCGTGTAAGTGCGTGTAAGTGCGTGTAAGTGCGTGTAAGTACGTATAAGTGCGTATAAGTGTGTGTAAGTGTGTAAGTTCGTTTACGTGCGTGTAAGTGTGTGTAAGTGTGTGTAAGTGCGTGTAAGTTTGTGTTAGTACGTGTAAGTTTGTAAAAGTGCATATAAGCATGTATAAGTACGTGTAAGTGCATATAAGTGCGTGTAAGTGCGTGGAAGTGCCTGTAAGTACGTATGAGTTCGTGTAAGTGTGTGCAAGTACGTGTAAGTGCGTGTAAGTATGTGTAAGTGTGTATAAAAGTGAGTCAGTGCGTGTAAGTGTGTGTAAGTGTGTGTATGTATATATACGTGCGTGGAAGTTCGTGTAAGTGTGTGTAAGTACGTATAAGTTCATGTAAGTGCGTATAAGTGTGTGTAAGTGCGTGTAAGTATGTATAAGTACGTGTAAGTGTGTGTAAGTACGTGTAAGTGCATGTAAGCACATGTAAGTGCGCGTAAGTGAGTGTAAGTGCGTGTAAGTGGGTGTAAGTGCGTGTAAGTGCAAGTAAGTGTGCGTAAATACGTGTAAGTGCGTGGAAGTGCGTGTAAGTACGTGTAAGTGCTTGTAATTGCGTATAAGTGTGTGTAAGTGTGTGTAAGTATGTGTAATTTCGTGTAAGTACGTGTAAGTGTATATAAGTGCGTGTAAGTGTGTGTAAGTGCGTGTACGTGTGGTTTAAGTTCATTTAAGTGCGTATAAGTGTGTGTAAGTGTATGTCAGTGCGTGTAAGTGCGGTTTAAGTGCGTATAATTTTGTGTAAGTTCGTGTAAGTGTGTATATGTGCGTGTAAGTGCGTATAAGTGCGTGTAAGTGTGTGTAAGTGCGTGTAAGTGCATGTAAGTGTGTGTAAGTGCGTGTAAGTACGTGTAAGTGCGTGTAAGTGCGTGTTAGTGCGTGTAAGTACGTGTACGTGTGTGTAAGTGCGTGTAGGTGCGTGTGATTTTGTGTAAGTGTGTGTAAGTGCGTGATAGTGCGTGTAAGTGCGTGTAAGTGCGTGTAAGTGTGTGTACGTGCGTGTAAGTGTGTGTAAGTGCGTGTAAGTGCATGTAAGTGCGTGTAAGTGCGTTTAAGTTCGTGCAAGTACGTATAAGTGCGTGTAAGTTTGTGTAAGTGCGTGTAAGTACGTGTAAGTGCGTGTAAGTACGTGTAAGTGCGTGTAAGTACGTGTAAGTGCGTGTAAGTACGTGTAAGTGCGTGTAAGTACGTGTAAGTGCGTGTAAGTACGTGTAAGTGCGTGTAAGTACGTGTAAGTGCGTGTAAGTACGTGTAAGTGCGTGTTAGTACGTGTAAGTGCGTGTGAGTGCGTGTAAGTGTATGTAAGTGCAGTTTAAGTTTATGTAAGTGCGTGTGAGTGCGTGTAAGTTTGTGTAAGTGTGTGTAAGTGCATGTAGGTGCATGTAAGTACGTGTCAGTACGTATAAGTACGTGTAAGTGCAAGTACGTGCGTGTAAGTATGTATAAGTGCGTGTTAGTGGGTGTAAGTGCGTGTAACTGCAAGTAAGTGTGTGTAAGTACGTGTAAGTGCGTATAAGTGCGTGTAAGTGCGTGTAAGTGTGTGTAAGTGCGTGTAAGTGCATGTATGTGCGTGTAAGTGTGTGTAAGTACGTGTACGTTTGTGTAAGTGCATGTAACTGCATGTAAGTGCATTTAAGTGTGTGTAAGTGCGTACAAGTGTGGTTGAACTTCGTGTAAGTTCGTATAAGTGCGTGTAAGTGCGTATAAGTGTGCGTAAGTGGGTTTAAGTGCATGTAAGTGCGTATAAGTGCCTGTAAGTGCGTATCAGTGTGTGTAAGTGCGTGTAAGTGCGTGTACGTGCGTGTACGTGTGTGTAAGTACGTGTAAGTGCGTGTGAGTGTGTGTAAGTGTGTGGAAGTGCGTGTACGTGCGTATAAGTGCGTGTATGTTCGTACAAGTGTGTGTAAGTGCATGTATGTTCGTGTAAGTGCGTGTAAGTGCGTGCAAGTGCGTGTAAGTGCGTGTTAGTGCATGTAAGTGTGTGTAAGTGCATGTATGTTCGTGTAAGTGCGTGTAAGTGCGTGCAAGTGCGTGTAAGTGCGTGTTAGTGCATGTAAGTGTGTGTTAGTGAACGTAAGTTCGTGTAGGTGCGTGTAAGTACGTGTAAGTGCGTGTAAGTATGCGTAAGTGCGTGTAAGTACGTGTAAGTGCGTGTAAGTGGATGTAAGTTCATGTAAGAGCGTGTAAGTACGTGTAAGTGCGTGTGAGTGCGTGTAAGTGCATGTAAGTGCATGTAAGTGCAGTTTAAATTTGTGTAAGTGCGTGTAAATGCGTGTAAGGTTGTGTAAGTGCGTATAAGTACGTGTAAGTGCATGTAAGTACGTGTAAGTATGTGTAAGTACGTGTAAGTGCAAGTACGTGCGTATAAGTATGTGTAAGTGCATGTAAGCACGAGTAAGTGCGTGTAAGTACGTGTAAGTGCAAGTACGTGCGTATAAGTATGTGTAAGTGCATGTAAGCACGAGTAAGTGCGTGTAAGTACGTGTAAGTGCGTGTTAGTGGGTGTGGGTGTGCGTAAGTACAAGTAAGTGCGTGTATATACGTATAAGTGTGTGTAAGTGCGTGTAATATGTGTAAGTGTGTTTAAGTACATACAAGTGCGAGTACGTGCGTATAAGTACGTGTAAGTACGTGTACGTTTGTGTAAGTGCTTCTAACTGCGTGTAAGTGCGTATAAGTGTGTGTAAGTGCGTGTAAGTGCGGTTTAAGTTCGTGTAAGTGCGTGTAAGTGCGTGTCAGTAGGTGTAAGTGCGTGTAAGTGCGTGTAAGTGTGTGTAAGTGTGTGTAAGTGCGTGTCAGTGTGTGTAAGTGCATGTAAGTGCGTGTAAGTGCGTGTAGGCACGTGTAATTTTGTGTAAGTGTGTGTAAGTGCATATTAGTGCGTGTAAGTGCGTGTACGTGTGAGTAAGTGCGTGTAAGTGTGTGTAAGTATGTGTAAGTTTGTATAAGAGTGTGTAAGTGTGTCTAAGTACGTGTAAGTTCGTGCAAGTACGTGTATGTGCGTGTAAGTTCGTATAAGTGCGTGTAAGTGCGTGTAAGTACGTGTAAGTGCGTGTTAGTACATGTAAGTGCGTGTAAGTGTGTGTAAGTTTGTGTAAGTATATGTTAGTGCATGTACATTTGTGTAAGTGCGTGTAAGTGCGTGTAAGTGTGTGTAAGCACGTGTAAGTTCATATAAGTACGTGTAAGTGCGTGTAAGTGCATGTAAGTGCGTGTAAATGCGTGTAAGTGCGTGTCAGTGCGTGTAAGTGTGTATAAGTGCTTGTAAGTGCCTGTAAGTGCGTGTAAGTGCGTGTAAGTGTGTGTAAGTTCGTATAAGTGCGTGTAAGTGCATGTAAGTGTGTGTAAGTGTGTGTAAGTGCATGTAAGTACGTGTAAGTTCGTGTAAGTGCGTGTAAGTATATGTAAGTGCGTGTAAGAACGTTTAAGTGTGTGTTAGTACGTGTACGTTCGCGTAAGTGCATGTAAGTGTGTGTAAGTGCGTATAAGCACGTGTAAGTTCGTGTAAGTGCGTGTAAGTGCGTGTAAGTGCATGTAAGTACGTGTAAGTACGTGTAAGTACATGTAAATGCTTCCAAGTCTTTATAAGTTTGTGTAAGTGCGTGTAAGTCCATGTAAGTACATGTAAGTTCGTGTATGTGCGTGTTAGTATGTGTACGTTCGCATAAGTGCATGTAAGTGTGTGTAAGTGCGTATAAGCACGTGTAAGTTCGTGTAAGTGCGTGTAAGTACGTGTAAGTGCGTGTAAGTGCGTGTAAGAGCGTGTAAGTGTGTGTAAGTGTGTGTAAGTGCTTGTAAGTACGTGTACGTGCGTGTAAGTGCGTGTAAGTGCGTGTAAGTTTGTGTAAGTGCATGTAAGTGCGTATAAGTGCGTATAAGTGCGTGTAAGTTCATGTAAGTGCGTATAAGTACGTGTAAGTGGGTGGAAGTGCGTGTGAGTACGTGAAATTGCGTGTAAGTGTGTATAAGTGTGTGTAAGTGCATGCAGGTGCGTGTAAGTGTGTGTAAGCATGTGTAAGTATGTGTAAGTGTGTGTAAGTGTCTGTAAGTGTGTGTAAGTGTGTGTAAGTGGATGTAAGTTGTTGTAAGATCGTATGAGTGCGTGTAAGTGCGTGTAGGTGCGTGTAAATGTGTGTAAGTTTGTGTAAGTGTGTGTAAGTGCATGTAAGTGCTTGTAAGTGTGTGCAAGTGCATGTAAGTGTGTGTAAGTGTGTGGAAGTGCGTATAAGTGCGTGTAAGTGCGTGTAAGTGCGTGTAAGTATGTGTAAGTGCATGTAAGTGCGTGTGAGAGCATGTAAGTGTGCAGAAGTATGTAAGTGCATATACGTACGTATAAGTGTGTGTAAGTGTGTGTAAGTGCGTGTACGTTCGTGTAAGTGCGTGTAAGTTTTTGTAAGTGCGTGTAAGCATGTGTAAGTGCAAGTTCGTGCATGTAAGTGCGTGTAAGTGCGTGTAAGTGCGTGTAAGTACGTGTAAGTGTGTGTAAGCTCGTGTAAGTGCATGTAAGTGCGTGTAAGTGCGTGTAAGTACGTGTAAGTTCGTGTAAGTGCGTATAAGTGCGTGTAATTGCGTGGAAGTGCCTGTAAGTGCATGTAAGTTTGTGTGAGTGCGTGTAAGTACGTGTAAGTACGTAAAAGTATGTGTAAGTGTGTATAAAAGCGTGTCAGTGCGTGTAAGTGCGTGTAGGTGTGTGTATGTATATATAAGTGCGTGTAAGTTCGTGTAAGTGTGTGTACGTACGTGTAAGTTCATGTAAGTGGGTGTAAGTGTGTGTAAGTGCGTGTAAGTACGTGTAAGTATGTGTAAGTGCGTGTACGTACGTGTAAGTGCATGTAAGCACGTGTAAGTATGTGTAAGTGAATGTAAGTGCGTGTAAGTGTGTGTAAGTGCGTGTACGTACGTGTAAGTGCATGTAAGCACGTGTAAGTATGTGTAAGTGAATGTAAGTGCGTGTAAGTGGCTGTAAGTACGTGTAAGTACAAGTAAGTATGTGTAAATACGTCTAAGTGCGTGTAAGTACGTGTAAGTACGTGTAAGTGCATGTAAGTGCGTATACGTGCGTGTAAGTGCGTGTAAATACGTGTAATTTTCTGTAAGTACGTGTAAGTGTATGTAAGTGCGTGTAAGTGTATGTAAATGCGTGTACGTGCGGTTTAAGTTTGTGTAAGTGCGTATACGTGCGTGTAAGTATGTGTCAGTGCGTGTAAGTGCGGTTTAAGTGCGTATAACTTTGTGTAAGTTCGTGTAAGTATGTATAAGTACGTGTAAGTGCGTATAAGTGCGTGTAAGTGCGTGTAAGTGCGTGTAAGTGCATGTAAGTGCCTGTAAGTGCGTGTAAGTACATGTAGGTGCGTGTAAGTGCATGTTAGTGCGTGTAAGTGTGTGTAGGTGCATGTAAGTGCGTGTAGGTGCGTGTGATTTTGTGTAAGTGTGTGTAAGTGTGTGTTAGTGCGTGTAAGTGCGTGTAAGTACGTGTAAGTGTGTGTACGTGCGTGTAAGTGTGTGTAAGTGCGTGTAAGTACATGTAGGCGCGTCTAACTGTGTTTACGTTCGTGCAAGTGCGTGTAAGTGCGTGTAAGGTTGTGTAAGTGCGTGTAAGTGCGTGTAAGTGCATGTAAGTGCGTGTAAGTGCGTGTAAGTGCGGTTTAAGTTCGTGTAAGTGCGTGTAAGTGCGTGTCATTGCGTATAAGTGCGGTTTAAGTGCGTGGCAGTTTGTGTAAGTTCATGTATGTGATAAGTGCGTGTAAGTGCGGTTTAAGTTCGTGTAAGTGCGTGTAAGTGCGTGTCATTGCGTATAAGTGCGGTTTAAGTGCGTGGCAGTTTGTGTAAGTTCATGTATGTGATAAGTGCGTGTAAGTGCGTGTAAGTGCGTTTAAGTACGTGTAAGTGCGTGTAAGTACGTGTAAGTGCGTGTCAGTGTGTGTAAGTGCGTGTAAGTGCGTGTAAGTACGTGTAGGTGTGTGTAACTTCGTGTAAGTGTGTGTAAGTGCGTGTTAGTGCGTGTAAGTCTGTGTACGTGCGTGTAAGTACGTGTAAGTGCGTATAAGTGTGTGTAAGTGTGTATAAGTGCGTGTAAGTGTGTCTAAGTGCGTGTATGTTCGTACAAGTGCGTGTAAGTGCGTGTAAGTTCGTGTAAGTACGTGTAAGTACGTGTAAGTGTGTGTAAGTGCGTGTTAGTGCATGTAAGTGCGTGTAAGTACGTGTAAGTACGTGTAAGTGTGTGTAAGTGCGTGTTAGTGCATGTAAGTGCGTGTAAGTGTACGTATGTTTGTGTAGGTGCGTGTAAGTACGTGTAAGTGCGTGTAAGTATGTGTAAGTGTATGTAAGTACGTGTAAGTGTGTGTAAGTGGATGTAAATTCATGTAAGAGCGTATAGGTACGTGTAAGTGCGTTTAAGTGCATGTAAGTGCGTGTAAGTGCATGTATGTGCAGTTTAATTTTGTGTAAAAGCGTGTAAATGCGTGTAGGTTTGTGTAAGTGCGTATAAGTGCGTGTAAGTGCATGTAAGTACGTGTAAGTATGTGTAAGTACGTGTAAGTGCAAGTGAGTGCGTATAAGTATGTGTAAGTGCATGTAAGCATGAGTAAGTGCGTGTAAGTGCATGTAAGTACGTGTAAGTATGTGTAAGTACGTGTAAGTGCAAGTGAGTGCGTATAAGTATGTGTAAGTGCATGTAAGCATGAGTAAGTGCGTGTAAGTACGTGTAATTACGTGCTAGTGGGTGTAAGTACGCGTAAGTGCAAGTAAGTGCGTGTAAGTACGTGTAAGTGTGTATAAGTGCATATAAGTACGTGTAAGTGTGTGTAAGTGCATATAAGTGCGTGTAAGTGCGTGTAAGTGTGTGTAAGTACGGGTACATTTGTGTAAGTGCTTGTAACTGCGCGTAAGTACGTATAAGTGTGTGTAAGTGCATATAAGTGCGTGTAAGTGCGTGTAAGTGTGTGTAAGTACGGGTACATTTGTGTAAGTGCTTGTAACTGCGCGTAAGTACGTATAAGTGTGTGTAAGTGCGTGTAATTGCGGTTCAAGTTCCTGTAAGTGCGTGTAAGTGCGTGTCAGTGTGTGTAAGTGCGGTTTAAGTGCGTGTAATTTTGTGTACGTTCGTGTAAGTGCGTGTAAGTGCGTGTAAGTGCGTGTAAGTACGTGTAACTGCGTGTACGTGTGTGTAAGTGTGTATAAGTGCATGTCAGTGTGTGTAAGTGCGTGTAAGTGTGTGTATGTGCATGTAGGCACGTGTAATTTCGTCTAAGTGTGTGTAAGTGCGTGTAGGTGCGTGTAAGTGCGTGTACGTACATGAAAGTACGTGTAAGTGTGTGTAAGTATGTGTAAGTTCGTATAAGTGCGTGTAAGTGCGTCTAAGTGCGTGCAAGTTGGGACAAGTGTATGTAAGTCACGTAATTTCGTGTAAGTGCCTGTAAGTGCGTGTAAGTGTGTGTAAGTGCGTGTTAGTGCATGTAAGTGCGTGCAAGTGTGTGTAAGTTTGTGCAATTATGTGTTTGTGGGTGTACATTTATATAAGTGCGTGTAAGTGCGTGTAAGTGCATTTAAGTGTGCGTAAGCATGTGTAAGTTCGTGTAAGTACGTATAAGTACGTGTAAGTGCGTGTAAGTGTGTGTAAGTGCATGTAAATGCGTGTAAGTGCGTGTAAGTGCATGTAAGTGTGTATAAGTGCTCGTAAGTGCGTGTAAGTGCGTGTAAGTACGTGTAAGTGCGTGTGAGTGTATGTAAGTACGTGTAAGTGCGTATAAGTGTGTGTAAATGCGTGTAAGTGTGTGTAAGTGTGTATAAGTACGTGTAAGTGAATGTAAGTGGATGTAAGTTCATGTAAGAGCGTGTAAGTGCGTGTAAGTGCATGTAAGTGTGTGTAAGTGTGTATAAGTACGTGTAAGTGAATGTAAGTGGATGTAAGTTCATGTAAGAGCGTGTAAGTGCGTGTAAGTGCATGTAAGTGTGTGTAAGTGTGTATAAGTACGTGTAAGTGAATGTAAGTGGATGTAAGTTCATGTAAGAGCGTGTAAGTGCGTGTAAGTGTGTGTAAGTACGTGTAAGTGCTTGTAAATGCGTACAAGTTTGTGTAAGTGCGTGTAAGTGTGTGTAAGTGTTATACGTACGTGTAAGTGTGTGTAAGTGCGTGTAAGTGCGTGTAAGTGCGTGTAAGTGTGTGTAAGTGCATGTAAGTGGGTATAAGTGTGTGTAAGTGTGTCTAAGTGCGTGTAAGTGCATGTAAGTGCGTGTAAGTTTGTGTAAGTACATGTAAGTGTGTGTAAGTGTGTATAAGTATGTGTAAGTGCGTGCAAGTGTGTATCAGTGTTTGGAAGTGCGTATAATTGCGTGTATATATGTATAAGTGCTTGCAAGTGCGTATAAGTGCGTGTAAGTGTTTATAAGTGCGTGTAAGTGCGTGTAAATGCGTGTAAGTGTGTGTAAGTACGTGTAAGTTTATGTAAGTGTGTGTAAGTGTGTGTAAGTGTGTATAAGTGTGTAAGTGTGTGTAATTGAGTGTTAGTGCGTGTAAGTACGTGTAAGTTCATGTAAGTGCGCAAAGGCATGTATAAGTATGAGTTCATGTGTGTACGTGGGTGTAAGTGCATGTAAGTGCGTGTAAGTGTTTGTAAGTGTGTGTAAGTTTGTATGAGTGCATGTAAGTGCGTGTAAGTGCATGTGAGTGCATGTAAGTGCGTTTAAGTGTGTGTAAGTGTGTGTAAGTGCGTGTAAGTGCGTATTAGTATGTGTAAGTGCGTATAAGTGCATGTCAGTGCGTGTAAGTATGTGTAAGTGTGTGTAAGTGCGTGTAAGTACATGTAAGTGCGTGTAAGTGTGTGTAAGTGTGTGTACGTGCGTATAAGTGCGTGTAAGTGCGTGTAAGTTCATGTAAGTACGTGTAAGTGCATGTAAGTACGTGTAAGTGCGTGTAAAATTGTGTAAGTACGTGTAAGTGCGTGTAAGTGTGTGTAAGTGCGTGTAAGTACGTGTAAGTGCTCGTATGTGTGTGTAAGTGCGTGTAAGTGCGTGTAAGTGCGTGTTTCTTTGTGTAAGTGTGTGCAAGTGTGTATAAGTGGATATAAGTGCGTGTGAGTGCATGTAAGTGCGTGTAAGGACGTGTAAGTGCGTGTAAGTACGTGTAAGTGCGTGTAAGTGCATAAACGTGCGTGTAAGTGCATGTAAGTGTGTGTAAGTGCGTGTAAGTACCGTTTAAGTTTGTGTAAGTGCGTGTAAGTGCGTGTAAGTACGTGTAAGTGCGTCTAAGTGCGTCTAAGTGCGTAGAAGTTTGTGCAAGTGCGTGTAAGTGCAGTTTTAGTTCGTGTAAGTGCGTGTAAGTGCGTGTAAGTACGTGTAAGTGCGTCTAAGTGCGTCTAAGTGCGTAGAAGTTTGTGCAAGTGCGTGTAAGTGCAGTTTTAGTTCGTGTAAGTGCGTGTAAGTGCGTGTAAGTGCGTGTAAGTGTGTGTAAGTATGTGTAAGTGCGTGTAAGTGCATGTAAGTACGTTTACGTATGTGTAAGTGCGTGTAAGTGCGTGTAAGTGCGTGTAAGTTTGTGTAAGTGTGTATAAGTGCATGTAAGTGCGTGTAAGTATGTGCAAGTACGTGTAAGTGTGTGTAAGTGCAAGTAAGTGCGTGTAAGTATGTGTAAGTGTATGTAAGCAGGAGTAAGTACGTATAAGTACGTGTAAGTGCGTGTTAGTGGGTGTAAGTGCGTGTAAGTGCAAGTAAGTGCGTGTAAGTACGTGTAAGTGTGTGTAAGTGCGGGTAAGTACGTGTAAGTGTGTGTAAGTGCGTGTAAGTACATGTAAGTGCGTATAAGTGTGTGTAAGTACGTGTATGTTTGTGTAAGTGCGTGTAACTGCGTATAAGTGCATTGAAGTATGTATAAGTACGTGTAAGTGCGTGTAAGTGTGTGTAAGTACGTGTATGTTTGTGTAAGTGCGTGTAACTGCGTATAAGTGCATTGAAGTATGTATAAGTACGTGTAAGTACGGTTTAAGTTCGTATCAGTGCGTGTAAGTGCGTGTAGGTACGTGTAAGTGCGGTTTAAGTGCGTGGGATTTCGTGTAAGTTCGTGTATGTGCGTGTAAGTGCGGGTAAGTGCGTGTAAGTGCGTGTAAGTGCGTGTAAGTACGTGTCAGTGTGTGTAAGTGTGTATAAGTGCATGTAAGTACGTGTAAGTACGTGTAAGTGCGTGTAAGTGCGTGTTAGTGTGTGTAAGTGCGTGTACGTGCGTGTAAGTGCGTGTAAGTGCGTGTAAAAGCGTGTAAGTATGTGCAAGTGCATGTAAGTGCGTATAAGTGCGTGTAAGTGCGTGTAAGTATGTGTAATTTTGTGTAAGTGTGTGTAAGTGTATATAAGTGCGTGTAAGTGTGTGTAAGTGCGTGTACCTGCGGTTTAAGTTCATGTAAGTGCGTATAAGTGCGTGTAAGTGTGTGTCAGTACGTGTAAGTGCGGTTTAAGTGCTTATAATTTTGTGTAAGTTTGTGTAAGTGCTTATAAGTGCCTTTAAGTGCGTGTAAGTGCGTGTAAGTGCATGTAAGTGCGTGTAAGTGCATGTAAGTACGTGTAAGTGGGTGTAAGTGCGTGTAAGTGCGTGTAAGTGCGTGTAAGTGTGTGTAGGTGCGTGTGATTTTGTGTAAGTGTGTGTAAGTGCGTGTTAGTGCGTGTAAGTGTGTGCAAGTGTGTATACGTGTGTGTACATGCGTGTAAGTGTATGTAAGTGCGTGTAAGTGCATGTAAGTACATGTAAGTGCGTGTAAGTGTGTGTAAGTACGTGTACGTTTGTGTAAGTGCGTATAACTGCGTATAAGTGCGCTTAAGTGTGTATAAGTGTGTGTAAGTGCGATTTACGTTCGTGTAAGTGCGTGTAAGTGCGTGTCAGTGCGTGTAGGTGCGGTTTAATTGCGTGGGATTTCGTGTAAGTTCATGTAAGTGCGTGTAAGTGCATGTAAGTGCGTGTAAGTGTGTGTAAGTGCATGTAAGTGCATGTAAGTGTGTGTAAGTGTGTGTAAGTGCGTGTTAGTATGTGTAAGTATGTGTAAGTACGTGTACGTGTGTATAGATGCGTGCAATTTTGTATTAGTGCGTATAAGTGCGTGTTAGTGCGTGTAAGTGCGTGTAAGTTTGTATAAGTGCGTGTAAGTGTGTGTAAGTGTGTGTAAGTGTGTATAAGTGTGTGTAAGAGCGTCTAAGTATGTATAAGTTTGTGCAAGTGCGTGTAAGTACGTGTAAGTTTGCATAAGTACGTGTAAGTGCGTGTAAGTGCGTGTAAGT
>SZWC01000457.1:234755-247406 GCA_023375785.1 Penium margaritaceum
GTGCGTGTAAGTGTGTGTAAGTGTGTGTAAGTGCGTGTAAGTTCGTGTTAGTACGTATAAGTTTGTAAAAGTGCGTATAAGCATGTGTAAGTACGTGTAAGTGCATATAAGTGCGTGTAAGTGCGTGGAAGTGCCTGTAAGTGCGTATGAGTTCGTGTAAGTGCGTGCAAGTACGTGTAAGTGCGTGTAAGTATGTGTAAGTGTGTATAAAAGCGAGTCAGTGCGTGTAAGTGCGTGTAAGTGTGTGTATGTATATATACATGTGTGGAAGTTCGTTTAAGTGTGTGTAAGTACGTATAAGTTCATGTAAGTGCGTGTAAGTGTGTGTAAGTGCGGGTAAGTGCGTGTAAGTGCGTGTAAGTGCGTGTAAGTACGTGTCAGTGTGTGTAAGTGTGTATAAGTGCATGTAAGTGCGTGTAAGTACGTGTCAGTGTGTGTAAGTGTGTATAAGTGCATGTAAGTGCGTGTAAGTGCGTGTAAGTGCGTGTAAGTGCGTGTTAGTGCGTGTAAGTGCGTGTACATGCGTGTAAGTGCGTGTAAGTGCGTGTAAAAGCGTGTAAGTATGTGCAAGTGCATGTAAGTGCGTATAAGTGCGTGTAAGTGCGTGTAAGTACGTGTAATTTCGTGTAAGTGTGTGTAAGTGTATATAAGTGCGTGTAAGTATGTGCAAGTGCATGTAAGTGCGTATAAGTGCGTGTAAGTGCGTGTAAGTACGTGTAATTTCGTGTAAGTGTGTGTAAGTGTATATAAGTGCGTGTAAGTGTGTGTAAGTGCGTGTACGTACGGTTTAAGTTCATGTAAGTACGTATAAGTGCGTGTAAGTGTGTGTCAGTGCATGTAAGTGCGGTTTAAGTGCTTATAACTTTGTGTAAGTTCGTGTAAGTGCTTATAAGTGCCTGTAAGTGCGTGTAAGTGCGTGTAAGTGCATGTAAGTGCGTGTAAGTTTGTGTAAGTTCGTGTAAGTGCTTATAAGTGCCTGTAAGTGCGTGTAAGTGCGTGTAAGTGCATGTAAGTGCGTGTAAGTGCATGTAAGTACGTGTAAGTGGGTGTAAGTGCGTGTAAGTGCATGTAAGTGCGTGTAAGTGTGTGTAGGTGCGTGTGATTTTGTGTAAGTGTGTGTAAGTACGTGTTAGTGTGTGTAAGTGTGTGTAAGTGTGTGTACGTGTGTGTACATGCGTGTAAGTGTAGGTAAGTGTGAGTAAGTGCATGTAAGAACATGTAAGTGCGTGTAAGTGTGTGTAGGTACGTGTACGTTTGTGTAAGTGCGTATAACTGTGTATAAGTGCGCTTAAGTGTGTATAAGTGTGTGTAAGTGCGATTTAAGTTCGTGTAAGTGTGTGTAAGTGTGTGTCAGTGCGTGTAGGTGCGGTTTAATTGCGTGGGATTTCGTGTACGTTCGTGTAAGTGCGTGTAAGTGCATGTAAGTGCGTGTAAGTGTGTGTAAGTGCGTGTAAGTGCATGTAAGTGTGTGTAAGTGTGTGTAAGTGCGTGTTAGTACGTGTAAGTGTGTGTAAGTGCGTGTAAGTGCATGTAAGTGCGTGTAAGTGTGTGTAAGTGCGTGTAAGTGCATGTAAGTGTGTGTAAGTGTGTGTAAGTGCGTGTTAGTACGTGTAAGTGTGTGTAAGTACGTGTAAGTGTGTATAGGTGCGTGCAATTCTGTATTAGTGCGTATAAGTGCGTGTTAGTGCGTGTAAGTGCGTGTAAGTTTGTATAAGTGCGTGTAAGTGTGTGTAAGTGTGTGTAAGTGTGTATAAGTGTGTGTAAGAGCGTCTAAGTATGTATAAGTTTGTGCAAGTGCGTGTAAGTACGTGTAAGTTTGCATAAGTACGTGTAAGTGCGTGTAAGTGTGTGTAAGTTCGTCTAAGTGCGTGTAAGTATGTGTAAGTGCATGTAAGTGCGTGTAAGTACGTGGAAGTGTGTGTAAGTTCGTGTAAGAGCGTTTTAGTACGTGTACGTTCGTGTAAGTACATGTAAGTGCGTGTAAGTGTGTATAAGCACGTGTAAGTTTGTATAAGGGCGTGTAAGTACGTGTAAGTGTGTGTAAGTGCGTGTAAGTATGTGTAAGTGCGTGTAAGTGTGTGTAAGAGCGTGTAAGTATGTGTAAGTGCTTGTAAGTGCTCGTAAGTACGTGTAAGTGTGTGTACGTGCGTGTAAGTGCGTGTAAGTTCTTGTAAGTGCATGTAAGTGCGTGTAAGTACGTGTAAGTGCGTGTAAGTGCATGTAAGTGTATGTAAGTACGTGTAAGTGCGTGGAAGTGCGTGAAGTACGTGTAAATGTGTGTAAGTGTGTATAAGTGTGTGTAAGTGCGTGTAAGTACGTATAAGTACGTGTAAGTGCGTGTAAGTACGTATAAGTACGTGTAAGTGCGTGTAAGTACGTATAAGTACGTGTAAGTGCGTGTAAGTACGTATAAGTACGTGTAAGTGCGTGTAAGTACGTATAAGTACGTGTAAGTGCGTGTAAGTACGTATAAGTACGTGTAAGTGCGTGTAAGTACGTATAAGTACGTGTAAGTGCGTGTAAGTACGTATAAGTACGTGTAAGTGCGTGTAAGTACGTATAAGTACGTGTAAGTGCGTGTAAGTACGTATAAGTACGTGTAAGTGCGTGTAAGTACGTATAAGTACGTGTAAGTGCGTGTAAGTACGTATAAGTACGTGTAAGTGCGTGTAAGTACGTATAAGTACGTGTAAGTGCGTGTAAGTACGTATAAGTACGTGTAAGTGCGTGTAAGTACGTATAAGTACGTGTAAGTGCGTGTAAGTACGTATAAGTACGTGTAAGTGCGTGTAAGTACGTATAAGTACGTGTAAGTGCGTGTAAGTACGTATAAGTACGTGTAAGTGCGTGTAAGTACGTATAAGTACGTGTAAGTGCGTGTAAGTACGTATAAGTACGTGTAAGTGCGTGTAAGTACGTATAAGTACGTGTAAGTGCGTGTAAGTACGTATAAGTACGTGTAAGTGCGTGTAAGTACGTATAAGTACGTGTAAGTGCGTGTAAGTGCCTGTAAGTGCATGTAAGTGTATGTCAGTACGTGTAAGTGCGTGGAAGTGCGTGTAAGTGCGTATGAGTTCGTGTAAGTGCGTGCAAGTACGTGTAAGTGCGTGTAAGTATGTGTAAGTGTGTATAAAAGCGAGTCAGTGCGTGTAAGTGCGTGTAAGTGTGTGTATGTATATATACGTGCGTGGAAGTTTGTTTAAGTGTGTGTAAGTACGTATAAGTTCATGTAAGTGCGTGTAAGTGTGTGTAAGTGCGTGTAAGTACGTATAAGTACGTGTAAGTGCGTGTAAGTACGTGTAAGTGCATGTAAGCACATGTAAGTGCGTGTAAGTGAGTGTAAGTGCGTGTAAGTGGGTGTAAGTGCGTGTAAGTGCAAGTAAGTGTGTGTAAATACGTGTAAGTGCATGGAAGTGCGTGTAAGTACGTGTAAGTGCTTGTAAGTGCGTATACGTGCGTGTAAGTGTGTGTAAGTACGTGTAATTTTGTGTAAGTGCGTGTAAGTGTATGTAAGTGCGTGAAAGTGTGTGTAAGTGCGTGTACGTGTGGTTTAAGTTCGTTTAAGTGCGTACAAGTGTGTGTAAGTGTATGTCAGTGCGTGTAAGTGCGGTTTAAGTGCGTATAATTTTGTGTAAGTTCGTGTAAGTGTGTATAAGTGCGTGTAAGTGCGTATAAGTGCGTGTAAGTACGTGTAAGTGCGTGTAAGTGCATGTGAGTGTGTGTAAGTGCGTGTAAGTACGTGTAAGTGCGTGTAAGTGCGTGTTAGTGCGTGTAAGTACGTGTACGTGCGTGTAAGTGCGTGTAGGTGCGTGTGATTTTGTGTGTGTGTAAGTGCGTGATAGTGCGTGTAAGTGCGTGTAAGTGTGTGTAAGTGTGTGTACGTACGTGTAAGTGTGTGTAAGTGCGTGTAAGTGCATGTAAGTGCGTCTAAGTGCGTTTAAGTTCGTGCAAGTACGTATAAGTGCGTGTAAGTTTGTGTAAGTGCGTGTAAGTGCGTCTAAGTGCGTTTAAGTTCGTGCAAGTACGTATAAGTGCGTGTAAGTTTGTGTAAGTGCGTGTAAGTACGTGTAAGTGCGTGTAAGTACGTGTAAGTGCGTGTGAGTGCGTGTACGTGTATGTAAGTGCAGTTTAAGTTTATGTAAGTGCGTGTGAGTGCGTGTAAGTTTGTGTAAGTGTGTGTAAGTGCATGTAGGTGCATGTATGTACTTGTCTGTACGTATAAGTACGTGTAAGTGCAAGTAAGTGCGTGTAAGTATGTATAAGTGCGTGTTAGTGGGTGTAAGTGCGTGTAAGTGCAAGTAAGTGCGTGTAGGTACGTGTAAGTGCGTGTAAGTACGTGTAAGTGCGTGTAAGTGTGTGTAAGTGCGTGTACGTGCGTGTAAGTGCGTGTAAGTGTGTGTAAGTGCGTGTAAGTGCATGTATGTGCGTGTAAGTGTGTGTAAGTGCGTGTAAGTGCATGTATGTGCGTGTAAGTGTGTGTAAGTACGTGTACGTTTGTGTAAGTGCATGTAACTGCATGTAAGTGCATTTAAGTGTACGTAAGTGCGTACAAGTGTGGTTTAACTTCGTGTAAGTGCGTGTATGTATGTGTCAGTACGTGTAAGTGTGGTTAAGTACGTGGGATTTCGTGTAAGTTCGTATAAGTGCGTGTAAGTGCGTGTAAGTGTGCGTAAGTGGGTTTAAGTGCATGTAAGTGCGTATAAGTGCCTGTAAGTGCGTATCAGTGTGTGTAAGTGCGTGTAAGTGCATGTAAGTGCGTGTACGTGTGTGTAAGTACGTGTAAGTGCGTGTGAGTGTGTGTAAGTGTGTGGAAGTGCGTGTAAGTGCATCTAAGTGCGTGTGTGTTTGTACAAGTGTGTGTAAGTGCATGTATGTTCGTGTAAGTGCGTGTAAGTGCGTGCAAGTGCGTGTAAGTGCGTGTTAGTGCATGTAAGTGTGTGTTAGTGAACGTAAGTTCGTGTAGGTGCGTGTAAGTGCGTGTAAGTGCGTGCAAGTGCGTGTAAGTGCGTGTTAGTGCATGTAAGTGTGTGTTAGTGAACGTAAGTTCGTGTAGGTGCGTGTAAGTACGTGTAAGTGCGTGTATGTATGTGTAAGTGCGTGTAAGTGCGTGTAAGTGCGTGTAAGTGGATGTAAGTTCATGTAAGAGCGTGTAAGTACGTGTAAGTGCGTGTGAGTGCGTGTAAGTGCATGTAAGTGCATGTAAGTGCAGTTTAAATTTGTGTAAGTACGTGTTAATGCGTGTAAGGTTGTGTAAGTGCGTATAAGTACGTGTAAGTGCATGTAAGTACGTGTAAGTATGTGTAAGTACGTGTAAGTGCAAGTACATGCGTATAAGTATGTGTAAGTGCATGTAAGCACGAGTAAGTGCGTGTAAGTACGTGTAAGTGCGTGTTAGTGGGTGTGGGTGTGCGTAAGTACAAGTAAGTGCGTGTCAATACGTATATGTGTGTGTAAGTACGTGTAATATGTATAAGTGTGTGTAAGTACATACAAGTGCGAGTACATGCGTATAAGTACGTGTAAGTACGTGTACGTTTGTGTAAGTGCTTGTAACTACGTGTAAGTGCGTATAAGTGTGTGTAAGTGCGTGTAAGTGCGGTTTAAGTTTGTGTAAGTGCGTGTAAGTGCATGTCAGTGTGTGTAAGTGTGTGTAAGTGCGTGTAAGTGTGTGTAAGTGTGTGTAAGTGCGTGTCAGTGTGTGTAAGTGCATGTAAGTGCGTGTAAGTGCGTGTAGGCACGTGTAATTTTGTGTAAGTGTGTGTAAGTGCATATTAGTACGTGTAAGTACGTGTACGTGTGAGTAAGTGCGTGTAAGTGTGTGTAAGTATGTGTAAGTTTGTATAAGAGTGTGTAAGTGTGTCTAAGTACGTGTAAGTTCGTGCAAGTACGTGTATGTGCGTGTAAGTTTGTATAAGAGTGTGTAAGTGTGTCTAAGTACGTGTAAGTTCGTGCAAGTACGTGTATGTGCGTGTAAGTTTGTATAAGTGCGTGTAAGTGCGTGTAAGTATGTGTAAGTGCGTGTTAGTGCATGTAAGTGCGTGTAAGTGTGTGTAAGTTTGTGTAAGTATATGTTAGTGCGTGTACATCTGTGTAAGTGCGTGTAAGTGCGTGTAAGTGTGTGTAAGCATGTGTAAGTTCGTATAAGTACGTGTAAGTGCGTGTAAGTGCATGTAAGTGCGTGTAAATACGTGTAAGTGTGTGTTAGTGCGTGTAAGTGTGTATTAGTGCGTGTAAGTGTGTATAAGTGCTTGTAAGTGCCTGTAAGTGCGTGTAAGTGCGTGTAAGTGCGTGTAAGTTTGTATAAGTGCGTGTAAGTGCATGTAAGTGCGTGTAAGTATGTGTAAGTGCATGTAAGTACATGTAAGTGCGTGTAAGTGTGTGTAAATGCGTCTTAGTACGTGTAAGTTCATGTAAGTGCGTGTAAGTACATGTAAGTGCGTGTAAGTACGTTTAAGTGCGTGTTAGTACGTGTACGTTCGCGTAAGTGCATGTAAGTGTGTGTAAGTGCGTATAAGCACGTGTTAGTTCGTGTAAGTGCGTGTAAGTGCGTGTAAGTGCATGTAAGTACGTGTAAGTACGTGTATGTGCGTGTGAGTATGTGTACGTTCGCATAAGTGCATGTAAGTGTGTGTAAGTGCGTATAAGCACGTGTAAGTTCGTGTAAGTGCGTGTAAGTACGTGTAAGTACGTGTAAGTGCGTGTAAGTGCATGTAAGTGTGTGTAAGTGCGTATAAGCACGTGTAAGTTCGTGTAAGTGCGTGTAAGTACGTGTAAGTACGTGTAAGTGCGTGTAAGTACGTGTAAGTGCGTGTAAGTACGTGTAAGTGCGTGTAAGTTTGTGTAAGTGCATGTAAGTGCGTATAAGTGCGTGTAAGTGCGTGTAAGTTCATGTAAGTGCGTATAAGTACGTGTAAGTGCGTGGAAGTGCGTGTAAGTGCGTGTAAGTGCGTATAAGTGCGTGTAAGTGCGTGTAAGTTCATGTAAGTGCGTATAAGTACGTGTAAGTGCGTGGAAGTGCGTGTGAGTACGTGTAAATGCGTGTAAGTGTGTATAAGTGTGTGTAAGTGCATGCAGGTGTGTGTAAGTGTGTGTAAACATGTGTGAGTTTGTGTAAGTGTGTGTAAGTGTATGTAAGTGTGTGTAAGTGTGTGTAAGTGGATGTAAGTTGTTGTAAGATTGTATAAGTGCGTGTAAGTGCGTGTAAGTGCGTGTAAAAGTGTATAAGTTTGTGTAAGTGTGTGTAAGTGCATGTAAGTGCTTGTAAGTGTGTGCAAGTGCATGTAAGTGTGTGTAAGTGCGTGGAAGTGCGTATAAGTGCGTGTAAGTGCGTTTTAGTGCGTGTAAGTATGTGTAAGTGCGTGTAAGTGCGTGTAAGAGCATGTAAGTGTGCAGAAGTATGTAAGTGCATATACGTACGTGTAAGTGTGTGTAAGTGTGTGTAAGTGCGTGTACGTTCGTGTAAGTGCGTGTAAGTTTGTGTAAGTGCGTGTAAGCATGTGTAAGTGCAGGTTCGTGCATGTAAGTGCGTGTAAGTGCGTGTAAGTGTGTGTAAGTGCGTGTAAGTGTGTGTAAGCTCGTGTAAGTGCATGTAAGTGCGTGTAAGTGCGCGTAAGTACGTGTAAGTTCGTGTAAGTGCGTATAAGTGCGTGTAATTGCATGGAAGTGCCTGTAAGTGCATGTAAGTTTGTGTGAGTGCGTGTAAGTACGTGTAAGTACGTAAAAGTATGTGTAAGTGTGTATAAAAGCGTGTCAGTGCGTGTAAGTGCGTGTAAGTGTGTGTATGTATATATAAGTGCGTGTAAGTTCGTGTAAGTGTGTGTACGTACGTGTAAGTTCATGTAAGTGCGTGTAAGTGTGTGTAAGTGCATGTAAGTACGTGTAAGTATGTGTAAGTGCGTGTACGTACGTGTAAGTGCATGTAAGCACGTGTAAGTATGTGTAAGTGAATGCAAGTGCGTGTAAGTGGCTGTAAGTACGTGTAAGTACAAGTAAGTATGTGTAAATACGTGTAAGTGCGTGTAAGTATGTGTAAGTACGTGTAAGTGCATGTAAGTGCGTATACGTGCGTGTAAGTGCGTGTAAATACGTGTAATATTCTGTAAGTGCGTGTAAGTGTATGTAAGTGCGTGTAAGTGTGTGTAAGTGCGTGTACGTGCGGTTTAAGTTCGTGTAAGTGCGGATACGTGCGTGTAAGTATGTGTCAGTGCGTGTAAGTGCGGTTTAAGTGCGTATAATTTTGTGTAAGTTCGTGTAAGTATGTATAAGTATGTGTAAGTGCGTATAAGTGCGTGTAAGTGCGTGTAAGTGCGTGTAATTGCATGTAAGTGCTTGTAAGTGCGTGTAAGTACATGTAAGTGCATGTAAGTGCATGTTAGTGCGTGTAAGTGCGTGTAGGTGCATGTAAGTGCGTGTAGGTGCGTGTGATTTTGTGTAAGTGTGTGTAAGTGTGTGTTAGTGCGTGTAAGTGCGTGTAAGTATGTGTAAGTGCGTGTACGTGCGTGTAAGTGTGTGTAAGTGCGTGTAAGTACATGTAAGTGCGTCTAAGTGTGTTTACGTTCGTGCAAGTGCGTGTAAGTGCGTGTAAGGTTGTGTAAGTGCGTGTAAGTACATGTAAGTGCGTCTAAGTGTGTTTACGTTCGTGCAAGTGCGTGTAAGTGCGTGTAAGGTTGTGTAAGTGCGTGTAAGTGCGTGTAAGTGCATGTAAGTGCGTGTAAGTGCGTGTAAGTGCGTGTAAGTGCGGTTTAAGTTCATGTAAGTGCGTGTAAGTGCGTGTCATTGCGTATAAGTGCGGTTTAAGTGCGTGGGAGTTCGTGTAAGTTCGTGTATGTGATAAGTGCGTGTAAGTGCGTGTAAGTGCGTTTAAGTGCGTGTAAGTACGTGTAAGTGTGTGTAAGTGCGTGTCAGTGTGTGTAAGTGCATGTAAGTACGTGTAAGTACGTGTAGGTGTGTGTAATTTCGTGTAAGTGTGTGTAAGTGTGTGTTAGTGCGTGTAAGTCTGTGTACGTGTGTGTAAGTACGTGTAAGTGCGTATAAGTGTGTGTAAGTGTGTATAAGTGCGTGTAAGTGCGTCTAAGTGCGTGTATGTTCGTACAAGTGCGTGTAGGTGCGTGTAAGTTCGTGTAAGTACGTGTAAGTACGTGTAAGTGTGTGTAAGTGCGTGTTAGTGCATGTAAGTGCGTGTAAGTGTACGTATGTTTGTGTAGGTGCGTGTAAGTACGTGTAAGTGTGTGTAAGTGCGTGTTAGTGCATGTAAGTGCGTGTAAGTGTACGTATGTTTGTGTAGGTGCGTGTAAGTACGTGTAAGTGCGTGTAAGTATGTGTAAGTGCATGTAAGTACGTGTAAGTGTGTGTAAGTGGATGTAAGTTCATGTAAGAGCGTATAAGTACGTGTAAGTGCGTTTAAGTGCATGTAAGTGCGTGTAAGTGCATGTATGTGCAGTTTAAGTTTGTGTAAGTGCGTGTAAATGCGTGTAAGTTTGTGTAAGTGCGTATAAGTGCGTGTAAGTGCATGTAAGTACGTGTAAGTATGTGTAAGTACGTGTAAGTCCAAGTGAGTGCCTATAAGTATGTGTAAGTGCATGTAAGCATGAGTAAGTGCGTGTAAGTACGTGCAATTACGTGGTAGTGGGTGTAAGTACGCGTAAGTGCAAGTAAGTGCGTGTAAGTACGTGTAAGTGCGTGTAAGTGCATATAAGTACGTGTAAGTGTGTGTAAGTACATATAAGTGCGTATAAGTGCGTGTAAGTGTGTGTAAGTACGGGTACATTTGTGTAAGTGCTTGTAACTGTGCGTAAGTACGTATAAGTGTGTGTAAGTGCGTGTAATTGCGGTTTAAGTTCCTGTAAGTGTGTGTAAGTGCGTGTCAGTGTGTGTAAGTGCGGTTTAAGTGCGTGTAATTTCGTGTACGTTCGTGTAAGTGCGTGTAAGTGCGTGTAAGTACGTGTAAGTACGTGTAAGTGCGTGTATGTGTGTGTAAGTGTGTATAAGTGCATGCCAGTGTGTGTAAGTGCGTGTAAGTGTGTGTAAGTGCGTGTAGGCACGTGTAATTTCGTGTAAGTGTGTGTAAGTGCGTGTTAGTGCGTGTAAGTGCGTGTACGTGCATGTAAGTACGTGTAAGTGCGTGTAAGTGTGTGTAAGTGCGTGTAGGCACGTGTAATTTCGTGTAAGTGTGTGTAAGTGCGTGTTAGTGCGTGTAAGTGCGTGTACGTGCATGTAAGTACGTGTAAGTGTGTGTAAGTATGTGTAAGTTCGTATAAGTGCATGTAAGTGCGTCTAAGTGCGTGCAAGTTGGGACAAGTGTATGTAAGTTACGTAAGTTCGTGTAAGTGCGTGTAAGTGCGTGTAAGTGTGCGTAAGTGTGTGTTAGTACATGTAAGTGCGTGCAAGTGCGTGTAAGTTTGTGTAATTATGTGTTAGTGTGTGTACATTTGAATAAGTGCGTGTAAGTGCGTGTAAGTGCGTTTAAGTGTGCGTAAGCATGTGTACGTTCGTGTAAGTACGTATAAGTATGTGTAAGTGCGTGTAAGTGTGTGTAAGTGCATGTAAATGCGTGGAAGTGCGTGTAAGTGCATGTAAGTGTGTATAAGTGCTCGTAAGTGCGTGTAAGTGCGTGTAAGTACGTGTAAGTGCGTGTGAGTGTATGTAAGTACGTGTAAGTACGTATAAGTGTGTGTAAATGCGTGTAAGTGTGTGTAAGTACGTGTAAGTGCATGTAGGTGCGTGTAAGTGCGTGTAAGTGCACGTAAGTTTGTGTAGGTGTGTGTAAGTACGTGTAAGTGCGTGTAAGTATGTGTAAGTGTGTATAAGTGCGTGTAAGTGAATGTAAGTGGATGTAAGTTCATGTAAGAGCGTGTAAGTGCGTGTAAGTGTGTGTAAGTACGTGTAAGTGCTTGTAAATGCGTACAAGTTTGTATAAGTGCGTGTAAGTGTGTGTAAGTGTTTATACGTACGTGTAAGTGTGTGTAAGTGCGTGTAAGTGCGTCTAAGTGCGTGTAAGTGCGTGTAGGTATGTAAGTGCGTGTAAGTGCGAGTTCGTGCGTGTAAGTGCGTGTAAGTGTGTGTAAGTGCATGTAAGTGGGTATAAGTGTGTGTAAGTGTGTCTAAGTGCGTGTAAGTGCATGTAAGTGCGTGTAAGTGTGTGTAAGTGCATGTAAGTGGGTATAAGTGTGTGTAAGTGTGTCTAAGTGCGTGTAAGTGCATGTAAGTGCGTGTAAGTTTGTGTAAGTACATGTAAGTGTGTGTAAGTGTGTATACATATGTGTAAGTGCGTGCAAGTGTATGTCAGTGTGTGTAAGTGCGTATAATTGCGTGTATATATGTATAAGTGCTTGTAAGTGCGTATAAGTGCGTGTAAGTGTGTGTAAGTGCGTGTAAGTGCGTGTAAATGCGTGTAAGTGTGTGTAAGTACGTGTAAGTTTATGTAAGTGTGTGTAAGTGTGTGTAAGTGTGTGTAAGTGTGTAAGTGTGTGTAATTGTGTGTTAGTGCGTGTAAGTACGTGTAAGTTCATGTAAGTGCGCGAAGGCATGTATAAGTATGAGTTCATGTGTGTACGTGGGTGTAAGTGCATGTAAGTGCGTGAAAGTGTTTGTAAGTGTGTGTAAGTTTGTATAAGTGCATGTAAGTGCGTGTAAGTGCATGTAAGTGCATGTAAGTGCGTTTAAGTGTGTGTAAGTGTGTGTAAGTGCGTGTAGGTGCGTATTAGTATGTGTAAGTGCGTATAAGTGCATGTCAGTGCGTGTAAGTATGTGTAAGTGTGTGTAAGTGCGTGTAAGTACATGTAAGTGCGTGTAAGTGTGTGTAAGTGTGTGTACATGCGTATAAGTGCGTGTAAGTGCGTGTAAGTTCATGTAAGTACGTGTAAGTGCGTGTAAGTACGTGTAAGTGCGTGTAAAATTGTGTAAGTACGTGTAAGTGCGTGTAAGTGTGTGTAAGTGCGTGTAAGTGCGTGTAAGTTCATGTAAGTACGTGTAAGTGCGTGTAAGTACGTGTAAGTGCGTGTAAAATTGTGTAAGTACGTGTAAGTGCGTGTAAGTGTGTGTAAGTGCGTGTAAGTGCGTGTAAGTGCTTGTATGTGTGTGTAAGTGCGTGTAAGTGCGTGTAAGTGCGTGTTTCTTTGTGTAAGTGTGTGCAAGTGTGTATAAGTGGATATAAGTGCGTGTAAGTGCATGTAATTGCGTGTAAGGACGTGTAAGTACGTGTAAGTACGTGTAAGTGCGTGTAAGTGCATAAAATTGCGTGTAAGTGCATGTAAGTATGTGTAAGTGCGTGTAAGTACCGTTTAAGTTCGTGTAAGTGCGTGTAAGTGCGTGTAAGTACGTGTAAGTGCGTCTAAGTGCGTCTAAGTGCGTGTAAGTTTGTGCAAGTGCGTGTAAGTGCAGTTTAAGTTCGTGTAAGTGCGTGTAAGTGCGTGTAAGTTTGTGTAAGTATGTGTAAGTGCGTGTAAGTGCATGTAAGTGCGTTTACGTATGTGTAAGTGCGTGTAAGTGCGTGTAAGTGCGTGTAAGTTTGTGTAAGTGCGTATAACTGCATGTAAGTGCGTGTAAGTATGTGCAAGTACGTGTAAGTGTGTGTAAGTGCAAGTAAGTGCGTGTAAGTATGTGTAAGTGTATGTAAGCACGAGTAAGTGCGTGTAAGTACGTGTAAGTGCGTGT
>SZWC01000457.1:271190-281325 GCA_023375785.1 Penium margaritaceum
AAGTGCGTGTAAGTGCGTGTAAGTGCGTGTAAGTGCGTGTAAGTGCGTGTAAGTGCGTGTCAGTGTGTGTAAGTGCGTGTAAGTGCTTGTAAGTACGTGTGGGTACCTGTAAGTTTGTGTAAGTACGTGTAAGTGTGTGTTAGTATGTGTAAGTGCGTGTACGTGTGTGTAAGTGCGTGTAAGTGTGTGTAAGTGCGTGTAAAAGCGTGTAAGTGCGTCTAAGTGCGTGTAAGTTCGTGCAAGTGCGTGTAAGTGCATGTACGTTTGTGTAAGTGTGTGTAAATGCGTGTAAGTGTGTGTAAGTGCGTGTTAGTGCATGTAAGTGCGTGTAAGTATGTGTAAGTTTATGTAAGTGCGCGTTAGTACGTGTACATTCGTGTTAGTGTGTGTAAGTGCGTGTAAGTATGTGTAAGTGCGTGCAAATGCGTGTAAGTTTATGTAAGTGCGTGTAAGTGCATGTAAGTGCGTGTAAGTGCGTGTAAGTGCGTGTAAGTACATGTAAGTGCGTGTAAGTTTATGTAAGTGTGTGTAAGTGCGTGTAAGTACGTGTAAGTGCGTGTAAGTGCATGTAAGTACGTGTAAGTGCGTGTAAGTGCGTGTAAATGCGTGAAAGTGTATGTTTGTGCGTGTAAGTACGTGTAAGTGTGTGTAAGTGCGTGTAAGTACGTATAAGTGTGTGTAAGTGCGTATATGTGCGTGTAAGAGTGTCTAAGTGCATGTAAGATCGTGCAAGTGAGTGTAAGTGCGTGTAAGTGCGTGTAAGTACGTATAAGTGTGTGTAAGTGCGTATATGTGCGTGTAAGAGTGTCTAAGTGCATGTAAGATCGTGCAAGTGAGTGTAAGTGCGTGTAAGTTTGTATATGTGCGTGCAAGTGCATGCGAGTGCGTGTAAGTGTGTGTAAGTGTGTGTAAGTACGTGTAAGTGCGTGTAAGTACGTGTAAGTGTGTGTAAGTGCGTGTAAGTTCGTGTAAGTGCGTGTTAGTATGAGTACGTTGGTGCAAGTGTGTGTAAGTGTGTGTAAGCGCGTGTAAGTTCGTGTAAGTGCATGTAAGTGCATGTAAGTGCATGTAAGTGCGTGTAAGTGTGTGTAAGTGCGTGTACGTGCGTGTAAGTGCATGTAAGAGCATGTAAGTGCGTGTAAGTGTATGTAAGTATTTATAAGTATGTGTAAGTGCGTGTAAGTGCGTGTAAGAGCGTGTAAGTTCGTGTAAGTACGTGTAAGTGCATGTAAGTGCGTATAAGTGCATGTAAGCGCACGTAAGTGCATGTAAGTGCGTGTAAGTGCATGTAAGTGCATGTAAATGCGTGTAAGTGTGTGTAAGTGCGTGTAAGTACATGCAGGTGCGTGTAAGTGTGTGTAAGTACACGTAAGTTCGTGTAAGTACGTGTAAGTATGTGTAAGTGCGTGTAAGTGCGTATAAGTGGATGTAAGTTTGTATAAGAGGGTGTAAGTGCGTGTAAGTACGTGTACGTACGTGTAAATGCATGTAAGTTCGTGTAAGTGTGTGTAAGTGCGTGTAAGTGCTGGTAAGTGTGTACAAGTGTGTGTAAGTGTGTGTATGTGCGTGTAAGTGCGTGTAAGTGCGTATAAGTATGTGTAAGTGCTTGTAAGTGCTTGTAAGTGCATGTAAGTGTGTGTAAGTATGTGTAAGTGTGTAAGTGCATGTATGTGCGTGTAAGTGTATATAAGTACGTGTAAGTGCATGTAAGTTCGTATAAGTGCGTGTAAGTTTGTGTAAGTGCGTGTAAGCATGTGTAAGTACGAGTTTGTGCATGTAAGTGCGTGTAAGTGCGTTTAAGTACGTGTAAGTGCATGTAAGTTCGTATAAGTGCGTGTAAGTTTGTGTAAGTGCGTGTAAGCATGTGTAAGTACGAGTTTGTGCATGTAAGTGCGTGTAAGTGCGTTTAAGTACGTGTAAGTGTGTGTAAGTGTGTGTAAGTTCGTGTAAGTGCATGTAAGTGCATGTAAGTGCGTATAAGTACGTGTAAGTGCGTGTTTGTACATATAAGTGCATGTTAGTGCGTGGAAGTGTGTGTTAGTTTGTGTAAGTGCGTGTAAGTACGTGTAAGTGCGTGTAAGTATGTGTAAGTGCGTATAAAAGCGTGTCTGTGTGTGTAAGTGCGTGTATGTATATATAAGTGTGTATAAGTACGTGTAAGTGTGTGTGAGTGCGTGTAAGTGGGTGTAAGTGCATGTAAGTGCAGCTTACGTTCGTGTAAGTGTGTGTAAGTGCATGTAAGGTCATTAAAGTGTGTGTAAGTGCGCGTAAGTGCGTGTAAGTACGTGTAAGTACGTGTAAGTGCGTGTAAGTACGTGTAAGTGCATGTATGCACGTGTAAGTGCATGTAAGTGAGTACGTGTAAGTGCAAGTAAGTGTGTGTAAATACGTGTAAGTGTGTGTAAGTGCGTGTAAGTGTGTGTAAGTGCATGTAAGTGCATACAAGTACGTGTAAGTGCGTGTAAGTACGTGTAATTTCGTGTAAGTGCGTGTAAGTGCATGTAAGTGTGTGTAAGTGTGTGTAAGTGCGTGTACGTGCGGTTTAAGTTCGTGTAAGAACGTGTAAGTGCATGTAAATGGGTATCACTGCGTGTAAGTGTGGTTTAAGTGCGTATAATTTTGTGTAAGTTTGTGTAAGTGTGTGTAAGTGCGTGTAAGCGACTACAAGTGCGTTTAAGTGCGTGTAAGTATGTGTAAGTACGTGTAAGTACGTGTAAGTGCATGTAAGTGCGTGTAAGTGTATGTAAGTGTGTGTAAGTGCGTGTAAGTGCGTGTAGGTGCGTGTAATTTTGTGTAAGTGCGTGTCAGTGCGTGTTAGTGGGTGTAAGTACGTGAAAGTGTGTGTAAGTGCATGTACGTGCGTGTAAGTGTGTGTAAGTGCGTGTACGTGTGTGTTAGTATGTCTAAGTGTGTGTAAGTTCGTGCAAGTACGTATAAGTGTGTGTAAGTTCGTGTAAGTGCGTGTAAGTGCATGTAAGTGTGTGTAAGTGCGTGTAAGTGCGTGTAAATGCGTGTAATTGTATGTAAGTGCAGTTTAAGTTTGTGTAAGTATGTGTAAGTGCGTGTAAGTTTGTGTAAGTACGTGTAAGTGCATGTAAGTGCATGTAAGTACGTGTGAGTACGTGTAAGTACGTGTAACTGCAAGTAAGTGCGTGTAAGTATGTGTAAGTTTATGTAAGCATGAGTAAGTGCGTGTAAGTACATGTAAGTGTGTGTTAGTGGGTGTAAGTGCGTGTAAGTGCAAGTAAGTGCGTGTAAGTATGTATAAATGCGTGAAAGTGCATGTAAGTGCGTGTAAGTGTGTGTAAGTACGTGTAAGTGCGCGTAAGTGCGTGTAAGTGTGTGTAAGTACGTGTATGTTTGTGTAAGTGCGTGGAACTACGTGTAAGTGCGTTTAAGTGTGTGTAAGTGCGTGTAATTGTGGTTTAAGTTCATGTAAGTGCCTGTAAGTACGTGTCAATGCGTGTAAGTGCGGTTTAAGTGAGTGTAATTTCGTGTAAGTACGTGTAAGTTCGTGTAAGTGCGTGTAAGTGCGTGTAAGTGCGTGCAAGTGCGTATAAGTGCGTGTCAGTGTGTGTAAGTGCGTGTAAGTGCTTGTAAGTACGTGTGGGTACCTGTAAGTTTGTGTAAGTACGTATAAGTGCGTGTTAGTATGTGTAAGTGCGTGTACGTGTGTGTAGGTGCGTGTAAAAGCGTGTAAGTGCGTCTAAGTGCGTGTAAGTTTGTGCAAGTGCGTGTAAGTGCATGTAAGTTTGTGTAAGTGTGTGTAAGTGCGTGTAAGTGTGTGTAAGTGCGTGTTAGTGCATGTAGGTGCGTGTAAGGATGTGTAAGTTTATGTAAGTACGCGTTAGTACGTGTACATTCGTGTTAGTGTGTGTAAGTGCGTGTAAGTATGTGTAAGTGCGTGCAAATGCGTGTAAGTTTATGTAAGTGCGTGTAAGTGTGTGTAAGTGCTCGTAAGTGTGTGTAAGTGCGTGTAAGTACATGTAAGTGCGTGTAAGTTTATGTAAGTGTGTGTAAGTGCGTGTAAGTACGTGTAAGTGCGTGTAAGTGCATGTAAGTACGTGTAGGTGTGTGTAAGTGTGTGTAAATGCGTGAAAGTGTATGTAAGTGCGTGTAACTGCATGTAGGTGCGTGTAAGTACGTATAAGTGCACGTAAGTTCGTGTAGGTGCGTGTAAGTACGTGTTAAATGCCGTAAGTTCGTGTAAGTGCGTGTAAGTGCGTGTAAGTGCATGTAAGTACGTGTAAGTATGTGTAAGTACGTGTAAGTGCAAGTAAGTGCGTGTAAGTATGTGTAAGTGCATGTAAGCACGAGTAAGTGCGTGTAAGTACGTGTAAGTGCGTGTTACTGGGTGTAAGTTCAAGTAAGTGCGTGTACGTACGTGTAAGTCCATGTAAGTGCGTGTAAGTACGTATAAGTGTGTGTAAGTGCGTGTAAATGTGTGTAAGTGCGTGTAAGTGCGTGTAAGTACGTGTACATATGTGTACATTCTTGTAACTGCGTGTAAGTGTGTATAAGTGTGTGTAAGTGCGTGTAAGTGCGGTTTAAGTTCGTGTAAGTGTGTATAAGTACGTGTCAGTGCGTGTAAGTGCGGTTTAAGTACGTGTAGTCTTGTGTAAGTTCGTGTAAGTGTGTCTAAGTGTGTGTAAGTGCGTGTAAGTGTGTGTAAGTGCGTGTAAGTGTGTGTAAGTGCGTATAAGTGCGTGTAAGTATGTGTAAGTTCGTATAAGTGCGTGTAAGTGCATCTAAGTACGTGTAAGTTTGTACAAGTACGTGTAGGTGTGTGTAAGTTCGTGTAAGTACGTGTTAGTGTTTGTAAGTGCGTGTAAGTGTTTGTACGTGCGTGTAAGTGCGTGTTAGTGCATGTAAGTACGTGTAAGTGCATGTAAGTTCGTGTAAGTACGTGTTAGTGCGTGTACATTTGTGTAAGTGCGTGTGAGTTTGTGTAAGTGCATGTAAGTGCGTGTAAGTATATCTAAGTTCGTACAAGTGCGTGTAAGTGTATGTAAGCGCGTGTAAGTACGTGTAAGTGTGTGTAAGTGCGTGTAAATACGTGTAAGTGCATGTAAGTGCGTATAAGTGTGTGTAAGTGCTCGTAAGTGTGTCTAAGTGCATGTAAGTGCGAGTAAGTGCGTATAAGTGCGTATAAGTTCGTGTAAGTGCATCTAAGTACGTGTAAGTGCGTGTAAGTGCATGTAAGTACGTGTAAGTGTGTGTAAGTGCATGTAAATACGTGTAAGTGTGTGTAAGCACGTGTAAGTGCATGTAGGTGCATGTAAGTGCGTGTAAGTGTGTGTAAGTGAACGTAAGTTCGTCTAGGTACGCATAAGTGCGTGTAAGTATGTGTATGTGTGTGTAAGTGCATGTAAGTGGATGTAAGTTCATGTAAGAGCGTGTAACTGTGTGTAAGTGCGTGTAAGTGCGTGTAAGTGCTTGTAAATGCGTGTAAGTTCATGTAAGTGCGTGTAAGTGTGTGTAAGTGCTTGTAAGTATGTGTAAGTGCGTATAAGTGTGTGTAAGTGCGTGTAGGTGTGTGTAAGTATGTAAGTGTATTAAGTGTGTGTTTGTGCGTGTAAGTGCGTATAAGTGTGTGTAAGTGCGTGTAAGTTTGTATAAGTGCGTGTAAGCATGTGTAAGTGCGATTTCGTGCGTGTAAGTGTGTGTAAGTGTGTGTAAGTGCATGTAAGTATGTACAAGTTCGTGTAAGTGCGTGTAAGTGCGTGTAAGTGCGTGTAAGTACGTGTAAGTACGTGTAAGTGTGTGTAAGTGTGTGTAAGTGCATGTAAGTGCGTGTAAGTTTGTGTAAGTTTGTGTAAGTGCATGTAAGTATGTGTAAGTGTGTGTTAGTATGTGTAAGTACATACAAGTGTGTGTCAGTGCGTTTAAGTACGTGTAAGTGTGTGTATATATGTATAAGTACGTGTAAGTGCGTATAAGTGCGTGTAAGTGTGTGTAAGTGCGTGTAAGTGCGTATAAGTACGTGTAAGTGCGTATAAGTGCGTGTAAGTGTGTGTAAGTGCGTGTAAGTGCGTGTAAGTGTGTGTAAGTGCGTGTAAGTGTGTATAAGTTTGTGTAAGTGCATGTAAGTATGTGTAAGTTCGTGAACGTGCGTGTAAGTGTGTGTAAGTGTGTGTAAGTGTGTAAGTGCGTGTAAGTGCGTGTTAGTGCGTGTAAGTTTGTGTAAGTGCGTGTAAGTTCGTATAAGTGCATGTAAGTTCGTGTAAGTGCGTATAGGCATGTTTAAGTGTGAGTTCGTGCGTGTAAGTACGTGTAAGTACGTGTAAGTACGTGTAAGTGTATATAAGTGCGTATAAGTTTGTGTAAGTGCGTGTAAGTGCGTACAAGTGCGTGTAAGTGTGTATAAGTGCGTTTAAGTATGTGTTAGTGTGTGTAAGTGCGTTTAAGTGCGTGTAAGTACGTGTAAGTGTATGTAAGTGCATGTAAGTTTGTGTAAGTGCGTGTAAGTTTGTGTAAGTGTGTGTAACTGCGTGTAAGTGCATGTAAGTACGTGTAAGTGCGTGCAAGTGCGTGTAAGTACGTGTAAGTGTGTGTAAGTACAAGTAAGTGTATGTATGTACGTGTAAGTGCGAGTAAGTGCGTGTAAGTGCATGAAAGTATGTGTAAGTGCGTGGAAGTGCGTATAAGTATGTGTACATTCGTGCAAGTGCGTGTAAGTGCATGTCAGTACGTCTAAGTGTGTGTAAGTGTGTGTAAGTGAGTATAAGTGCGGTTTAAGTTGGTGTAACTGCATGTAAGTGCGTGTAAGTGTGTGTAAGCACGTGTAAGTGCGTGTAAATGTGTGTAAGTGCGTGTAAGTGTGTGTAGGTGCGTGTAACTTCGTGTAAGTACGTGTAAGTACGTGTAAGTATGTGTAAGTACGTATAAGTGCGTGTAAGTGCGTGTAAGTGTGTGTAGGTGCGTGTAACTTCGTGTAAGTACGTGTAAGTACGTGTAAGTATGTGTAAGTACGTATAAGTGCGTGTAAGTGCGTGCAAGTGTGTGCAAGTGCATGCAAGTGCGTGCAAGTGCGTGTAGGTGTGTGTAAGTGTGTGTAAGTGTATCTAAGTACGTGTAAGTGCTTGTAAGCACCTGTAAGTGCGTGTAAGTGTGTGTAAGTGCGTGTAAGTTTGTGTAAGTATATGTCAGTGCGTGTAAGTGCATGTAAATGCGCGTAAGTGCATGTAAGTATGTGTAAGTGCGTGTAAGTGCGTATAAGTGCGTGTAAATGAGTGTAAGTGCGTGTAAGTACGTTTAAGTGCATGTAGGTGTGTGTAAGTGCGCGTAAGTTTGTGTAGGTGCGTGTAAGTACGTGTAAGTGCGTGTAAGTATGTGTAAGTGCGTATAAGTACGTGTAAGTGCGTGTAAGTGCTTGTCAGTGCATGTAAGTACGTGTAAGTGCGTGTAGGTTTGTGTAAGTGCGTGTTAGTGCGTGTAAGTGCGTGTACGTATGTGTAAGTACGTATAGTTGCATGTCAGTGCGTGTAAGTGGGTGTAAGTGCGTGTATGTATGTACAAGTGCGTGTAAGTACGTGTAAGTGTGTGTAAGTGCGTGTAAGTATGTCTAAGTATGTGTAAGTGCATATGATTGCGTATAACTGTGTGTAAGTACGTGTAAGTTTGTGTATGTCTGTGTAAGTGTGTATAAGTGCGTATAAGTTTGTGTAAGTGTGTGTAAGTGCGTGTAAGTGCGTGTAAATGCATGTAAGTGCGTGTAAATACGTGTAAGTGTGTGTAAGTGCGTGTAAGTGCGTGTAAGTGCGTATAAGTGTGTGTAAGTACATGTAAGTGCATGTAAGTGGGTGTAAGTGCGTGTAAGTTTGTGTAGGTTTATGTAAGTGGGTGTAAGTGCGTGTAAGTGCATCTAAGAGCGTGTAAGTGTGTGTTAATGCGTTTAAGTGCTGTTTAAGTTTGTGTAAGTGCGTGTAAGTGCATGTAAGTGGGTGTAAGTGCGTGTAAGTGCGTGTAAATACGTGTAAGTGTGTGTTAATGCGTTTAAGTGCTGTTTAAGTTTGTGTAAGTGCGTGTAAGTGCATGTAAGTGGGTGTAAGTGCGTGTAAGTGCGTGTAAGTATGGTTACCGGATGTTATCTTGTGTAATTTCGTATACTTGTGCGTAAGTATGTGTAAGTGCGTATAAGTGCATGTAAGTGCGTGAAAGTGCGTATAAGTGCGTGTAAGTGCATGTAAGTGCATGTAGGTACGTGTAAGTGCGTGTAAGTGTGTGTAAGTACATGTAAGTATGTGTAAGTGTGTGTAAGTGCATGCAAGTGCGTATAAGTGTGTGTAAGTGCGTGAAAGTACGTGTAAGTGTGTCTAAGTGCGTGTAAGTGCGTGGAAGTGCATGTAACCGTGTGTAAGTGCGTGTAAGTGCGTGTAAGTGCGTGTAAGTGCATATACGTATGGTTTAAGTATGTGTAAGTTTGTGTAAGTTCGTGTAAGTACGTGTAAGTGCGTGTAAGTATGTGTAAGTGCGTGTAAGTGCGTGTAGGTGCGTGTAAGTGCGGATAGGTGTGTGTAAGTGCGTGTAAGTAAGTGTAAATGCGTATACCTATGTACAAGTGCGTGTAAGTGCGTGTATGTGTGTGTAAGTACGTTTAAGTGCCTGTAAGTGCGTGTAAGTGCGTGTAAGTACATGTAAGTGCGTGTAAGTGTGTGTAAGTGCGTGTAGGTACGTATAATTGCGTTTAAGTGCATATAAGTGTGTGTAAGTGCGTGTAAGTACGTGTAAGTGCGTGTAAGTGTGTATAAGTGCGTGTAAGTGCGTAAAAGTGTGTGTAAGTGCTTGTAAGTATGTGTAAGTGTGTGTAAGTACGTTTAAGTGCGTGTAAGTGTGTGTAAGTGCATGTAAGTGCATGTAAGTTCATATAAGTACGTGTAAGTTCGTGTAAGTGTGTTTAAGTGCATGTAAGTGTGTGTAAGTACGTATAAGTGTGTGTAAGTACATGTAAGTGCGTGTAAGTAAGTGTAAGTGTGTGTAAGTGCGTGTAAGTACGTGTAAGTGCGGTTTATGTGGATCTCAAATCGTGTAAATTCGTGTAAACGCGTGTACGTGCGTGTAAGTGTGTGTAAGTATGTGTAAGTGTGTGTAAGTGCGTGTAAGTGCGTGTAAGTGTGTGGAAGTGCATGTAAGTGCTCGTAAGCATGTGTAAGTGCGTGTAAGTGCGTGTAAGTGCGTGGAAGTTTGTGTAAGTGCGTATGAGTTCGTGTAAGTATGTGTAAGTGCGTGTAAGTGCATGTAAGTGCTCGTAAGCATGTGTAAGTGCGTGTAAGTGCGTGTAAGTGCGTGGAAGTTTGTGTAAGTGCGTATGAGTTCGTGTAAGTATGTGTAAGTGCGTGTAAGTGCATGTAAGTACGTTCAAGTGCGTGTAAGTTTGTGTAAGTGCGTGTAAGTGCGTGTAAGTGCGTGTAAGTGCGTGTAAGTGTGTGCAAGTGCGTGTAAGTGCTCGTATGTGCGTGTCAGTGCGTGTAAGTGCATGTAACTTTCTGTAAGTGCGTGCAAGTGTGTGTAAGTGCATGTAAGTGCGTGTAAGTGAATGTAAGTGTGTATAAGTACGTGTAAGTACGTATAAGGTTATGTAAGTTTGTGTAAGTGCGTGTAAGTACATGCAAGTCTTTGTAAGTGCGTATAAGTGCGGTTTAAGTTCGTGTAAGTACGTGTAAGTGCGTGTAAGTACGTGTCAGTGCGTGTCAGTACGTGTAAGTGCGTGTAAGTGTAGTTTAAGTGCGTGTAATGTTGTGTAAGTTTGTGTAAGTGCGTGTAAGTACGTGTAAGTACGTGTAAGTGCGTGTAAGTGCGTGTAGTGCGTGTAAGTGTGTCTAAGTGCATCTAAGTGCATGTAAGTTTATGCAAGTACGTGTAAGTGCAGTTTAAGTTCGTGTAAGTGTGTGTAAGTACGTATAAGTGCGTGTAACTATGTGTAAGTGCGTGTAAGTGTGTCTAAGTGTGTTTAAGTATGTGTAAGTGTGTGTAAGTGTGTGTAAGTACGTGTAAGTTTGTGTAAGTGCGTATAAGTGCGTGTAAGTGCGTGTAAGTACGCGTACATACGTGTAAGTACGTGTAAGTGCAAGAAAGTGCGTGTAAGTACGTGTACGTGCATGTAAGCATGTGTAAGTGTGTGTAAGTGCGTGTAAGT
>SZWC01000457.1:289106-314127 GCA_023375785.1 Penium margaritaceum
CGTGTAAGTGCGTGTAAGTGTGTGTAAGTGCGTGTAAGTACGTGTAAGTACGTGTAAGTGTGTGTAAGTGTATGTAAGTGCATGTAAGTACGTGTAAGTTTGTGTAAGTTTGTATAAGTGCATGTAAGTATGTGTAAGTGTGTGTAAGTTTGTGTAAGTGTGTGTAAGTATGTGTAAGTACGTACAAGTGTGTGTCAGTGCGTGTAAGTGCGTGTAAGTATGTGTATATATGTATAAGTGCATGTAAGTACGTATAAGTGCGCGCAAGTATGTGTAAGTGCGTGTAAGTGCATGTAAGTGTAAGTAAGTGCATGTAAGTGTGTACAAGTTCGTGTAAGTAGATGTAAGTACGTGTAAGTTCGTGTAAGTGCGTGTAAGTGCGTGTAAGTGTGTGTAAGTGTGTAAGTGCATGTAAGTGCGTGTTAGTACGTGTAAGTTTGTGTAAGTGCGTGTAAGTTCGTATAAGTGCGTGTAAGTTCGTGTAAGTGCGTGTAAGTGCGTGTAAGTACGTGTAAGTACGTGTAAGTGTATGTAAGTGCATGTAAGTACGTGTAAGTGTGTGTCAGTGCGTGTAAGTGCGTGTAAGTGCATGTAAGTGCATGTAAGTGCGTGTAAGTACGTGTAAGTACGTGTAAGTGTATGTAAGTGCATGTAAGTACGTGTAAGTGTGTGTCAGTGCGTGTAAGTGCGTGTAAGTGCATGTAAGTGCATGTAAGTGCGTGTAAGTACGTGTAAGTACGTGTAAGTGTATGTAAGTGCATGTAAGTACGTGTAAGTGTGTGTCAGTGCGTGTAAGTGCGTGTAAGTGCATGTAAGTGCATGTAAGTGCGTGTAAGTACGTGTAAGTACGTGTAAGTGTATGTAAGTGCATGTAAGTACGTGTAAGTGTGTGTCAGTGCGTGTAAGTGCGTGTAAGTGCATGTAAGTGCATGTAAGTGCGTGTAAGTACGTGTAAGTACGTGTAAGTGTATGTAAGTGCATGTAAGTACGTGTAAGTGTGTGTCAGTGCGTGTAAGTGCGTGTAAGTGCATGTAAGTGCATGTAAGTGCGTGTAAGTACGTGTAAGTACGTGTAAGTGTATGTAAGTGCATGTAAGTACGTGTAAGTGTGTGTCAGTGCGTGTAAGTGCGTGTAAGTGCATGTAAGTGCATGTAAGTGCGTGTAAGTACGTGTAAGTACGTGTAAGTGTATGTAAGTGCATGTAAGTACGTGTAAGTGTGTGTCAGTGCGTGTAAGTGCGTGTAAGTGCATGTAAGTACGTCTAAGTGTGTGTAAGTGTGTGTAAGTGAGTATAAGTGCAGTTTAAGTTGGTATAAGTGCGTGTAAGTGCGTGTAAGTGTGTGTAAGTATGTGTAAGTACGTGTAAATGTGTATAAGTGCGTGTAAGTGTGTGTAGGTACGTGTAACTTTGTGTAAGTGCGTGTAAGTACGTGTAAGTATGTGTAAGTACGTATAAGTGCGTGCAAGTGCGTGAAAGTGAATGCAAGTGCGTGAAAGTGCGTGTAAGTGTGTGTAGGTGTGTGTAAGTGCATGTAAGTACGTGTAAGTGCTTGTAAGCACGTGTAAGTACGTGTAAGTGTGTGTAAGTGCGTGTAAGTTCGTGTAAGTATGTGTGAGTGCGTGTAAGTGCGTGTAAGTACGTGTAAGTGTGTGTAAGTGCGTGTAAGTTCGTGTAAGTATGTGTGAGTGCGTGTAAGTGCATGTAAATGCATGTAAGTGCATGTAAGTACGTGTAAGTGCGTATAAGTACGTGTAAGTGCGTGTAAGTGCGTGTAAATGAGTGTAAGTGCGTGTAAGTGCGTTTAAGTGCATGTAGGTGCGTGTAAGTGCGCGTTACTGCGTGTAAGTATGTGTAAGTGCGTGTAAGTACGTGTAAGTGCGTGTAAGTGCTTGTCAGTGCGTGTAAGTACGTGTAAGTACTTGTAGGTTCGTATAAGTGCGTGTTAGTGCGTGTAAGTGCGTGTACGTATGTGTAAGTGTGTATGATTGCATGTCAGTGCGTGTAAGTGCGTGTAAGTGCGTGTATGTATGTATAAGTGCGTGTAAGTGCGTGTAAGTGCATGTAAGTGCATGTAAGTGCATGTAAGTGCGTGTAATTTCGTGTAAGTTTATGTAAGTGCGTGTAAGTGTGTGTAAGTGCATCTAAGAGCGTGTAAGTGTGTGTTAATGTGTTTAAGTGTTGTTTAAGTTTGTGTAAGTGCGTGTAAGTGCATGTAAGTGGGTGTAAGTGTGTGTAAGTGCGTGTAAGTATGGTTACCGGATGTTATCTTGTGTAAGTTCGTGTAAATGTGTGTAAGAGTGTGTAAGTGCGTATAAGTGCATGGAAGTGCGTGTAAGTGTGTGTAAGTGCGTGTAAGTACGTGTAAGTGTGTGTAAGTGCATGTAAGTGCGTGTAAGTGCGTATAAGTGTGTGTAAGTACGTATAAGTGTGTGTTAGTGTGTGTAAGTGTGTGTAAGTGCGTATAAGTACGTGTAAGTGCGTATAAGTGTGTGTAAGTGCATGTAAGTGCGTGTAGGTATGTGTAAGTGCGTGTAAGTGCGTGTAAGTACATGTAAGTACGTGTAAGTGTGTGTAAGTGCATGCAAGTGCGTATACGTGTGTGTAAGTACGTGAAAGTGCGTGTAAGTGCGTATAAGTACGTGTAAGTGCGTGGAAGTGCATGTAAGTGTGTGTAAGTGCGTGTAAGTGCGTGTAAGTGTGTGTAAGTGCGTGTAAGTGCGTGTAAGTGTGTGTAAGTGCGTGTAAGTGCGTGTAAGTTGTAAGTGGTGTGTGTAAGTGCGTGTAAGTGCGTGTAAGTGCGTATAAGTGTGTGTAAGTGCATGTAAGTATGTGTAAGTGCGTGTAAGTGTGTGTAGGTGCGTGTAAGTGCGTATAGGTGCGTGTAAGTGCGTGTAAGTGTGTGTAAGTGCGTATACGTATGTGCAAGTGCGTGTAAGTGCGTGTAGGTGTGTATAAGTACGTCTAAGTACTTGTAAGTGTGTGTAAGTACGTGTAAGTGCGTGTAAGTGCGTGTAAGTGTGTGTAAGTGCATGTAGGTGCGTGTAACTGCGTATACGTGCGTATAAGTGTGTGTAAGTGCATGTAAGTATGTGTAAGTGCGTGTAAGTGCGTATAAGTGCGTGTAAGTGCATAAAAGTGTGTATAAGTGCTTGTAAGTATGTGTAAGTGCGTGTAAGTACGTGTAAGTGCGTGTAAGTGTGTGTAAGTGCATGTAAGTGCATGTAAGTTCATATAAGTACGTGTAAGTTAGTGTAAGTGTGTTTAAGTGCGTGTAAGTGTATGTAAGTACGTATAAGTGTGTGTAAGTGCGTGTAAGTGCACGTAAGTACGTGTAAGTAAGTGTAAGTGCGTGTAAGTGCGGTTTAAGTGGGTCTAAATTCGTGTAAATTCGTGTAAATACGTGTAAGTGCGTGTAAGTGTGTGTAAGTACGTGTAAGTATGTGTAAGTACGTGTAAGTGCGTGTAAGCGTGTGTAAGTGCATGTAAGCGCTCGTAAGCACGTGTAAGTGCGTGTAAGTGCGTGCAAGTGCGTGTAAGTTTGTGTAAGTGTGTATGAGTTTGTGTAAGTGCGTGTAAGTGCGTGTAAGTACATGTAAGTATGTGTAAGTGCGTGTAAGTTTGTATAAGTGCGTGTAAGTGTGTGTAAGTGCGTGTAAGTGCATGCAAGTGCGTGTAAGTGCTCGTATGTGCGTATAAGTGCGTGTAAGTGCATGTTACTTTGTGTAAGTGCGTGCAAGTGTGTGTAAGTGCATGTAAGTGCGTGTAAGTGCTCGTATGTGCGTATAAGTGCGTGTAAGTGCATGTTACTTTGTGTAAGTGCGTGCAAGTGTGTGTAAGTGCATGTAAGTGCGTGTAAGTGAATGTAAGTGTGTATAAGTACGTGTAAGTGCGTATAAGGTTGTGTAAGTTTGTGTAAGTGCGTGTAAGTACATGTAAGTGTGTGTAAGTGCGTATAAGTGCGGTTTAAGTTTGTGTAAGTACGTGTAAGTGTGTGTAAGTACGTGTCAGTGCGTGTCAGTGCTTGTAAGTGCGTGTAAGTGTAGTTTTAGTGCGTGTAATTTTGTGTAAGTTCGTGTAAGTGCGTGTAAGTGCGTGTAAGTGCGTGTAAGTGCGTCTAAGTGCATCTAAGTGCGTGTAAGTTTATGCAAGTACGTGTAAGTGCAGTTTAAGTTCGTGTAAGTGTGTGTAAGTGCGTGTAGGTGCGTATAAGTATGTGTAAGTGCGTGTAAGTGTGTGTAAGTGCGTTTAAGTATGTGTAAGTGCGTATAAGTGCGTGTAAGTATGCGTACGTACGTGTAAGTACGTGTAAGTGCAAGAAAGTGTGTGTAAGTATGTGTACGTGCATGTAAGCACGTGTAAGTGCGTGTAAGTACGTGTAAGTGCGTGTAAGTGGGTGTAAGTGCGTGTAAGTGCAAGTAAGTATGTGTAAGTACGTATAAGTGTGTATTAGTGCGTGTAAGTGCGTGTAAGTGTGTGTAAGTGCGTGTGAGTATGTTTAAGTGCGTGTAAGTGCGTGTAAGTACGTGTACATTCGTGTAAGTGCGTGTAAGTGTGTGTAAGTGCGTTTAAGTCTGTGTAAGTGCGTATAAGTGCGTGTAAGTGCATGTACGTGCAGGTTAAGTGTGTGTAATTTTGTGTAAGTTCGTGTAAGTATGTGTAAGTACGTGTAATTGTGTGTAAGTGCATGTAAGTGCGTGTAAGTGCGAGTAAGTGCATGTAGGTACGTGTAATTTTATGTAAGTGCATGTAAGTGCGTGTTAGTGCATGTAAGTGCGTGTAAGTGCGTGTAAGTGTGTGTAAGTGCGTGTAAGTGCGTGTAAGTGCGTGTAAGTACGTGTAAGTGCATGTAAGTGCATCTAATTGCGTGTAAGTTTGTGCAAGTGCGTGTAAGCGTGTGTAAGTTTGTATAAGTGCGTGTAAGTGCGTGTAAGTGCATGTAAGTGTGTGTAAGTGCGTGTAAGTGTGTGGAAGTACGTGTAAGTTTGTGTATTTGTGTGTAAGTGTGTGTAAGTACGTGTAAGTGCGTGTAAATGCGTGTAAGTACGTGTAAGTTCGTGTAAGTGCGTGTAAGTACGTGTAAGTTTGTGTATTTGTGTGTAAGTGTGTGTAAGTACGTGTAAGTGCGTGTAAATGCGTGTAAGTACGTGTAAGTTCGTGTAAGTGCGTCTTAGTGCGTGTACATTCATGTAGGTGCGCGTAAGTGCCTGTAAGTGCATGCAAGTGCGTGTAAGGTGCGTGTAAGTTCGTTTAAGTGTGTGTAAATGGGTGTAAGTACGTGTAAGTGCATGTAAGTGCGTGTAAGTGCGTGTACGTTTGTGTAAGTGTGTGTAAGTGCGTGTAAGTGTGCGTAAGTACATGTAAGTGCGTGTAAGTGCTTGTATGTGCGTGTAAGTGTGTGTAAGTGCATGTAAGTGCGTGTAAGTGTGCGTAAGTACATGTAAGTGCGTGTAAGTGCTTGTATGTGCGTGTAAGTGTGTGTAAGTGCATGTAAGTGCGTGTAATTTTGTGTAAGTGCATGCAAGTACGTGAAAGTGCATGTAAGTGCGTGTTAGTGCATGTAAGTACGCGTAAGTGCGTGTAAGTGCGTGTAAGTACGTATAAGTGCTTGTAAGTGTGTGTAAGTGCATGTAAGTGCGTGTAAGTATGTGTAAGTGCGTGTAGGTGCGTGTAAGTGCGTGTTAGTGCGTGTAAGTACGTATAAGAGCGTGTAAGTGCATATAACTGCATGTAAGCATGGTTTAAGTTCGTGTACGTGAGTGTAAGTGCGTGTAGGTGCGTGTAAGTGCGTGTTAGTGCGTGTAAGTACGTATAAGAGCGTGTAAGTGCATATAACTGCATGTAAGCATGGTTTAAGTTCGTGTACGTGAGTGTAAGTGCGTGTAGGTACGTGCAAGTTTTTTTTAAGTGCGTGTAAGTGCATGTAAGTATGTGTAAGTGCGTGTATGTGTGTGTAAGCACGTGTAAGTGTAGTTTAAGTTTGTGTAAGTGTGTATAAGTGTGTGTACGTTAGTGTAAGTGCGTGTAAGTATGTGTAAGTATGTGTAAGTACGTGTAAGTACGTGTAAGTATAAGTAAGTGCATGTAAGTACGTGTAAGTGCATGTAAGCACGTGTATGTGCGTGTAAGTACGTGTAAGTACGTGTAAGTGGGTGTAAGTGCGTGTAAGTGCAAGTAAGTGCATGTAAGTATGTGTACGTGTGTGTAAGTGCGTGTAAGTACGTGTAAGTGCGTGTAAGTGCGTGTAAGTGCAAGTAAGTGCATGTAAGTATGTGTACGTGTGTGTAAGTGCGTGTAAGTACGTGTAAGTGCGTGTAAGTGCATGTAAGTACGTGTAAGTGCGTGTAAGTGCGTGTAAGTACGTGTAAGTTCATGTAAGTGTGTGTAAGTACGTATACGTGTGTGTAAGTGTGTATACGTGCGTGTAAGTGCGGTTTACGTTTGTGTAAGTGCGTGTAAGTGCGTGTAAGTGCATGTCAGTGCGTGTAAGTGTGGTTTAAGTGTGTGTAATTTTGTGTAAGTTTGTGTAAGTACGTTAAGTGCGTGTAAGTGTGTAGAAGTATGTGTAAGTGCGTGTAAGTGCATGTAAGTGCATCTAAGTGCGTGTAGGTGTGTGTAAGTGCGTGTTAGTACGTGTAAGTATGTGTAAGTAGGTGTAAGTGCGTGTAGGTACGTGTAATTTTATGTAAGTGTGTATAAGTGCGTGTTAGTGCGTGCAAGTGTGTGTAAGTGTGTGTAAGTGCATGTTAGTGTGTGTAAGTGCGTGTAAGTGCGTATAAGTACATCTAAGTGCATGTAAGTATGTGCAAGTGTGTGTGAGTGTGTGTAAGTTTGTGTAAGTGCCTGTAAGTGCGTGTAAGTACGTGTAAGTGCGTATAAGTGCGTGTAAGTGCGTGTAAGTATGTGTAAGTGTAGTTTAAGTTCGTGTAAGTGCGTGTAAGTACGTGTACATTCGTGTACGTGCATGTAAGTGCGTGTAAGTACATGTAAGTACGTGTAAGTATGTGTAAGTACGTGTAAATGCAAGTAAGTGCATGTAAGTACGTATAAGTGCATGTAAGCACGTGTAAGTGCGTGTTAGTACGTGTAAGTGCGTGTAAGTGGGTGTAAGCTCGTGTAAGTTCAAGTAAGTGTTTGTAAGTACGTGTAAGTGCGTGTAAGTACGTGTAAGTGCGTGTAAGTGTGTATAAGTGCATGTAAGTGCATGTAAGTGCATGTAAGTACGTGTAAGTGCGTGTAAGTGCGTGTAAGTGCATGTCAGTGCGTGTAAGTGTGGTTTAAGTGTGTGTAATTTTGCGTAAGTTTGTGTAAGTACGTTAAGTGCGTGTAAGTGTGTAGAAGTATGTGTAAGTGCGTGTAAGTGCATGTAAGTGCATCTAAGTGCGTGTAGGTGTGTGTAAGTGCGTGTTAGTACGTGTAAGTATGTGTAAGTAGGTGTAAGTGCGTGTAGGTACGTGTAATTTTATGTAAGTGTGTATAAGTGCGTGTTAGTGCGTGCAAGTGTGTGTAAGTGTGTGTAAGTGCATGTTAGTGTGTGTAAGTGCGCGTAAGTGCGTATAAGTACATCTAAGTGCATGTAAGTATGTGCAAGTGTGTGTGAGTGTGTGTAAGTTTGTGTAAGTGCCTGTAAGTGCGTGTAAGTACGTGTAAGTGCGTATAAGTGCGTGTAAGTGCGTGTAAGTATGTGTAAGTGTAGTTTAAGTTCGTGTAAGTGCGTGTAAGTACGTGTACATTCGTGTACGTGCATGTAAGTGCGGGTAAGTACATGTAAGTACGTGTAAGTATGTGTAAGTACGTGTAAATGCAAGTAAGTGCATGTAAGTACGTATAAGTGCATGTAAGCACGTGTAAGTGCGTGTTAGTACGTGTAAGTGCGTGTAAGTGGGTGTAAGCTCGTGTAAGTTCAAGTAAGTGTTTGTAAGTACGTGTAAGTGCGTGTAAGTACGTATAAGTGCGTGTAAGTGTGTATAAGTGCATGTAAGTGCATGTAAGTGCATGTAAGTACGTGTACGTACGTGTAAGTGCGTGTAAGTGCGTGTAAGTGCGTGTCAGTGTGTATAAGTGTGGTTTAAGTGCGTGTGTTTTTGTGTAAGTTCGTGTGAGTGCGTGTAAGTACGTGTAAGTGCGTCTAAGTACGTGTAAGTGCGTGTAACTGCATGTAAGTGCGTGTAAGTGCGTGTAAGTGCGTATTAGTGCATGTAAGTGCGTGTAAGTGCATGTAAGTGGATATAGGTGCGTGTAATTTTGTGTAAGTGCGTGTAAGTGCGTGTTAGTGTGTATAAGTGCGTGTAAGTGTGTGTAAGTGCGTGTAAGTATGTGTAAGTGTGTGTAAGTACGTATAAGTGCGTGTAAGAGCGTCTAAGTACGTGTAAGTTCATGCAAGTGCGTGTAAGTGCGTGTAAGTTTGTACAAGTGCGTGTAAGTGCATGTAAGTGCGCATAAGTGCATGTAAGTACATGTAAGTGCGTGTAAGTACATGTAAGTGGGTATAAGTACGTGTAAGTGCGTGTAAGTGCATGTAAGTTCGTGTAAGTACGTGTTAGTATGTGTACATTCGTGTAAGTGGGTGTAAGTGCGTATAAGTACGTGTAAGAGTGTGTAAGTTTGTTTAAGTGCGTGTAAGTGCGTGTAAGTACGTGTAAGTGCGTGTAAGTGCGTGTAAGTGCATGTAAGTGCGTGAAAGTGCGTGTAAGTGTGTGTAAGTGCGTGTAATTGCGTATAAGAGCGTGTAAGTGTGTGTAAGTGTGTATAAGTGCTCATAAGTATGTGTAAGTGCGTGTAAGTGTGTGTAAGTTTGTGTAAGTACGTGTAAGTGTTTGTAAGTACGTGTAAGTGCATGTAAGTGCGTGTAAGTGCGTGTAAGTACGTGTAAGTGCGTGTAAATGTATGTAAGTGTGTGTAAGTGCGTGTAAGTGCATGCAGGTGCGTGTAAGTGTGTATAAGTGCACGTAAGTTCGTATAGGTGCGTGTAAGTACGTGTAAGTGCGTGTAAGCATGTGTAAGTGCGTGTAAGTGCGTGTATATGGATGTAAGTTCGTGTAAGAGCATGTTAGTGTGTGTAAGTACGTATAAGTGTGTGTAAATGTGTGTAAGTTTGTGTAAGTGCGTATAAGTGTGTGTAAGTGTGTGTAAGTTCGTGTAAGTGTGTGTAAGTGTGTGTAAGTGTGTGTAAGTACATGTAAGTGTGTGTAAGTGCGTGTAAGTGTGTGTAAGTGCGTGTAAGGGCGTGTAAGTATGTATAAGTGTGTGTAAGTACTCATAAGTATATGTAGTGGTGTGGTAGTGCGTGTAAGTTTGTGTAAGTACGTGTAAGTGTGTGTAAGTGCGTGTAAGTGCGTGTAAGTGCATGTAAGTGCGTGTAAGTGTGTGTAAGTGCGTGTACATGTGTGTAAGTGTGTGTAAGTGCGTGTAAGTGCATGTAGGTGCGTGTAAGTGTATGTAAGTGCACGTAAGTTTGTGTAGGTGCGGGTAAGTATGTGTAAGTGCGTGTAAGTATGTATAAGTGTGTGTAAGTGTGTGTAAGTGCATGTAAATGGATGTAAGTTTGTGTAAGAGCGTGTAAGTGCGTGTATGTGCGTGTAAGTATGTGTAAGTTTGTGTAAGTGCGTGAAAGTGCGTATAAGTGTATGTAAGTGCGTGTAAGTGCATGTAAGTGCGTGTAAGTGCGTGTAAGTGTGTGTAAGTGTGTGTAAGTGCATGTAAGTGCATGTAAGTACGTGTCAGTGCGTGTAAGTGGGTGTAAGTGCGTGTAAGTGCAAGTAAGTGCTTGTAAATGTGTGTAAATGCGTGTAAGTGCGTATAAGTGCGTGTAAGTACGTGTAAGTACGTGTAAGTGCGTGTAAGTGCGTGTAAGTACGTATACGTTCGTGTTGTTATAAGCTATGATCGTTGAATGTCACAAAACAGATGCGAGACAGCGCAGAACCAATTGCAGAATCAGTGAAGATCAACACAGGCTCATGCAGCCAGATCTACACACTGCAATGAGAGAGAGGAAGGAAGTCTCTTTCATAAACTCCAAGTACTGGGTACAGAGCACCTACAATCTAGGTAGACTAGAATAGAATAAAAGAGGAGAATGAGCCAGGCTAAGTACCTCGCTTGTCTTCGTTGCTACTCGTCTAGCTCTGCTGAACAGTGGTGCCGTCCGCAGCTGCCGTCTTCAAAACTGCCGGCTTCGCTCGGCTGTTGTTTGGGTATTGTTTGGATGTTTTCGCTTCCGGTAGATGACCACCACTTGAACGTGGTGTTGACTCTCAAATGTTCTCCCTGGTACCTCTGTGTATATATTCATTAGTCGTCGGCCGTAGATCGTCCATCGGATGGTGGCTGTATCATCAACTACTCGATAGATATCGATCGGTTATGCTCCCCCCTGATGTCCGAACCCTGCCGTTACTCTTGAATATGCGGACGGACAGTCCGGTCACTTGTGGCTCAACTTCTGCCGAGTGTGCCACGTCGGCCTCCTGCTTAGGTACCACCCAAGCTTCCGCAACACCGAACCACTTGAAGTAAGTACACAATAATCCACTGGATATATGTCACGCGTCATCACTACACTTATCGAAATACAGGTACATCAGTGGGCAGGGGAGGCACGGCAATGTCCTCTCTCCTGACCCCGGGCACGGGTAGTCGATAGGGTAGAGTAGGTCACGAAGGGGCAGGGGAGAGGTGTCAGTACCTCTCCCCTGCCTCTCTGTGGTTTTTGCCTTTTTTGTGAAACTCATTTCCAACAATCCCCCCTGTGAGTTTCAAGCCGAGAAAAAAAACAAAAAAAATAACTACTGCTCCGCCTTCTTGTGTGGTTTGTTCGTTCCACGCTCTCTTGTCCCTCAGCCTCTCATCCACGGTCTCATCTCTATAGTTGAGTGAGCCGGGTCACAGAAAACTATTCGCTCACACTCCCTCACATCTTCATGAATGGTTTGCTTTGAGACGAAAGAAGAGTCCCCCCTGCAAAGCTCAGTCATCCTCCCTGGTCCAATCCTCGCATTGGGTGGCCAGGGTTACAAGGTTCATACACATGTTTAGTCCATGATCAGGCCGATGGTGCTGCACAGTGTTTCATGTTGGCGACCATCCAGTGCTTTTGTGAACATATTGGCAGCCTGTTGCTTTGTGCTGACATACTCAAGATGCACATCTCCTTCTGCCACAGCATCTCGCACATAGTGGTATTGTCTTTTGACATGCTTTGTGCAATCATGGAGTACGGGGTCCTCGCTGAGCGCGATCGTTCCTTCATTGTCGCAGAAGATCACGGCTGGTTCCATCTGGCTGAACCCCAATTCTTCCAGCAACATGCGTAACCAGACAGCTTCCCTGGTTGCCTCACTTACAGCGATGTATTCCGCCTCGGTAGACGACGAGGCCTTCACAGATTGTTTTTTTGAACGCCAGCTCACGGGTCCTCCGATGAGCATAAAAACATATCCAGAAGTAGATTTGCTGGTGCTCTTGTCACCTGATAAATCTGCATCACAGAATCCAACCAAGCAAACCGCTCCCTGTGGAGTGTACCAAATCTTTTGCTCTGAGTTGCATTTCAGGTATTTGATGCACCTCTTGGCAGCAGTTACGTGATTGACTGTCGGGTTTTTGCATCCCTGACTTAGCAGCCCGACTACATAGGAAAGATCTGGCCTTGTCCCAACGCTGGCGTACATCACGGAACCAACCAAGCTGGGAAACNGTAACCAGACAGCTTCCCTGGTTGCCTCACTTGCAGCGATGTATTCCGCCTCGGTAGACGACAAGGCCTTCACAGATTGTTTTTTTGAACGCCAGCTCACGGGTCCTCCGATGAGCATAAAAACATATCCAGAAGTAGATTTGCTGGTGCTCTTGTCACCTGATAAATCTGCATCACAGAATCCAACCAAGCAAACCGCTCCCTGTGGAGTGTACCAAATCTTTTGCTCTGAGTTGCATTTCAGGTATTTGATGCACCTCTTGGCAGCAGTTACGTGATTGACTGTCGGGTTTTTGCATCCCTGACTTAGCAGCCCGACTACATAGGAAAGATCTGGCCTTGTCCCAACGCTGGCGTACATCACGGAACCAACCAAGCTGGGAAACAACTTAGTGTCCTTGGAATCAGCGAGGAGGTCAACTGTCACAGGCTTGGTCAAGCCATGATCCACGGGAAGTGGAGTCCCTCTAGGGTGAGGCTGACTCAGGCCAAATTTGTCGGCCATACGGGAGATGTAGGTGCTTTGCGACAGTGTGACCTCCGACGGATCGCGGCAGTGGTGAATCTGGATCCCAAGATAGAACTGGACAGGGCCCATGTCGCTCATTTCAAGGGTTGCTGACAGGGCCTGTTTGAATGAAGCGATGATAACCAGGGAGCGCCCAAACAGGATAAGGTTGTCGACGTATAGGATGACACTGAGGTTGTCGATGCCGTCCTGGTAGTAAACAGAGTGGTCACTTTGGAGACATTTGAGGCCTTGTTCCATTGACGAGGGGCCTGTTTGAGGCCATAGAGGACTTTGAGCAGACGGCAAACCTTGTTTTCCCCCCCGGCTGCACAAAGCCCTCAGGCTGAGACATGTACACCACCTCCTCCAAATCGCCATTGAGGAAAGCGGACTTCACGTCCATTTGGTGGGGGAACCACTGCTGCTCAGCCGCCAGGGCCAGGATAACACGAATGGAGCTGTACTTGGCAACAGGGGCAAATGTATCGCTGTAATTGACCCCTTGAACCTGGCTGTAGCCGCGCGCCACCAAGCGCGCCTTGTACCTGTCGGGCGCACCGTGAACGTCAAGCTTGCGCTTGAACACCCATTTGCAGGAGACAATGGGGGCACCAAGAGGAAGGTCGACCAGATCCCAGGTGCGTTGTTTTTGCAGCTGCTCAAACTCGCTGACAGCTGTGGCATGCCAATCCGCAGTCAGGACGGCTCATGGCGTCCTTGTAGCTGACCGGGTCAACAGCCTGAACAACAAGGGCCAGGTCCTGCAAAGGGTCAAAGGGAGATGGAGGAGAAGAATTGGGTGAAGGAAGACTGGAAGGCGTAGCCGCCGAGGCCATAGACGAGCGGGGAGAGAACAGGGCAGCAAGAGCACGGAGCTTGGCGACGCGTGCAGAGCGGCGTGGTGGGTCATCAGGGCGCCAGCAAGAGGGCCAGGTCGGACGGCGAAGAGCTGGAGGTGGAGGAGGTGGAGGTGGCGGAGGGGGTGGCGCATCCACGGGGCCATTGTCAGCTGCAGGAATGATAGGGGGAAGAACACCAGCATGCTCGTCCTGATCATGTTCGACTGGATGCTGAGGAGGAAGTGCAGGTTGGGAGTCAAGAGGAATGATATGAAGAGGAGGTGGCTCAGAGGCAGCTGCGGTGCGATCCCGCAATGTTTCATCGAACGTGGCACTGCGGCTCCAAACAATTTGTTGAGCCGTTGGGTCCCAGAGACGGTATGACTGGCTGTTGTTGTCGTAGCCCACGAGGATGCCTTTCTTGGTGTGGGAGCCCAGTTTGTCGCGGGCTGATGGTGTGACCCAGGCATAGGCCGTACTGCGAAAGACTTTTAGATGGCCAACCTTGGGCTTACGGCCTGTCCAAGCTTCGTATGGAGTGCTTGTGCCTTTGAGGCGTTTGCACGTAAGTCTGTTGAGGAGATAGCCTGCAGTATTGACCGCTTCGGTCCAAAAACCAGAGGGCAATCCCGCAGCATGAAGCATAGAGCGAGCTTTCTCCATAAGAGTACGATTCATACGTTCAGCTTGCCCATTTTGCTGAGGTGTATGAGGTAAAGTTCGCTGATGATGGATGCCGTGACTGGCATAAAAATCTGCAAGGGCTTTATTCACAAACTCTCCTCCATTGTTGGATCGTACAGTCTTCACCCGTTTGTCAGTTGCATTCTCAACCAGTTTGATCCAGGTGATGATGTGATCGGAGGCTTCTGATTTATGTCAGAGAAAGCGGAGCCACACATGATGAGTGAAATCATCTAGAAGGTCAAGAAAGTAGTGCTTCCCTGAGATAGACGCATCCTTGATACAGCATAGGTCCATGTGAACAAGGTGAAGCTTGTCAGATGCGCTGACGTTGGAATGTGTGGGGAAGGGTTCCTGAGCTTGCTTGCCAGCGAGGCAGCCTTCACAGCAGAAGTTGGTGGGTTTGGTAAGATTTGTGGGGAAGGAATCCACCAATTGTGCACTGGACATGGACAGAAGAGTTCCAAAACCAACATGCCCAAAACGTTGATGCCAGAGATTGGAGAGAGCATCGTGTTGGACAAGTGGAGCAGGTGTGGAGCCCACTGCTGCCAGGGCAACTTCTGTAGTTCCTTCATCAGCTTCGGTGTCCAGTGTTGGTAAAATGGTAAGGTTGCCTTCCCTCTTGGCCTCCGCCACGATTTTGCCACCCTTGGCATAGATTCTGTAGCTTTTTTCTGCTTCAAAAATAGCTCGACAGCCTTTGTCGTTACGTCTGGTAACAGATAGAAGATTTGCTGCAAGTTCTGGCACCAATAGGACATCAGAAAAAATACGGGAGGCCACTTTGCCTTCAGAGGAGATAGAGACTCGTACTGTCCCAGCAGCGATGGCAGGGATGATGCGGCCATCACCAAGTCGCACTGGCTTGGGTTTTTTGAACTCTTTAAAATCCACAAACCAAGTGCGGTTGCAGGTCATGTGGCGGGTGCTGCCAGAAACAAGATTCCAGGCAAGAATGCCTGCGGCAAGGAGAAAGGCACTGTCAATGGAGCACAACGCCAGTTCTTCCATGATGAAGTCAGCAGTGTTGGATGGTGATTGCTGGTTTGAAGTTGACAGGGATGGAGCTGTTGGTGTGTCATCAACAGAGGGGATGAAGTTGATTGCCGTGTTGCTTGTCCCACTGGTTTGATGTCCAATAGCCTCCATTTGATGCATGAGTTGTGACCATCCTTGAAACATCTGCGTCATCATTTGCTGCAAATTTCCAATAAGACTTGAGTCTACTTGTGCTGATGACGGTTCAGTAGTGAGAAGCGCATGTTGGGGAGCTGGGAAGCGCGGTCGTTGCGGTTTGTCGCAATATCTGTCCAAGTGTCCAAACTGCTGGCAATTCCAGCATTCTACATATTCAAAGCCTTTGCTGCCTGGTGCACCAGGTGGGATAATGCTGCTTTGAGAGTGAAGCCTCTGAGGAGGTTGTGAAGAAAAATGGGAATTTGCAATTCCTCCTTGTCCATGGCCTTGAAACCTGGGCCGATGGTTATGATGGTTTTGATGTCCCATCCTGGCTGCCAGAGCTGCTTCAATGCCATCTGGAGTTTTGAGATATTTTTCTTCTGCGTGCAATAGGGTCTCACAAGCACGTTCAAGGGTTAGTTCGTATGCTCCAACTGGTGCTGGTGCTTGTGCTGGTACTGTTGGAGCTCCTTGATTTGCATTAGCCCCTGCTTGTCCTCCTGGAGCTGGTAGGAGTCTGGCTGCTTCAAGAGTTTGTAGCCTTGAATCAAAGGTTGCCCCTTGTTCTTGAAATGCCAGGAGTTGTTCAAATGTTGTGTCAAATCTGGTGGGTAGACTGGCAAACAACCGTAGTACGACCACCTTTTCAGATAGCGCCTGTCCCATGGACTTGATTCTTTCAACAAGCTGCTTCAAATGTGTCACGTGGTCCTCCAGTCTGGTGGTGTCACTCATCTTCAGCTCACAGAACTGAATGAACAGGTTATGAAGTTTCGAGTCGCTGACTTTGTGATAACGTTGTCTTAAGGAAATCCATGCGATCCTTGGATTCAAAGTATCGTTGTTGTCTTTGATAAAAAATGTCAGTCTGTCTGAAAGTTGCATGGCCAGAATAGCGAAGGCCTGATCGCAGCGTCTCTTCCATTGTCATTTCTCTTCAGCAGTTGCGTTTGCAGCAAGAGTTTCTTCAGGGGGATCTGAATCAACTCCCCATAATCCTTTGGCTAGAAACACCATCTTCATGTTGAATACGAATTCGTTGTAGTCTGCTCCGTCAAATGGCTGTATCTTGAAGTGATCACCCATGACGCCTCCACTGATGCTCGCCATGGCTTCTGTTGTTGTCGTTAGATGGTAGGGAACAGCGCAACCAGTCTGCAAAGTGTTTTGCGCCACACCTGCTCTTGTTGTAAGCTATGATCGTTGAATGTCACAAAACAGATGCGAGACAGTGCAGAACCAATTGCAGAATCAGTGAAGATCAACACAGGCTCACTCAGCCAGATCTACACACTGCAATGAGAGAGGAAGGAAGTCTCTTTCATAAACTCCATGTACTGGGTGCAAAGCAACTTCAATCTAGGTAGACTAGAATAGAATAAAAGAGGAGAATGAGCCAGGCTAAATACCTCGCTCGTATTCGCTGCTGCTCGTCTCGCTCTGCTGAAGAGTGGTGCCGTCCGCAGCTGCCGTCTTCAAAACTACCGGCTTCGCTCGGCTGTTGTTTGGGTATTGTTTGGATGTTTTCGCTTCCGGTAGATGACCACCGCTTGAACGTGGTCTTGACTCTCAAATGTTATCCCTGGTACCTCTGTGTATATATTCATTAGTCGTCGGCCGTAGATCGTCCATCGGACGGTGGCCGTATCATCAACCGCTCGATAGATATCGATCGGTTATGCTCCCCCCCTGATGTCCGAACCCTGCCGTTACTCTTCTTTCTGCGGACGGACAGTCCGGTCACTTGTGGCTCAACTTCTGCCGAGTGTGCCACGTCGGCCTCCTGCTTAGGTACCACCCAAGCTTCCGCAACACCGAACCACTTGAAGTAAGTACGCAATAATCCACTGGATATATGCCACGCGTCATCACTACACTTATCGAAATACAGGTACATCAGTGGGCAGGGGAGGCACGGCAATGTCCTCTCTCCTGACCCCGGGCACGGGTAGTTGATAGGGTAGAGTAGGTCACAGAGGGGCAGGCAAGAGGTGCCAGTACCTCTCCCCTGCCTCTCTGTGGTTTTTGCCTTTTTTGTGAAATTCATATCCAACACGTGTAAGTGTGTGTAAGTGTGTGTAAGTGCGTGTAAGTGCGGTTTAAGTTCGTGTAAGTGCGTGTAAGTGCGTGTAAGTGCGTCTCAGTGCGTGTAAGTGTGGTTAAAGTGCGTTTAATTTCGTGTAAGTTCGTGCAAGTGTGTGTAAGTGCCTGTAAGTGTGTGTAAGTGTGTGTAAGTGCGTGTAAGTGTACGTAAGTGCGTGTAAGTGCATGTAAGTACGTGTAAGTGCATGTAAGTGCGTGTTAGTGCGTGTAAGTACGTGTAAGTGCATGTAAGTGCGTGTAGGTGTGTGTAATTTTATGTAAGTGCGTATAAGTGCGTGTTAGTGCGTATAAGTGCGTGTAAGTGCGTGTAAGTGCATGTACGTGTGTGTAAGTGTGTGTAAGTGCGTGTACGTGAGTATACGTGCGTCTAAGTGTGTGTATGTTTGTGCAGGTGCATGTAAGTGCGTGTAAGTGCGTGTAAGTGCGTGTCAGTGCGTGTAAGTGCGTGTAAGTGCGTGTAAGTGCATGTACGTACGTGTAAGTGCGTGTACGTGTGTGTAAGTGTGTGTCAGTGCGTGTAAGTGCGTGTCAGTGCGTGTAAGTGCGTGTAAGTGCGTGTAAGTGCATGTACGTACGTGTAAGTGCGTGTACGTGTGTGTAAGTGTGTGTCAGTGCGTATAAGTGCAGTTTAAGTGCGTGTATTTTTTTGTAAGTTCGTGTAAGTGCGTGTAAGTATGTGTAAGTGCGTCTAAGTACGTGTAAGTGCGTGTAAATGCATGTAAGTGCGTGTAAGTGCGTGTATGTGTGTGTTAGTGCATGTAAGTGCGTGTAAGTGGGTATAGGTGTGTGTCATTTTCTGTAAGTGCGTGTAAGTGCGTGTTAGTGTGAGTAAGTGTATGTAAGTACATGTAAGTGCGTGTAAGTACGTGTAAGTGTGTGTAAGTGCGTATAAGTGCGTGAAAGAGCGTCTAAGTGCGTGTAAGTTCATGCAAGTGCGTGTAAGTGCGTGTACGTTTGTATAAGTGTGTGTAAGTGCGTGTAAGTGCGTGTAAGTGCATGTAAGTGCATGTAAGTGCGTGTAAGTTCATGCAAGTGCGTGTAAGTGCGTGTACGTTTGTATAAGTGTGTGTAAGTGCGTGTAAGTGCGTGTAAGTGCATGTAAGTGCATGTAAGTGCGTGTAAGTACGTGTAAGCAGGTGTAAGTGCGTGTAAGTACGTGTAAGTTCGTGTAAGTACGTGTTAGTGCGTGTACGTTCGTGTAAGTGTGTGTAAGTACATGTAAGTGGGTGTAAGCGTATGTAAGTTTGTGTAAGTGTGTTTAAGTGCGTGCAAGTGCGTGTAAGTGCGTATAAGTGCGTGTAAGTACGTGTAAGTGCGTGTATGTACGTATAAGAGCGTGTAAGTGCGTGTAAGTGTGTATAAGTACTAGTAAGTATGTGTAAGTGCGTGTAAGTGCCTGTAAGTTCGTGTAAGTACGTGTAAGTGTGTGTAAGTGTGTGTAAGTGCGTGTAAGTGTATGTAAGTGCGTGTAAGTGTGTGTAAGTACGTGTAAGTGCGTGTAAATGCGTGTAAGTGTGTGTACGTGCGTGTAAGTGCATGCAGGTGCGTATAAGTGTGTATAAGTGTACGTAAGTTCGTGTAGGTGCGTGTAAGTACGTGTAAGTGTGTATAAGTATGTGTAAGTGCGTGTAAGTGCGTGTATATGGATGTAAGTTCGTGTAAGAGCGTGTAAGTACGTGTAAGTACATGTAAGCGTGTGTAAATGCGTGTAAGTTTGTGGAAGTGTGTGTAAGTGTGTGTAAGTGCATGTAAGTTTGTGTAAGTGCGTATAAGTGTGTGTAAGTGTGTGTAAGTGTGTGTAAGTGCGTGTAAGTGCGTGTAAGTGCGTGTAAGTGCGTCTAAGAGCGTGTAAGTGCATGTAAGTGTGTGTAAGTGCGTGTAAGTGCGTCTAAGAGCGTGTAAGTGCATGTAAGTGTGTGTAAGTACTCGTAAGTACGTGTAAGTGTGTGTAAGTGCGTGTAACTTTGTGTAAGTGCGTGTAAGTGTGTGTAAGTACGTGTAAGTGCGTGTAAGTGCGTGTAAGTGCATGTAAGTACGTGTAAGTACGTGTAAATGTGTGTAAGTGTGTTTTAGTGCGTGTAAGTGCATGCAGGTGCGTGTAAGTGTGTGTAAGTGGACGTAAGTTTGTGTAGGTACGGGTAAGTATGTGTAAGTGCGTGTAAGTATGTGTAAGTGTGTGTAAGTGCATGTAAGTGCGTATAAATGGATATACGTTTGTGTAAGAGCGTGTAAGTGCATATAAGTGCATGTAAGTGTGTGTAAGTGCGTGTAAGTGCGTATAAGTATGTGTAAGTGTGTGTAAGTGTGGGTAAGTACGTGTAAGTATGTGTAAGTATGTGTAAGTGTGTGTAAGTGTGGGTAAGTACGTGTAAGTACGTGTAAGTGTGTGTAAGTGCGTGTAAGTGCATGTAAGTACGTGTAAGTGCGTGTAAGTGGGTGTAAGTGCGTGTAAGTGCAAGAAAGTGCGTGTAAATGCATGTAAGTGCGTGTAAGTGCGTGTAAATGCGTGTAAGTATGTGTAAGTCCGTGTAAGTGCGTGTAAGTACGTGTAAGTACGTGTAAGTTTGTGTAAGTGTGTGTAAGTGTATGTAAGTGCGTGTAAGTGTGTGTATGTGTGTGTAAGTGCGGTTTAAGTTCGTGTAAGTGCGTGTAAGTGCGTGTAAGTGCTTGTCAGTGTGTGTAAGTGCGGTTTAAGAGCGTTTAATGTTGTATACGTTCGTGTAAGTGTGTGTAAGTGCCTGTACGTGTGTGTAAGTGTGTGTAAGTACGTGTAAGTGCACGTAAGTGCGTGTAAGTGCATATAAGTGCGTGCAAGTGCGTGTAAGTGCGTGTTAGTGCGTGTAAGTGCGTGTAAGTGTGTGTAAGTACGTGTAGGTGCATGTAATTTTGTGTAAGTGCGTATAAGTGCGTGTTAGTGTGTATAAGTGCGTGTAAGTACGTGTACGTGCGTGTAAGTGTGTGTAAGTGTGTGTACGTGCGTATACGTGTGTGTAAGTTCGTGTAAGTGCGTGTAAGTGTGTGTACGTGCGTGTAAGTGCGTGTAAGTACGTGTAAGTGCGTGTAAGTACGCGTAAGTGCAGTTTAAGTTTGTGTAAGTGCGTGTAAGTGCGTGTAGTGTGCAAGTGCGTGTAAGTGCATGTAAGTACGTGTAAGTACGTGTAAGTACGTGTAAGTGCAAGTAAGTGCGTGTAAGTATGTGTAAGTCCATGTAAGCACGAGTAAGTGCGTGTAAGTACGTGTAACTATGTGTTAGTGGGTGTAAGTGCGTGTAAGTGCAAGTAAGTGCGTATAAGTACGTATAAGTATAAGTAAGTGCATGTAAGTGCGTGTAAGTGTGTGTAAGTATGTATAAGTGCGTGTAAGTGTGTGTAGGTGCGTGTAAGTACGTGTACGTTTGTGTAAGTGCGTATAACTGTGTGTAAGTGCTTGTAAGTGTGTGTAAGTGCGTGTAAGTGCGGTTTAAGTTCGTATAAGTGCGTATAAGTGCATGTAAGTGCGTGTAAGTGCGTGTAAGTGTGTGTAAGTGCGTGTAAGTGCGTGTAAGTGCGTGTCAGTGTGTATAAGTGTGTTTAAGTACGTGTAAGTATGTGTAGGTATGTATAATTTCGTGTAAGTATGTGTAAGTATGTGTTAGTGCGTGTAAGTGCATGTACGTACGTGTAAGTGTGTGTAAGTGCGTGTAAGTGTGTGTAAGTGTGTGTCAGTGCGTGTAAGTGCGTCTAAGTATGTGTAAGTTCATGCAAATGCATGTAAGTACGTGTAAGTTTGTGTAAGAGTGTGTTAGTGTGTGTAAGTGCGTGTAAGTGCGTGTTAGTGCATGTAAGAGCGTATAAGTGCGTGTAAGTGCGTGGAAGTGCGTGTAAGTGCTTGTTAGTGCGTGTAAGTGTGTGTAAGTACGTGTAAGTGCGTGTAGGTGTGTGTAGTTTTGTTTAAGTGCGTATAAGTGCGTGTTATTGCGTATAAGTACGTGTAAGTGCGTGTATGTGCGTGTACGTGCGTGTAAGTGTGTATAAGTGCGTGTACGTGCGTATAAGTACCTCTAAGTGTGTGTAAGTTTGTGCAAGTGCGTGTAAGTGCATGTAAGTTCGTGTAAGTGTGTATAAGTACGTGTAAGTACTTGTAAGTGCGTGTAAGTGCGTGTAGGTGCGTATAAGTGCGTGTAAGTGCAGTTTAAGTTTGTGTAAGTGCTTGTAAGTACGTGTAAGTTTGTGTAAGTGCGTGTAAGTGCGTGTAAGTGCATGTAAGTACGTATAAGTACGTGTAAGTATGTGTAAGTGCAAGTAAGTGCGTATAAAAATGTGTAAGTGCATGTAAGCACGAGTAAGTTTGTGTAAGTACGAGTAAGTGCGTGTTAGTGGGTTTAAGTGCGTGTAAGTGCATGTAAGTACGTGTAAGTACATATAAGTGCGTGTAAGTGCGTGTAAGTACGTATAAGTGTGTGTAAGTACATGTAAGTGCGTGTAAGTGCGTGTAAGTGCGTGTAAGTACGTGTACGTTTGTGTAAGTGCGTGTAACTGTGTGTAAGTGCGTATAAGTGTGTGTAAGTGCGTGTAAGTGCGGTTTAAGTTCGTGTAAGTGCGTATAAGTACATGTAAGTGCGTTTAAGTGTGTTTACGTGCTTATAAGTGCGTGTAAGTGCGTATCAGTGTGTGTAAGTACGTGTAAGTGCGTGTAAGTGCGTGTAGGTTCGTGTAATTTCATGTGTGTATAAGTGCGTGTTAGTACGTATAAGTGCATGTACGTACGTGTGAGTGCGTGTAAGTACGTGTAAGTGTGTGTAAGTACGTGAAAGTGCGTATAAGTGTGTCTAAGTGCGTGTAAGTTTGTGCAAGTGCGTGTAAGTGCCTGTAAGTTCATGTAAGTGTGTGTAAGTGTGTGTAAGTGCGTGTAAGTGCGTGTAAGTGCATGTAAGTGCGTGTAAGTACGTGTAAGTTTGTGTAAGTGTGTGTTAGTGCGTGTATATTTGTGTAAGTACGTGTAAGTACGTGTAAGTACGTGTAAGTGCGTGTAAGTGCGTGTAAGTACGTGTACGTTTGCGTAAGTGCGTGTAAGTGCGTGCAAGTGCGTGAAAGTGTGTGTAAATGCGTGTAAGTGTATGTAAATGCGTGGAAGTGCGTGTAAGTGCGTGTAAGTGTATGTAAGTGCTCGTAAGTGCGTGTAAGTTAGTGTGAGTGCGTGTAAGTGCGTGTAAGTTTGTGTAAGTGCGTGTAAGTGCGTGTAAGTGAGTGTGAGTGCGTGTAAGTGCGTGTAAGTTTGTGTAAGTGCGTGTAAGTGCGTGTAAGTGCGTACAAGTACGTGTAAGTGCATGTAAGTATGTGTAAGTGCGTGTAAGTGCATGTAAATGCGTGGAAGTGTGTGTAAGTGCGTGTAAGTGCATGTAGGTATGTATAAGTGCGTGTAAGTGCACGTAAGTTTGTGTAGGTGCGTATCAGTACGTGTAAGTGCGTGTAAGTATGTATAAGTGCGTGTAAGTGCGTGTAAGTGGATATAAGTTCATGTAAAAGCGTGTAAGTGCGTGTAAGTGCGTGTAAGTGCTTATAAATGTGTGTAAGATTGTGTAAGTGCGTGTAAGTGTGTGTAAGTGCTTGTAAGTGTGTGTAAGTGTGTATAAGTACCTGTAAGTGCGTGTAAGTACATGTAATTGCGTTTAAGTGTATAAGTGCGTGTAAGTGCGTGTTCGTGCGTGTAAGTACGTGTAAGTGTGGGTAAGTGCCTATACGTTTGTGTAAGTACGTGTAAGCATGTGTAAGTGCGAGTTCGTACGTGTAAGTGTGTGTAAGTGTGTGTAAGTGTGCCTAAGTGCATGTAAGTGCGTGCATGTGTGTGTAAGTGTGTGTAAGTGTATGTAAGTGCATGTAAGTACGTGTAAGTGCGTGAAAGTGTATGTAAGTGCGTGTAAGTGCGTGTAAGTACGTGTAAATGCGTGTAAGTTTGTGTTTGTGTATGTGCGTGAAAGGGTGTGTAAGTGTGTGTAAGTATGTGTAAGTGCGTACAAGTGCGTGTCAATGCGTGTAAGTGCGTGTAAGTACGTGTATATATGTATATGTGCGTATAAGTGCGTATAAGTGTGTGTAAGTGTGTGTAAGTGCGTGTAAGTACGTGTAAGTGTGTAAAGTGCGTGTACTTGCGTGTAAGTGTGTGTAAGTGTGTGTAAGTGTGTGTACGTTCGCGTAAGTGCGTGTAAGTGCGTATAAGTGTGTGTAAGTGTGTAAGTGCGTGTAAGTGCGTATTAGTGCGTGTAAGTATGTGTAAGTACGTGCAAGTTTGTATAAGTGCATGTAAGTTCGTGTAAGTGCGTGTAGGCATGTATAAGTGCGACTTCGTGCGTGTAAGTGCGTGTAAGTACGTGTAAGTGCATGTAAGTGCGTATAAGTTCATGTAAGTGCGTGTAAGTGCGTGTAAGTACGTGTAAGTGCATGTAAGTGCGTATAAGTTCATGTAAGTGCGTGTAAGTGCATATAAGTGTATATAAGTGCGTGTAAGTGCGTGTAAGTGCCTGTAAGTACGTGTAAGTGTGTGTAAGTATGTGCTAGTGCGTGTTAGTGCATGTAAGTGCGTGTAAGTGCGTGTAAGTATGTGTAAGTACGTATAAGTGTGTGTCAGTGCGTGATAGTACGTGTAGGTGTGTGTAACTACGTGTATTTATGTGTAAGTGCGTGTAAGTATGTGAAAGTAATTGTAAGTGCGTGTAAGTGCGTGTACGTTTGTGTAAGTGTGTGTAAGTGCGTGTAAGTACGTGTACATTTGTATAAGTGTGTGTAAGTGTGTGTAAGTGTGTTTAAGTATGTGTTAGTGCGTATAAGTATGTTTAAGTGCGTGTAAGTGCGTGTAAGTGTGTGTAAGTACATGTAAGTTTGTTAAAGTGCGTGTAAGTTCGTGTAAGTATGTGTAAGTGCGTGTAAGTACGTATAAGTGAATGTCAGTGTGTGCAAGGGTGTGTAAGTGTGTGTAAGTGCGTGTAATTACAAGGAAGTCCGTGTAAGCACGTCTAAGTGTGAGTACATGTGTGTAAGTGCGTGAAAGTGAGTATAAGTGCATGGAAGTGCGTGTAAGTGCGTAAACGTGCGTGTAAGTATGTGTAAGTTCATGTAAGTGCGTGTAAGTATGTGTAAGTGCGTCTAAGTGTGTGTAAGTGTGTGTAAGTGAGTACAACTGCAGTTTAAGTTCGTGTAAGTGCGTGTAAGTGCGTATACGTACGTGTAAGTGCGTGTAAGTGTGTGCAAGTGCATGCAAGTGTGTGTAAGTACGTGTAGGTGTATGTAACTTTGTGTAAGTGCGTGTAAGTACGTGTAAGTACATGTAAGTGCGTGTAAGTGCGTGTAAGTGTGTGCAAGTGCATGCAAGTATGTACAATTGCGTGTAAGTACGTGTAAGTGCGTGTAAGTGTGTGTAAGTGCGTGTAAGTGCGTGTAAGTACGTGTAAGTACATGTAAGTGCGTGTAAGTGCGTGTAAGTGTGTGCAAGTGCATGCAAGTATGTACAATTGCGTGTAAGTACGTGTAAGTGCGTGTAAGTGTGTGTAAGTGCGTGTAAGTGTGTGTAATTACTCGTAAGCCTGTATAAGTGCATGTAAGTGTGTGTAAGTGCGTATAAGTTTGTGTAAGTATGTGTGAGTGCGTGTAAGTGCGTGTATGTACATGTAAGTGCATGTAAGTGCGTGTAAGTGCGTGTAAGTATGTCTAAGTTTGTGTAAATGAGTGTATGTGCGTGTAAGTGCATTTAAGTGCATGTAGGTGCGTGTAAGTGCGTGTAAGTTTGTGTAGGTGGGTGTAAGTACGTGTAAGTGCGTGTAAGTATGTGTAAGTGCGTGTAAGTACGTGTAAGTGTGTGTCAGTGCGTGTAAGTACGTGTAAGTTGATGAAAGTTTGTTTAAGAGCATGTAAACGCTCATAAGTGCGTGTACGTGAGTGTAAGTGCGTGTAAATGCGTGTAAGTTTGTGTAAGTGCGTGTAAGTGCGTGCAAGTGTGTGTAAGTGCGTGCAAGTGCATGTAAGTGTGTGTAAGTG
>SZWC01000457.1:323154-340525 GCA_023375785.1 Penium margaritaceum
GTGTAAGTGCGTGTAAGTGCGTGTAAGTACGTGTAAGTACGTATAAGTGCGTGTAAGTGTGTGTAAGTGCGTGTAAGTGCGTGTAAGTGTGCGTAAGTGCGTATAAGTGCGTGTAGATTCGTATAAGTCTGTGTAAATGTGTGTAAGTGTGTTTAAGTATGTGTAAGTGCGTATAAGTACGTGTAAGTGCGTGTAAGTGCGTGTAGGTGTGTGTAAGTATATGTAAGTTTGTATAAGTGTGTGTAAGTTTGTGTAAGTGTGTCTAAGTGCATGTAAGTGCGTATAAGTGTGTGTCAGCATGTGCAAGAGCATGTAAGTGTGTGTAAGTGTGTGTAAGTACAAGTAAGTCCGTGTAAGTATGTGTAAGTGTGAGTAAATGCATTTAAGTACGTGAAAGTGAGTATAAGTGTGTGGAAGTGCGTGTAAGTGCGTAAACGTGCGTGTAAGTATGTGTAAATTCATGTAAGTGCGTGTAAGTACGTGTAAGTGCGTCTAAGTGTGTGTAAGTGTGTGTAAGTGAGTATAAGTGCGGTTTAAGTTCGTATAAGTGTGTGTAAGTACGTATAAGTACGTGTAAGTGCGTGTAAGTGCGTGTAAATGTGTGTAAGTGTGTGTAAGTGCGTGTAGGTGCGTGTAACTTTGTGTAAGTGCGTGTAAGTATGTGTAAGTACGTATTAGTACGTGTAAGTGCGAGTAAGTGTGTGCAAGTGCGTGCAAGTGTGTACAATTGCGTGTAAGTACGTGTAAGTGCGTGTAAGTGTGTGTAAGTGCGTGTAAGTGTGTGTAAGTACTCGTAAGCGCGTGTAAGTGCGTGTAAGTACGTGTAAGTGCGTGTAAGTGTGTGTAAGTGCGTGTAAGTGTGTGTAAGTACTCGTAAGCGCGTGTAAGTGCGTGTAAGTGTGTGTAAGTGCATGTTTGTTTGTGTAAGTATGTATGAGTGCGTGTAAGTACGTGTATGTGCATGTAAGTGCATGTAAGTACGTGTAAGTGCGTGTAAGTACGTCTACGTGTGTGTAAATGAGTGTATGTGCGTGTAAGTGCATTTAAGTGCATGTAGGTGCGTGTAAGTACGTGTAAGTTTGTGTAGGTGGGTGTAAGTACGTGCAAGTGTGTATAAGTATGTGTAAGTGCGTGTAAGTGCGTGTAAGTGCATGTCAGTGCGTGTAAGTACTTGTAAGTAGATGAAAGTTTGTTTAAGAGCGTGTAAGTGCTTATAAGTGCGTGTACGTGAGTGTACGTATGTGTAAATGCGTGTAAGTTCGTGCAAGTGCGTGTAACTACGTGCAAGTGTGTGTAAGTACGTGCAAGTGCATGTAAGTGTGTGTAAGTGCGTATAAGTGCGTGTAAGTGCGTGTAAGTACGTGTAAGTGTGTGTAAGTGTGTGTAAGTGCGTGTAAGTGCGTGTAAGTTCGTGTAGGTGCGTGTAAGTGCCTGAAAGTGCGTGTAAGTGTGTGTAAGTGCGTGTAAGTGTATGTAAGTGCGTGTAAGTGCTTGTGAGTACGTGTAAGTGCGTGTAAGTGTGTGTAACTTCGTATAAGTACGTATTAGTGCGTGTAAGTACGTGTAAGTATGTGTAAGTACGTATAATTGCGTGTCAGTGCGTGTAAGTACGTGTAAGTGCGTGTATGTGCATAAAAGTGCATGTAAGTGCGTGTAAGTACGTGTAAGTATGTGTAAGTGTGTATCAGTGCGTGGAAGTGTGTGTAAGTATGTGTAAGTGCGTATAAGTGTGTGTAAGTGGGTGTGAGTTCGTGTAAGTGCGTGTAAGTGTGTGTAAGTACGTGTAAGTATGTTTAAGTGTGTGTAAGTGCATGTAAGTACGTGTAAGTGCGTGTAAGTGCGTGTAAGTGTGTGTAAGTTTGTGTATGTATGTTAAGTTCATGTAAGTGCGTGTAAGTGCGTGTAAGTGCGGGTAAGTGCGTGTAAGTGCATGTAAATGCGTATAAGTACGTGTAAGTGCGTATAAGTACGTGTAAGTGCGTGTAAGTATGTATAAGTGCGTATAAGTACATGTACGTGCGTGTAAGTGTATGTAAGTGTGTGTAAGTACGTGTAAGTGCGTGTAAGTTCGTGTAACTTTGTGTAAGTACGTGTAAGTGCGTGTAAGTGCGTCTAAGTGTGTGTAAGTACATATAAGTGCGTGTAAGTATGTGTAAGTGCATGTAATTACGTGTAAGTGCGTATAAGTGCATGTAAGTATGGTTTATGTGGGTGTAATTTCGTGTAAGTTCGTGTAAATGCGTGTAAGTGTGTGTGAGTGCGTGTAAGTGCATGTAAGTGCGTGTAGGTGCGTGTAAGTGTGTATAAGTGTGTGTAAGTGCGTGTAAGTACGTGGAAGTACGTGTAGGTGCGTGCAAGTGCGTATAAGTGTGTGTAAGTGCGTGAAAGTGCATGTAAGTACGTCTGAGTACGTGTACGTGCGTGGAAGTGTATGTAAGTGTATGCAAGTGCGTATAAATGCATGTAAGTGCGTATAAGTGCATATAAGTACGGTTTAAGTGCGTGTAAGTTTGTATAAGTTCGTTTAAGTGCATGTAAGTGCGTGTAAGAGCGTGTAAGTATGTGTAAGTGCGTGTAAGTGCGTGTAGGTGCGTGTAAGTGCGTATAGGCGCGTGTTAGTGCGTGTAAGTGCGTGTAAGTGCCTGTAAGTGTGTGCAAGTTTGTGTAAGTACGTGTAAGTGCGTGTAAGTGCGTGTAAGTGNGTGAAAGTGCATGTAAGTACGTCTGAGTACGTGTACGTGCGTGGAAGTGTATGTAAGTGTATGCAAGTGCGTATAAATGCATGTAAGTGCGTATAAGTGCATATAAGTACGGTTTAAGTGCGTGTAAGTTTGTATAAGTTCGTTTAAGTGCATGTAAGTGCGTGTAAGAGCGTGTAAGTATGTGTAAGTGCGTGTAAGTGCGTGTAGGTGCGTGTAAGTGCGTATAGGCGCATGTTAGTGCGTGTAAGTGCCTGTAAGTGTGTGCAAGTTTGTGTAAGTACTTGTAAGTGCGTGTAAGTACGTGTAAGTGTGTGTAAGTGCGTGTAAGTGCGTATAAGTGCGTGTAAGTGCGTGTAAATTTATGTAAGTTTGTGTAAATACGTGTAAGTGTATGTACGTGCGTGTACGTGCATGGAAGTGCATACAAGTGCGTGTAAGTGCGTGTAAGTGCGTGTAAGTGCGTGTAAGTGCATGTAAGTGCATGTAAGTACGTGTAAGTGTGTATAAGTGCTTGTAAGTATGTGTAAGTGCGTGTAAGTACGTGTAAGTGCGTATACGTGCGTGAAAAAGCATGTAAGTGCATGTAAGTTCATATAAGTCCGTGTAAGTTCGTGTAAGTGCGTTTAAGTGCGTGTAAGTGCGTGTAAGTACCTGTAAGTGTAAGTGTGTGTAAGTGCAAGTAAGTGTGTGTAAGTACGTGTAAGTGCGGTTTAAGTGGGTCTAATTTCGTATAAGTTCGTGTAAATGTGTGTAAGTCAGTTTAAGTTCGTGTAAGTGCGTGTAAGTGTGTGTAAGTATGTATAAGTGCGTGTAAGTGCGTGTAAGTGCTTGTAAGCGCGTGTAAGTATGTGTAAGTGCGTGTAAGTGCGTGTAAGTTTGTGGAAGTGTGTGTAAGTGCGTGTAAGTATGTGTAAGTGCATGTAAGTACATGTAAGTACGTGTAAGTGTGTGTAAGTGCGTGTAAGTGTATGTAAGTGTGTGTAAGTGCAAATAAGTGTGTGTAATTGCGTGTAAGTGCGTATAAGGGTGTGTAAGTATGTCTAAGTGTGTGTAAGTGCGTGTAAGTGTGTTTAAGTGCGTGTAAGTATGTGTACGTTTATTTAAGTGCGTGTAAGTGGGTGTATGTGCGTCTAAGTGTGTATAAGTGTGGGTAAATGAGTGTAAGTATAGTTTAAGTTCGTGTATGTGCGTGTAAGTGCGTGTAAGTGCATGTAAGTGCATGAAAGTGCGTATAAGTGCATGTAAGTATGTGTAAGTGCATGTAAGTGCATGCAAGTGCGTATAAGTACATGTAGGTGCGTGTAAAAGTGTGTAAGTACGCATAAGTTCGTGTAGGTGCGTATACGTACGTGTAAGTGCGTGTAAGTATGTGTAAGTGCGTGTAAGTGCGTATAAGTGCGTGTAAGTATGTGTAAGTGCATGTAGGTGCGTGTAAAAGTGTGTAAGTACGCATAAGTTCGTGTAGGTGCGTATACGTACGTGTAAGTGCGTGTAAGTATGTGTAAGTGCGTGTAAGTGCGTATAAGTGCGTGTAAGTAAGTGTAAGTACATGTAAGTATGTGGAAGTATGTATAAGTGCTTATAAGTACGTGTACGTTTGTGTAAATGAATGTCAGTTCGTGTAAGTGCGTATCAGTGGGTGTAAGAGCGTGTAAGTGCGTGTAAGTGCGTATAAGTGTGTGTAAGTGCGTGTAAGTTTGTGTAAGTATGTGTAAGTTTGTATAAGTACGTGTAAGTATGTGTAAGTGCGAGTTCGTGTGTGTAAGTGTATGTAAGCGCGTGTAAGTGCATGTATGTATGTATATGTACGTGTAAGTTCCTGTATGTGCGTGTAAGTTTGTGTAAGTACGTGTAAGTGTGTATAAGTGCGTGTAAGTATGTGTAAGTGCGTGAAAGTGCATGTAAGTACGTATAAGTGCGTGTAAGTTCGTATAAGTGCGTGTAAGTGCGTGTAAGTGCATGTTAGTGCGTGTATGTACATGTAAGTGCGTGTAAGTGCATGTAGGTGCGTGTAATTTCGTGTAAGTACGTATAAGTGTGTGTTCGAGCGTGTAAGTGTGTATAAGTGCGTATACGTGCGTGTACGTACATGTAAGTGTGTGTAAGTGTGTGTAAGTGCGTATACGTGCGTGTACGTACATGTAAGTGTGTGTAAGTGTGTGTACGTGCGTCTATGTGTGTCTAAGTACGTGTAAGTTCATGCAAGTGCGTGTAAGTGCGTGTAAGCTTGTGTAAGTGCGTGTAAGTACGTGTAAGTGCGTATAAGTGCGTGTACGTACGTGTAAGTGTGTGTAAGTGCGTGTAAGTGTAGTTTAAGTTTATGTAAGTGCGTGTAAGTTTGTGTAAGTGCGTGTAAGTGCATGTAAGTACGTGTAAGTATGTGTAAGTGCGTGTTAGTGGGTGTAAGTGCGTGTAAGTGCAAGTAAGTGCATGTAAAGTCGTGTAAGTGCGTGTAAGTGCATGTCAGTGTGTGTAAGTGTGTGTAGGTACGTGTAATTTTGTGTAAGTGCATGTACGTGCGTGTTAGTGCGTGCAAGTGCATATACATACGTGTAAATGTGTGTAAGTATGTGTAAGTGTGTGTAAGTGTGTGTAAGTGCGTGTAAGTACGTCTAAGTGCGTGTAAGTTTGTGCAAGTGCGTGTAAGTGCGTGTAAGTTTGTGTAAGTGCGTGTAAGTACGTCTAAGTGCGTGTAAGTTTGTGCAAGTGCGTGTAAGTGCGTGTAAGTTTGTGTAAGGGCGTGTAAGTGCGTGTAAGTGCGTGTTAGTACATGTAAGTGCGTGTAAGTGAGTATAAGTTTGTGTAAGTGCGTGTTAGTGCGTGTACGTTCGTGTAAGTGCATATAAGTGCGTGTAAGTATGTGTAAGTGTGTGTAAGTGCGTGTAAGTTCGTGTAAGTGCGTGTAAGTACGTGTAAGTGCGTGTAAGTGCGTATAAATGCGTGTAAGTGTGTGTAAATACGTGCAAGTGCGTGTAAGTGCCTGTAAGTGTGTGTTAGTGCTCGTAAGTACGTGTAAGTGCGGGTAAGTGCGTGTAAGTACGTGTAAGTTTGTGTAAGTATGTGTAAGTATGTGTAAGTACATGTAAGTGCGTGTAAGTGCATGTAAGTACGTGTAAGTACGTGTAAGTGTGTGTTAATGCGTGTAAGTGTGTGTAAGTACGTGTAAGTGCGTGTAGGTACGTGTAAGTGCGTGTAAGTACACGTAAGTTTGTGTAGGTGCATGTAAGTACGTGTAAGTATGTGTAAGTGCGTGTAAGTGCGTATAAGTACGTATAAGTGGATATAAGTTCGTATAAGAGCGTGTAAGTGTGTGTAAGTGCATGTAAGTGTGTGTAAGTGCTTGTAAATGCGTGTACGTTCGTGTAAGTGTGTGTAAGTGTGTGTAAGTACTTGAAAGTGCGTGTAAGTACGTATAAGTACGTGTAAGTACGTGTAAGTACATGTAAGTGCGTGTACGTGCGTGAGTGCGTGTAGGTGCGTGTTTGTACGTATAAGTGCGTGGAAGTGTGTGTAAGTGCATGTAAGTTTGTGTAAGTGCGTGTAAGCATGTGTAAGTGCGAATTCGTGCGTGTAAGTGCGTGTAAGTGCGTGTAAGTGCGTGTAAGTTTGTGTAAGTATGTGTAAGTATGTGTAAGTGTGTGTAAGCGTGTGTAAGTGTGTGTAAGTGCGTGTAAGTGCATGTAAATACGTGTAAGTGCGTGTAAGTGCATGTAAGTTTGTGTAAGTGCGTGTAAGTGAGTGTAAGTGTGTGTATGTATGTGTAAGTGTGTACAAGTGCGTGTCAGTGCGTGTAAGTGCGTGTAAGTGAGCGTATACATGTACAAGTATGTGAAAGTGCGTATAAGTGTATATAAGTGTATGTAAGTTCGTGTAAGTGTGTGTAAGTGTGTGTATGTGCATTTAAGTGTGTGTAAGTGTGTGTAAATGTGTGTAAGTTTGTGTAAGTGTGTGTAAGTGCGTGAAAGTGTGTGTATGTCTGTAAGTACGTATAAGTGCGTGTTAGTGTGTGTAAGTATGTGTAAGTGCGTGTAAGTGTGTGTAAGTGTGTGTAAATGTGTGTAAGTTTGTGTAAGTGTGTGTAAGTGCGTGAAAGTGTGTGTATGTCTGTAAGTACGTATAAGTGCGTGTTAGTGTGTGTAAGTATGTGTAAGTGCGTGTTAGTTCGTATAAGTGTATGTAAGTTTGTGTAAGTACGTGTAGGCATATATAAGTGCGAGTTCGTGTGTGTAAGTGCGTGTAAGTGTGTATAAGTGCGTTTAAGTTCGTGTGAATACATGTAAGTGCGTGTGAGTGCGTGTAAGTGCGTGTAAGTGCATGTAAGTGCGTGTAAGTATGTGTAAGTGCGTGTAAGTATGTGTAAGTGCGTATACGTGTGTGTCGGTGCGTGTCAGTGCGTGTAAGTGCGTGTAAGTGTGTGTAAGTGCGTGTTAGTACGTGTAAGTGCGTGTAAGTGCGTGTAAGTACGTGTAAGTGCGTGTAAGTACGTGTAAGTGTGTGTAAGTACGTGTAAGTTTGTATAAGTGCGTATAAGTGTGTATAAGTGTGTTTAAGTATGTGTAAGTGCGTGTAAGTACGTGTAAGTGTGTGTAAGTACGTGTAAGTTTGTATAAGTGCGTATAAGTGTGTATAAGTGTGTTTAAGTATGTGTAAGTATGTATAAGTGCGTGTAAGTGCATGTAAGTGTGGGTAAGTGTGTGTAAGTGCGTGTAAGTTTGTGTAAGTGCGTGTAAGTTCGTGTAAGTGTGTGTAAGTGCGTGTAAGTGCGTTCAAGTGTGTGTAAGTGCGTGCAAGTGCGTGTAAGTACGTGTAAGTGTGTGTAAGTACAAATAAGTACGTGTAAGTACGTGTAAGTGCGAGTAAGTGCGTGTAAGTGCGTGAAAGTATGTGTAAGTGCATGGAAGTGCGTGTTAGTGCATGTAAGTGCGTGTAAGTACATGTAAGTTTGTGTAATTGCGTGTAAGTGCGTATAAGTACGTCTAAGTGTGTGTAAGTCTGTGTAAGTGAGTATAAGTGCGGTTTAAGTTTGTGTAAGTGCGTGTAAGTGCGTGTAAGTGCGTGTAAGTGCGTGTAAGTGCATTCAAGTGCGTGTAAGTGCGTGCAAGTTTGTGTAAGTACGTGTAAGTGTATGCAAGTACAAGTAAGTGTGTGTAAGTACGTGTAAGTGCGAGCAAGTGCGTGTAAGTACGTGAAAGTACGTGTAAGTGCGTGGAAGTGCATGTAAGTACGTGTAGGTGCGTGTAAGTACGTGTAGGTTTGTATAAGTGCGTGTAAGTGCGTGTAAGTGCGTCTAAGTGTGTATAAGTCTGTGTAAGTGAATAAAAGTGTGGTTTAAGTTTGTGTAAGTGCGTATAAGTGCATGTAAGTGCGTGTAAATGCATGTAAGTGCGTGTAAGTGCGTATAGGTACGTGTAACTGTGTGTAAGTGTGTGTAAGTGTGTGTATGTATGTATAAGTACGTGTAAGTGCGTGTATGTACGGGTAAGTGCGTGTAAGTGCGTGTAAGTGCATGTAAGTACGTGTAAGTGTGTGTAAGTACAAATAAGTACGTGTAAGTACGTGTAAGTGCGCGTAAGTGCGTGTAAGTGTGTGTAAGTACGTGGAAGTGCGTATAAGTGCGTGTAAGTGTGTGTAAGTGTGTGTATGTATGTATAAGTACGTGTAAGTGCGTGTATGTACGGGTAAGTGCGTGTAAGTGCGTGTAAGTGCATGTAAGTACGTGTAAGTGTGTGTAAGTACAAATAAGTACGTGTAAGTACGTGTAAGTGCGCGTAAGTGCGTGTAAGTGTGTGTAAGTACGTGGAAGTGCGTATAAGTGCGTGTAAGTGTGTGTAAGTGTGTGTATGTATGTATAAGTACGTGTAAGTGCGTGTATGTACGGGTAAGTGCGTGTAAGTGCGTGTAAGTGCATGTAAGTACGTGTAAGTGTGTGTAAGTACAAATAAGTACGTGTAAGTACGTGTAAGTGCGCGTAAGTGCGTGTAAGTGTGTGTAAGTACGTGGAAGTGCGTATAAGTGCGTGTAAGTGTGTGTAAGTGTGTGTATGTATGTATAAGTACGTGTAAGTGCGTGTATGTACGGGTAAGTGCGTGTAAGTGCGTGTAAGTGCATGTAAGTACGTGTAAGTGTGTGTAAGTACAAATAAGTACGTGTAAGTACGTGTAAGTGCGCGTAAGTGCGTGTAAGTGTGTGTAAGTACGTGGAAGTGCGTATAAGTGCGTGTAAGTGTGTGTAAGTGTGTGTATGTATGTATAAGTACGTGTAAGTGCGTGTATGTACGGGTAAGTGCGTGTAAGTGCGTGTAAGTGTGTGTAAGTGCGTATAAGTGCATGTAAGTGCGTGTAAATGCATGTAAGTGCGTGTAAGTGCGTATAGGTACGTGTAACTGTGTGTAAGTGTGTGTAAGTGTGTGTATGTATGTATAAGTACGTGTAAGTGCGTGTATGTACGGGTAAGTGCGTGTAAGTGCGTGTAAGTGCGTGTAAGTATGTGTAAGTGCGTATAAGTGCGTATAAGTGTGTGTAAGTGTGTGTAAGTTCGTGTGAGTGTGTGTAAGTGTGTGTAAGTGCGTGTAAGTATGTATAAGTGTGTGTAAGTGCGTGTAAGTATGTGTAAGTGCGTGTAAGTGTGTGTAAGTGCGTGTAAGTTTGTGTAAGTGTGTGTAAGTTCATGTAAGTGTGTCTAAGTATGTGTAAGTGTGTGTAAGTGCGTGTAAGTACGTGTTAATGCGTGTAAGTGCGTGTAAGTGTGTGTAAGTGTGTATAAGTGCGTGTAAGTATGTGTAAGTGCGTGTAAGTGCATGTAAGTACGTGTAAGTGTGTGTAAGTGCGTGTAAGTGCGTGTAAGTACGTGTAAGTGCGTCTAAGTGCGTGTAAGTTTATGTAAATGAGTTTAAGTGCTGTTGAAGTTCGTGTAACGCGTGGAAGTGCATGTAAGTGCGTGTAAGTGCAGGTAAGTACATGTAAGTACGTATAAGTGTGTGTAAGTGCGTGTAAGTATGGTTTAAGTGGGTGTAATTTTGTATAACTTTGTGTAAATGCATGTAAGTATGTGTAAGTAAGTGTAAGTGCGTGTAAGTGCGTATAAGTGCGTGTAAGTGCGTGTAAGTGCGTGTAAGTGGGTGTAAGTGCATGTAAGTACGTGTAAGTGTGTGTAAGTACGTGTAAGTACGTATAAGTGCGTGTTATTACGTGTAAGTGTATATAAGTGCGTGTACGTGCGTGTAAGTGTGTGTAAGTACGTGTTAGTGCGTGTAGGTGTGTGTAAGTGTGTGTAAGTGTGTGTAAGTACGTGTAAGTACCTGTAAGTGTGTCTAAGTGCGTGGAAGTATGTATAAGTGCGTGTAAGTGCGTGAAAGTATGTGTAAGTACGTCTAAGTACGTGTACGTGCGTGGAAGTGCATGCAAGTGTGTGTAAGTACTTGTAAGTGTGTGTAAGTGCGTGTAAGTGTGTATAAGTATGGTTTAAGGATGTGTAAGTTTGTGTAAGTTCGTGTAAGTGCGTGTAAGTACGTGTAAGTACGTGTAGTTGCGTGTACAAGCGTATAGATCCGTGTAAGTGCGTGTAAGTACGTGTAAGTGCGTGTAAGTGTGTGCAAGTGCGTATAAGTGCATGTAAGTGCGTGTAAGTACGTGTAGGTACGTGTAAGTGCGTGTAAGTATGTGTAAGTGCGTGTAAGTGCGTGTAAGTGCGTGTAAGTGCGTGTAAGTGTGTGTAAGTGCGTGTAAGTTTGTATAAGTGCGTGTTAGTGCGTGTAAGTACGTGTAAGTATGTGTAAGTGCGTGTAAGTGCGTGTAAGTGCGTGTAAGTGTGTGTAAGTGCGTGTAAGTTTGTATAAGTGCGTGTTAGTGCGTGTAAGTACGTGTAAGTATGTGTAAGTGCGTATAATTGTATGTCAGTGTGTGTAAGTGCGTGTAAGTACGTGTATGTATGTATAAGTGTGTATAAGTGCGTGTAAGTACATGTAAGTGCGTGTAAGTGCGTGTAAGTACATGAAAGTGTGTATAAGTACGTGTAAGTGTGTATAATTGTGTGTAAGTGCGTGTAAGTTTGTGTAAGTACGTGTAAGTGTGTGTTATTGTGTGTAAGTATGTATAAGTGCGTGTAAGTGCGTGTAAGTACGTGTAAGTGCGTGTAAGTGCGTATAAGTTTGTGTAAGTTTGTGTAAGTGTGTGTAAGTTTGTGTAAGTGTGTGTAAGTGCGTGTAAGTTTGTGTAAGTTTGTGTAAGTGTGTGTAAGTTTGTGTAAGTGTGTGTATGTGCGTGTAAGTGCGTGTAAGTGCGTGTAAGTGTGTGTAAATGCGTGTAAGTGCATGTAAGTGCGCGTAAGTACGTGTAAGTGTGTGTAAGTACGTGTAAGTGCGTATAACTGTGTGTAAGTGCGTATAAGTGTGTGTAAGTACGTGTAAGTGCGTGTAAGTACATGTAAGTTCATGTAAGTTTGTGTAAGTGCGTGTAAGTACGTGTAAGTGCATCTAAGTGCGTGTAAGTTTGTGTAAATGAGTTTAAGTGCTGTTGAAGTTCGTGTAACGCGTGTAAGTACATGTAAGTGCGTGTAAGTACATGTAAGTGCATGTAAGTGCGTGTAAGTGCGTGTAAGTGCGTGTAAGTATGGTTTAAGTGGGTGTAATTTCGTATAAGTTCATGTAAATGCGTGTAAGTGTGTGTAAGTACGTGTAAGTACATGTAAGTGCGTGTAAGTGTGTGTAAGTGTGTATAAGTGTGTGTATGTGCATGTAAGTGCATGTAAGTGCGTGTAAGTGCGTGTAAGTGCGTGTACGTATGTATAAGTGCGTGTTAGTACGTGTAAGTGTGTATAAGTGCGTATAAGTGCGTGTAAGTGTGTGTAAGTGCGTGTACGTATGTATAAGTGCGTGTTAGTACGTGTAAGTGTGTATAAGTGCGTATAAGTGCGTGTAAGTGTGTGTAAGTGCATGTAAGTGCGTGTAAGTGCGTGTAGGTACGTGTAAGTGTGTGTAAGTGCTTGTATGTGCTTGTAAGTGCGTGCAAGTACGTATAAGTGTGTGTAAGTACGTGAAAGTGCATGTAAGTGCGTCTAAGTGCGTGTACGTGCGTGGAAGTACATGTAAGTGTGTGTAAGTACTTGTAAGTGCGTGTACGTGTGTAAGTGTGTATAAGTACGGTTTAAGTACATGTAAGTTTGTGTAAGTTCGTGTAAGTGCGTGTAAGTGCGTGTAAGTGCGTGTAAGTATGTGTAAGTGTGTGTAAGTGCGTGTAGGTGCGTGTAAGTGCGTATAGGTGCATGTAAGTGCGTGTAAGTGCGTGTAAGTACGTGTAAGTGTGTGCAAGTGCGTATAAGTGCATGTAAGTGCGTATAGGTGCATGTAAGTGCGTGTAAGTGCGTGTAAGTACGTGTAAGTGTGTGCAAGTGCGTATAAGTGCATGTAAGTGTGTGTAAGTACGTGTAAGTACGTGCAAGTGCGTGTGAGTGTGTGTAAGTGCATGTAAGTGCGTATAAGTGCGTGTAAGTGCGTGTAAGTTTGTATAAGTGCGTGTAAGAGCATGTAGGTGCGTGTAAGTACGTTTAAGTGTGTGTAAGTACGTGCAAGTGCATATAAGTACGTGTAAGTGTGCGTAAGTACGTGTGAGTGTGTGTAAGTACGTGTAAGAGTGTGTAAGTACTTGTAAGTATGTGTAAGTACGTGTAAGTACGTGTACGTGCATGTAAGTGCATGTAAGTACATGTAAGTTCATATATGTGCGTGTAAGTTTGTGTAAGTGCGTTTAAGTGCGTGTAAGTGTGTGTAAGTGCATGTAAGTACATGTAAGTTCATATATGTGCGTGTAAGTTTGTGTAAGTGCGTTTAAGTGCGTGTAAGTGTGTGTAAGTGTGTGTAAGTGTGTGTAAGTGCGTGTAAGTACAAGTAAGTGCATGTACGTATGTGTAAGTGCGTGTTAGTACGTGTAAGTGCGTGTGAGTACGGTTTAAGCGGGTCTAGTTTCGTGTAAGCTCGTGTGAATGCGTGTAAGTACATGTAAGTGTGTGTAAGTATGTGTAAGTACGTGTAAGTGCATGTAAGTGTGTGTAAGTGCGTGTAAGTACGTGTAAGTGCTCGTAAGCACGTGTAAGTGCATGTAAGTGTGTGTAAGTGCGTGTAAGTACGTGTAAGTGCTCGTAAGCACGTGTAAGTGCATGTAAGTGTGTGTAAGTGCGTGTAAGTTTGTGTAAGTGTGTGTAAGTGTGCATAAGTGCATATAAGTGTATGTAAGTGTGTGTAAATGAGTATAAGTGCAGTTTAAGCTCGTTTAAGTGCGTGTAAGTGTGTGTAAGTACGTGTAAGTACGTGTAAGTATGTGTAAGTGTATATAAGGGCGTGTAAGTGCGGTTTAAGTGGGTGTAATTTTGTGTAAGTTTGTGTAAATGCATATAAGTGCATGTAAGTACGTGTAAGTGCGTGTAAGTGCGTGTGAGTGCGTGTAAGTGCATGTAAGTGCATGCAAGTACGTGTAAGTGGATGTAGGTGCGTGTAAACGCATGTAAGTACGCATAAGTTAGTGTAGGTGCGTGTAAGTACGTATAAGTGTGTATAAGTATGTGTAAGTGCGTGTAAGTGCGTGTAAGTAAGTGTAAGTGCGTGTAAGTACGTGTAAGTGCGTGTAAGTGCGTGTAAGTAAGTGTAAGTGCGTGTAAGTACGTGGAGGTGCGTGTAAGTGCTTATAAGTACGTGTAAGTTCGTGTAAGTGAATGTCAGTTCGTGTAAGGGCGTATAAGTATGTGTAATTGCGTGTAAGTTTGTGTAAGTACGTATAAGTTTGAGTAAGTGCGTGTAAGCATGTGTAAGTGCGAGTTCGTGTGTCTAAGTGTGTATAAGTGCGTGTAAATGCGTATATGTATGTATAAGTGCATGTAAGTGCGTGTAAGTATGTGTAAGTGTGTGTAAGTACGTGTAAGTGCGTGTAAGTGCATGTAAATGCGTGTATGTATGTGTAAGTACGTGTAAGTGCGTGTAAGTACGTGTAAGTGTGTGTAAGTGTGTGTAAGTACGTATAAGTGCGTGTAAGTACGTACAAGTACGTGTAAGTTCGTATAAGTAGGTGAAAGTGCGTTTAAGTGTGTCTAAGTCCGTGTAAGTGCGTGTAAGTGTGTGTAAGTATGTGTAAGTGCGTGTAAGTGCGTGTAAGTACGTGTAAGTGCGTGTAGGTACGTGTAAGTGCGTATAGGTGTGTGTAAGTATGTGTAAGTGCGTGTAAGTGCGTGTAAGTGTGTGTAAGTGTGTGTAAGTGCATGTAAGTGCAAGTAAGTGCGTGTAAGTACGTGTAAGTGTGTGTAAGTGCGTGTAAGTGCGTGTAAGTGTGTGTGAGTGCGGTTTAAGTTGGTCTAATTTTGTGTTAGTTCATGTAAATGCGTGTATGTGTGTGTAAGTACGTGTAAGTACGTATTAGTGCGTGTAAGTGTGTATAAGTGTGTGTAAGTGCGTGTAAGTGCTCATAAGCGCGTGTAAGTGCGTGTAAGTACGTGTAAGTGTGTGTAAGTTTGGGTAAGTGCGTGTAAGTGCGTGTAAGTGTGTGTAAGTGCGTGTAAGTGCATGTAAGTACGTGTAAGTGCGTGTAAGTGTGTGTAAGTGCGTGTAAGTGCATGTAAGTACGTGTAAGTGCGTGTAAGTGTGTATAAGTGCGTGTAAGTGTGTGTAAGTACGTGTAAGTGTAAATAAGTGTGTGTTAGTACGTGTAAGTACGTGTAAGTGTGTGTAAGTGCGTGTAAGTGCGTCTAAGTGCATGTAAGTGCGTGTAAGTGCGTGTAAGTGTGTATAAATGAGTCTAAGTATGGTTTACGTTCGTATAAGTGGGTGTAAGTGTGTGTAAGTACGTGTAAGTGTGTGTAAGTGCGTATACGTACGTGTAAGTACGGTTTAAGTGATTGTAGTTTTGTGTAAGTTTGCATAAATGCGTATAAGTGCATGTAAGTGCATGTAAGTATGTGTAAGTACGTGTAAGTGTGTGTAAGTGCATGTAAGTGCGTGTAAGTGCTTGTAAGTGCATGTAGGTGCGTGTAAAAGCGTGTAAGTGTGCGTACGTTTGTGTAGGTGCGTGTAAGAACGTGTAAGTGCGTGTAAGTATGTATAAGTGCATGTAAGTACGTGTAAGTTCGTATAATGAAGTGTAAGTGTGTGTAAGTGTGTGGAAGTGCGTATAAGTGCTTATAAGTACGTGTAAGTTCGTGTAAGTGAATGTCAGTTCGTATAAGTGCGTATAATTGCGTATAAGAGCGTGTAAGTATGTGTGTAAGTGCGTATAAGTGCGTGTAAGTGCGTGTAAGTTCGTGTAAGTATGTGTATGTTTAGGTAGGTACGTGTAAGAATGTATAAGTGTGAGTTCGTTTGTGTAAGTACGTGTAAGTACGTGTAAGTGCGTGTATGTATGTATAAGTGTGTGTAAGTGCGTGTAAGTGCGTGTAAGTGTGTGTAAGTGTGTGTGAGTGTGTGTAAGTGCGTGTAAATGCGTGTAAGTGTGTGTAAGTGCATGTAAGTGTGTGTAAGTGCGTGTAAGTGCGTGTAAGTGTGTGTAAGTGTGTGTGAGTGTGTGTAAGTGCGTGTAAATGCGTGTAAGTGTGTGTAAGTGCATGTAAGTGTGTGTAAGTGCATGTAAGTTTGTGTATGTACATGAAAGTGTGTGTAAGTGCGTGTACGTATGTGTAAGTGCGTGTAAGTGCGTGTAAGTACGTGTAAGTGCATGTAAGTGCGTGTAAATATGTGTAAGTGTGTGTAGGTGCGTGTAAGTGCATGTAAGTGCATGTAAGTGTTTGTAAGTGCGTGTACGTTCGTGTATGTGCATGAAAGTGTGTGAAAGTATGTGTAAGTATGTTTAAGAGCGTGTAAGTGCGTATAAGTGCGTGTAAGTGCATATAAGTGCGTATAAGTACGTTTAAGTGCGTCTAAGTGCGTGTAAGTGCGTGTGAGTACGTGTAACTGTGTGTAAGTATGTATCAGTGCGTGTAAGTGCGTATAAGTACGTTTAAGTGCGTCTAAGTGCGTGTAAGTGCGTGTGAGTACGTGTAACTGTGTGTAAGTATGTATCAGTGCGTGTAAGTGCGTGTAAGTGCGGTTTAAGTGCGTGTAAGTTCGTGTAAGTTCTTTGTATAAGTGCGTGTAAGTACGTGTAAGTACGTGTAAGTGCGTGTAAGTTCGTGTAAGTGTGTGTAAGTGCGTATAAGTGCATGTAAGTGCGTGTAAGTACGTGTAAGTGCGTTTAAGTGCGAGTAAGTATGTATTAGTAAGTGTAAGTGTGTGTAAAAGCGTGAAAGTGTGTGTAAGTGCGTGTAAGTACGTGTAAGTACTTGTAAGTATTTGTAAGTACGTGCAAGTGCGTATAAGTACGTGTAAGTGTATGTAAGTATGTGTAAGTGGGTGTAGGTGCGTGTAAGTGCGTGTAGGTGCAAGTAAGTGCGTGTAAGTGCGTATAAGTGCGTGTAGGTGCGTGTAAGTATGTGTAAGTGTGTGTAAGTGTGTGTAAGTGTGTGTAAGTGTGTGTAAGTACGTACAAGTACGTGTAAGTTCATGTGAGTGCGTGAAAGTGTGTTTAAGTGTGACTAAGTGCGTGTAAGTGCGTATAAATGTGTGTAAGTGCGTATAAGTGCATGTAAGCATGTGTAAGTGCACGTAGGTACGTGTAAGTACGTTTAAGTACGTGTTAGTGTGTGTAAGTACGTGTAAGTGCGTATAGAAACGTGTAAGTGCGTGTAAGTACGTATAAGTGTGTGTAAGTGCTTGTAAGTATGTGTAAGTACGTGTAAGTACGTATAAGTGCATCTGAGTGCATGTAAGTGCGTGTAAGTACATGTAAGTTCGTGTAAGTACGTGTAAGTTTGTGTAAGTGCGTTAAAGTGCGTGTAAGTGCATATAAGTAGGTGTAAATGTGTGTAAGTGTGTGTGAGTGCAAGTAAGTGCGTGTAAGTATGTGTAAGTTTGTGTAAGTGCGTGTAAGTACGTGTAAGTGCGGTTTAAGTGGTTGTAATTTTGTGTACGTTCATGTAAATGCGTGTAAGTACGTATAAGTGTGTGTAAGTACGTATAAGTATGTATAAGTGCGTGTAAGTGCATGTAAGTACGTGTAAGTGCGTGTAAGTGCTTGTAAGCACGTGTAAGTGCGTGTAAGTGTGTGTAAGTGTGTATAACTTTGTGTAAGCGCGTGTAAGTGCATGTAAGTAGGTGTAAGTGCGTGTAAGTGCATGTAAGTGCGTGTAAGTGTGTGTAAGTGCATGTAAGTGCGTGTAAGTACGTGTAAGTGTGTGTAAGTACGTGTAAGTGCATATAAGTGTGTGTACGTGCGTGTAAGTATGTGTAAGTGTGTGTAAGTGCGTGTAAGTATGTATAAGTGCGTGTAAGTGCGTGTAATTATGTGTAAGTGCGTGTAAGTGCGTGTAAGTGCGTGTAAGTTTTGTCAAGAAAATGAGGACACTGGAATAGGCAGAGGAGCAGGTGGTGAGGAAGTAGCCAGGAAGGAGCGGAAGGCTGACGGAGGATGACGTCACAGTAGCACCAGAAGTATACCGACAGGGGAGAACAGTGCAAGGAGCGAGAGCGACGAAGCGCTGATCATGAGCAATCAAGAGAGACACTGATAGTAAGGAAGCGAGGCTGATAGCCGAAGCGCGTTGATGCTGGGTACTGCGGTTCGGGTTCCTTGGAGGATGGATCCTTCAAGGAGTGTGAAATA
>SZWC01000457.1:349946-371435 GCA_023375785.1 Penium margaritaceum
ATGACTGCATTGATGAGAAAGGAAGAAACCTAATTGACACATCACATGAGAGTCCAGGATTTGGTGTTCCATGGCTGGTTTTAGCATGGTTGACACGGCTATAGTGGCCATGTAGTTCAGGCTTAGAAGGCTAACTATAGAAAGCCATGACTGAAAGTGTATGTTGAAATATGTTAGTGTAGGTATGTGGTGTTTTCAGTTGCCAGAATTAGGTTTTTGACCAAACTAGTCGTAGAAATGGACTCAGCAGCCCCAAAACATATCTGTTTAGGACCTGGACCAAAACCGACTTCCGACTTGGGGGTCCAGGATGCCGACTTTCGACTTTAGACTTTCGACTTGGGGGTCGACTTCGACTCCCCTAAGGCAACATGGCTTGGCACACGCACGGTTCTGGGAGTGATACAATGGTCCCATCATCCCGCCGATGGAGCCGTGGAGCAGTTCTGGAAACCGTGGCAGCAGAGACTTCCCCGTGATGATGAGCCCCACCGCGTGGAGAGCTAGCAGGAGGTCGCGCGTGACTTCGGGCGGCGTGCTGCAGAGGCGGCTGAAGAGCGGGCCGAGGTGTACCAAGCATACCAGCGCTACCAACAGGAGCTCGCCCGCCTGCAAGAGGAGGACTCGGCACGTGCCCGTTCCCGTGCAGGTCGACGTACTGACGGACCACTGCAGTTACATTGGGCCGTTCCATGGGTGAACAACAAAGGCGGCGCGCACCGCACGGTGCTTGTGCAAAGACCAGCGCCGGTCGATGATCCGGTGACTCAGGAAGCTTACGGTTTGCTTGTTTTGCTTGATGACGCCTAGGGTACTGATTGTGTGGTTAGGAGAGAAATGCTGATTGATTATACTCCCACTTTTGTTTGAAGGTAATTACTTTCATTGTTCAAAGTCATCTCGTTTGGGTCGTTAGGAGGAATTATCTCAGTGAGTGTCATGTTGTCCGATGCATGATTGACCGTCGGTGATTAATTTAAGTGAGTGAATCTAACAGTTAGAATAACCACACTGATTGTCTTGAGATTAGTCAAAATCCCGGTCAGAGAAGTACGCGTCATTAGGAGAAGGAGTGTGTGTGTGATATGTTCCCGGCACTGATTCGGTGGATGATCCGTCGAGTGATTAAGAAAAGTTACCCGGTCGATGAAACGTGCTTTGATCAAACTGGAGCAAAAAGAGTGATACAGGACAGGACAGAGTTGGAAAAGGAAAGTTAGCAGAGCCGCAGGGATTGCGCAGACGAACGACACCCAAGGAGCTGATCCTCGTATGCTGTCAGACCAGATTCCGGCGGAAGGCGACAAAGGGCATAACAGTGTCAATGGTACGGTGAGTGTGGACTCACTTGTTTTCTGTAACGAGTGTGATATTCACCTGCAGATGAGTCTATAATTCGAAGCGCAGTCTCTAAGGAGGGAGCTGCCGAATCTTCCACCGGACGGAGGACACCGCAGGCGACCCATCACCGCAACCCCAACGATTTCCCTGATAACGGTAGTGTCTCCCTGCCAACCTACGAGGCGTGAGGATAGAGCGACCGTGCCGGTAAATCATTTGGCTGTACCATTGGCGACGCAAAGATGAGCCCCAACGCACTCTACATCCTTGAAAAAGAAAGGATGAGGCAAACCGCCGCCGCGCATCATTACGAGAGAAGCCCAGAAGATCCTCCAGGGCTCGACCCTAGATTTGAGTGGGATCCGGTGGAGGATCAGTCCCCGCAGTTGTACAACGAAAGAGACGAGACGGACCCCGACCAAGAAGAAGCATTTCACCTGCGACGGCTTGAGGAACTCCGTGAATGGAAGGCTATCCGACAGGCATGGTTGGCCAATCCCTCCCAGGAGGACACAGAGGAAGACGACATGCGCCACCCAGACGGGCGGCGGGACTCCATGCAGGTGGAATACTATGTATCAGACAAAGAGCATGAGCTTGAGGCGGATGAAGGGCCCGTCTTGCTCCATAAAGTCACGACGCTAGATGGAAGGACCGTTTACAAGGCACAGGACATGATGCCAACGCAGGACGCACCGCGGCGCCTTGAGTTCTCTACCCCAAGGGCGTCCTCACCTGCACCTTCTGTCACCCATGACGGGGATTGTGCAGACCTGGATGATGCCCAGGAGGACCAAGCAGAGGAAGAAGAAGTATTGTTGGATCACCCTTCGGTGCAGGCTTTACACGCCCTGCGTCAACCCGTCACCTTCTGTCCTCAGGCATTCCCCTCTCGTCCAACCGTTCACCCTCGTCGACCGGCCTCGGACAGCGGTGTGTCTCCACCACGAACAAAGACAAACTTAGAGGCGGTGGGAGAATGGCCAAGGGAAACCCGACGGGAAGGCCCATCCATTGTGACTTCACGTCGCCCAGTTGCTGGACAACAACCCCAACACCAGCAGCAAACGAGCAAGGCATCCTCCATTTTGGGAGCGTCGCACCGCCGAGAAGTCCCGGCTCAAGGAGGAATCAATGCTTCATCCACGGCCGGACCCACCAGACACGTACGAGCCTTGGGGGACACACACATCCCAACAGGGGCTCCGTCAACCAAATATACAATACCACCTGTCCAGTCAAAGATGCAGTCATCTCATTATCAAGCAAGGAAGACATCGGCCACACCTGTGGCAGGAAGACTCTAGCAAAGACCCCGAGTGACGGGTGGTTCAACCGGAACTGGACAAGGATCAGTGGCTCATGGAGGCAAGATTTTATCGTACTAGTACAAGCGAGTTCAGCAAGACAGCACATGGGAAGTTCCGGAGTGGGAGGAACCGATGCAGGACGTGCTCGACCAAGAGGAGCAGTAGTCGCTTCATCGGCTAGTACTAGGGCAGTTGGCCTGGCGTTAGCACATCGATCCCACCTGGGGGCCCCGTCACGGGTGCAGGTGCTAATGGTGCCTCCGCAGGAACTGCCTTCGAACCCAACGGCGAAGGCTTCTTACACTCTCCCAAAGCTCAACGTCTTCAAGGGTGAACCAAAGGAGGACCCGGCCATGTGGCTGTTCAAGTTGGGTACTTGTCTCGATTATGGGTTGTTATCTCCTGACTACATTGTCCCAGTGCTGCACCTAGCGCTACAAGGGAAAGCTTTGGAGTGGGTCACTACACAGCATAAGGAACGTCCTTTTGCTGACTTTGATGATTTGGCGAATAGGATGACCAAGCGTTTTGACCTCATGAGCCTGGAAGAAGCAGAGCTCCAGATTCGTACCATCCGCATGAAGGCTGGAGAAAACATCAAGTTACACAACGACAAGTTTACCAAGATCTCGGTGCGATGTGTCGACATAGCCTTGCGCATGATTAAGGAGTATTACCGGGATTCTCCTGTCCCAGCAATCGCTAAAACATTGGATTTACGACAGTTCAGCACATTGAAGGAGGAAGCTGAACATTAGCAAAGGGAAATCAAACGACGAGCGGCTCGAGAACAACCCGCTCCAAAGGAACATGTGGCCCTACTATTCGCATGCCTCGAGGAGCTTCAACACCCAACCTGATGAATCCCCATAGCTACACACCTGAGAGTTGCTATGGATGGAGAGAATTCACCCATCGGCACCGAGAATGTCCCATTTCCACCCTAATGCCAGGCGTGCCACCCAGAGGAGGACAATACCAAGGACGCAGACCGGTTGGACCAGGACCTGCCGCTGCACGGCAAGCTGTTGGTCCCAACATCACCGCCCGTCCCTCTGGTCCGGTGGGCAATGGGCCGGCACAATGGAAGGCGTATGCGCAGCAAAGGGAGACGGGAGAGACACCAGCTGCTGCTCATCCATCTACCTCAAACACGCCGGCACGGAATGTGAAGCTCAGTCTTCCCCGCTCCGAAGAACAGACCTTGGAGACTCCCCCGACGGCTGCAAAACGGGAACTGGTCACGGTGGCTCAAGTACAAGGTGTGGAAGGATGGTCGATTGCGCAAATGTATGAGCGCATGCGCATATACAAAGAGCAACAGGAACGGGCTGAAGCAGACCTGCAAACATGTGTCGAAGCGCGCTCGACTCGGTTACCAAGTCAGATTTTGGCGATGCCCCCGAAGCCCCCACCCAAACCGCGCACGCGCACTTCAAGGGGTCCCACGCCTCCACATCGCCAGAGGGTGACCTTTGCGCCTTCAGCATGCAACGAGCCCACGGCAAGTGCCCTGACCCCATTCCACCGCCCCTTTCAGGAGATATCCCTGGGTGAGTATCTACAACAAAATTTCACTTGTCTCCTGGACTTCGCAGCGGTTCTGCAGGAATACGCCAAAAAGCTTCGACCAGCCGACATTCGCCTTAGCTGCACTCAGGATTCACATGACCGACTCAGCCGGGTAGCCAGTAGAGCTGAACCTGACACATGGGGGTGGCGGCCCATGCCCCTTGCACCACCACGAACACAAGCTCCCCACCATGAAGTGGCTAGCTGTTATGTGTGGATATGTGGCAAGAAGTTCCTAGCAATCTTCGCCCTTTGCACCATCCATACCAAGGTGACACTTCAAGTCCTGCAAGTAGTCGACTGGCAGCACAAGATTCAACCAACAACCAACGTGTTCGTGAATGCATCCGGCGACATGGACGCAGGACACGGTGTCGTGCGTGGATGACCTTCCCGGCAGGTGGGCCTCATACACGAAGTTGTGCGGGTGCAGGTCACGGTGGCCCGCACCTACGATGTCTTGCTAGGAACACATTATCTCATCCCCCGACAAGCGATCCTCTTCTTGTCGAAATCTTGATCAAAACTCACATGGCTCAACCGGGTTCTCCCCTATCTTCCTTGAGCCCTCCAAATCTCCCTGGGATATCCACTCAGCAGAAAACGGAAAAGGCCGTCCAGACCCAGTTCACCTACCGCGTTCTGCCGCCTGAACAACTCAAATGGTATGCCCAATCAGACTGTTCCGGTCTGACCAGCCAGCTGTCCAAACACACCACGTCCAACGCCAACGTACCTCTAACATCACGCATGGACCAGTAAGATCTGCCGACGGCAGCCCTGCTCCCTGGTCCGTTCTCCGTGGCAACATCCAAGGCTCGGCAAATGAAGCATGTCCTCACCTCAACCTGGGAAGGTTCCCAAGAACACAAGATCATGCGGAGTCGCACCGCGCCCACGTACTGCAAAAACACAGAAGCAGCAGCAGCAGCAGCACACTGTCGGTTGCGGCTGCACATCTCGCACCGCCCGCCCTAATGGGTGTAGGCTACTGTACTTTGTACTCTAGACTTAGACCTGTCTAGTAATAATAGCAGTAGAACTCATGTACTCAATTGCCTCAGTCAATTCCACCTCAATTTCCTTCATCATCATTCCCTCCGTTTAATTGCCGTTCCTCTCCTCATCGCTCTCATCACTTTGATCGTCGCCTTCGCTCAATCATCTATCAGTTCAGCAAAGTGCATCGGGTCCAAAGTTGCGGTCTGATCTTCGCTCGCCTTTCTCACATCTCGGAGTGTTCATCCACTGTAGAGCTCGAACCGCGGTGGCTTTCAGTCCGCGCTTCGGTTCCCAACCTCTCTTGACTACTAAGGGCGTTGCTCTTGATAACTCATCCTTAGCGCTTCGTCGCTTTCGCTCCTCGCACTGTCTTCTCCTGTTTGAGTACTTATGTTCTGCTGTGACGTCATCTGTTGTCAGCCTTCCGCATCTTCGTGGTAGCTTCTGCGCCACTCGCTCCTTTGCATGATTTGCTGCTCTCATTTTCCTGACATGGTATCAGAGCCCAGAGAAATATCCGGACATCGTCATCGTTGTCTCCTCCTTTGTTGACGCCTGAACCGCTGAGCCAAGCCGCGTCATCACTGATTGAATTACGCCATCACTTTAAACCAGCTACACTACTGTCGCCTTGTTCTTCTCCTTCCTGCAAAAGGCTAAGGAAACTATGTATGGGCACAGTCTCCAAAAGCTTTGCAACTTACACTCTCCATCATAACAGCAGCCGTCGGTTTCTCAGCAATAGCAGCATCTCCCTCCGCAGCAGTGATGACATCCGTGTCATTCTAAACTCCTGCCATCCTTCATCATGAGATTCTCTCAAGACAAAGAGGAGGCTCTTGGATGTGTTCTCTTCGGACTCGCAGCCTTCGTCGGCTACATCCCTCGTCTCAACTATAGCCTCACCCTCGATCTCATCTGCTCTGGCATCATTGGCATTCTCCTTGTTGTCGGATTTCTTCTGGTGCCGCTGCCCAAACAAGCAACTGCTAAGAAATGTCGATCATTTACGTCATGTAGTCAAGCACCTCCTATACCTGTGACATCACCTTCCTCCCTGGAAACCACCACCTCAGCAGCAGCGGCACCTTCCCCTACAGCTTATGCCACTGACATCATGTTGACTTTCGAATGTACTCCACCTCCTTCAGAAGTCATTCCTCCCTTCCAGGATGATTACCTGGACTACTACTACGACGACTACCTCTATCCTGATGAGCCATTCTTCTCGCCTCAAGTCGCCCCCTCAACTGAGGACTGCGACCCTACCGCCGCTATGGGTCTTCTCCTCTTTTCCGACACTCCAATCTTCTCCCGCAAGGAACTAAACGAGTTCATGCTCCACAACTACGGGATCGCCATTGGCGGCACCACCTTGCAGCAGACAAACACTTCCTCTGCCACCATGCCTCTGACACCACAACCCAAGCTTTTCTCCGCCAATGAACCCGCATCACGCTCGCCTCCTGTCACCAAGACAATAGATCGCTATATCCCGTCTCAAAAACGATCACAACTGTCCAGTAACATCTCAACCTTGTCATTACTCCCTCCAACTCCAAGGTTTCCTGTGAGAGTACAGTACTCTCCAATACACTTGTTTCACTGCCTGCTGACAAACTCCTCCCAACAGCGACATCCACCCTACCAAGTCCTCTCACTTTCACAGCAGATATAACAGCACTACCGCCTGCCTCTGCTGTTCCTCCTGGTTTTTCTCAGCCAGCATCCCCTTCTCCAACATCACAGGTTGACACATTATACTCAATCACTTCCATTGCTTCTCCCCTCTCATCACACTTGTCGCGCAGCTGTCAGGCAACTTCTCATCTGGCTTCGAAGCCATCTAAAGCTCCTGAAGATCTAGTAGCATAAATCCTTGTAACCCCACCAGGGCCACCATCAGGCCATCTGCCGTCTGTAGGACTCCCAAGTGCAACCTCTCCCGTGCCTCAGCTCACTTCCGTCTAGCCATCCACTATTCAACGCTTCGCATTGACGTCATGCCTACTACCAGTACCAACTTCTCCGCCAAACTCACTTGAATACTTTCTCCTCCCCCAGCTCTCTGAAGCATCACGCCTTCACCACATACTTCACTCCTCTGGAACTCGATCACCACTACCCAGCTGCTGTCACTAGCATTTCATCCTTCCCCTCATTTCAGCGCTGATTCAACTATCTCTTCACACCTGCAGCCACCGACAGGATGGATGCACAGCCTCACCTCTCCAGCTACTCCTCTCGCTCTCCTCCAGCTTCTCTGGATCATGCAAAAGGACTCTAACCTCCTCTCCTCTGGAGTTCCGCCAAGAAGTAACCCTTCCTTCTGGGCAAATGAAAAGCAACAGGCCTCCCTCCTTGGCTTCTTTCTTGCAAGCCATGTGATCTTGAAGGGGGCTGTCAGAATCTTGATGAAGACTCACACGGCTCAACCGGGTTCTCCCCTATCTTCCTTGAGCCCTCCAACTCTCCCTGGGATATCCACTCAGCGGAAAACGGAAAAGGCTGTCCAGACCAGGTTCACCTACCGCGTTCTGCCGCCTGAACGGCTCAGATGGTATGCCCAATCAGACTGTTCCGATCTGACTAACCAGCCGTCCAAACACACCACGTCCAACGCCAACAGACCTCCAACATCACGTATGGACCAGCAAGATATGCCGACGGCAGCCCTGCTCCCTGGTCCGTTCTCCGTGGCAACATCCAAGGCTCGGCAGAAGAAGCACGTCCTTAACTCAACCTGGGAAGGTTCCCAAGATCACAGGTTCATGCGTAGTCGCACCGCGCCCACGCACCGCGAAGACATAGAAACAGCAGCAGCAGCACACTGTCGGTTGCGGCTGCACATCTCGCACCGCCCGCCCTAATGGATGTAGGCGACTGTACTCTGTACTCTAGACTTAGACCTATCTAGTAATAATAGCAGAAGAACTCATGTACTCAATTGCCTCAGTCAATTCCTCCTCAATTACCTTCATCATCATTGCCTCCATTCAATTGCCGTTCCTTGCCTCATCGCTCTCATCACTTTGATCGTTGCCTTCACTCAATCATCTATCAGTTCAGCAAAGTGCATCGGGTCCAAAGTTGCGGTCTGATCCTCGCTCGCCTTTCTCACATCTCAGAGTGTTCATCCACAATGGAGCCCAAACCACGGTGGCCTTCAGTCCGCGCTTCGGTTCCCAACCTCTCTTGATAACTCATCCTTAGCGCTTCATCGCTTCCGCTCCTCGCGATGTCTTCTCCTATTCGAGTACTTCTGTTCTGCTGTGACGTCATCTTTCGTCAGCCTTCCGCATCTTCGTAGTGGCTTCTGTGCCACTCGCTCCTCTGCATGCTTTGCTGCTCTCATTTTCTTGACAACTCTATGCGGACGGATTCATGCAGTTGACGTCATCAGGGTATACCACCTGTACAGCTCTGATTGTGGGCCCAAGGACGTCAATGCCTGCGAAGTTCGGTCACCCCTTCTCCCTGGAAGAAGCCCGTGCTGAAGACCATGCAGCCAGGAATTCTATCCTGGCATTCTCCAAGCATGATGCTCCTTCCCTGATTGCGCCACAAGTCGAGGAAGAAGAGATGATGGATTGCACACCCACACCCCAGCGGCCATGCCCTGAACGAGCACAAGCTACTCCAACGGATGATCGACCGCAGCTCCCCATTGGACCGATACCCAACCCGTCAGCAGAATCCCCCACATGGCTGTTCCTTCCCACGACAGAACGCCACCCTGCTGACCTCAGTCGGGCCCGGATCACCTCACCTCATCAAGGGCCTCTTCAGGTGTCGAGTCGCCCACTCGTACCGGTAACCGCGCAGCCAACAATACCAAACGATCTTGTCAAGGAGGCGAAGTGTAAAGGGAAAATGCTGGTGCGTGACAACGACACTGCCATCTATGAAGATGTCAGTTCAAAAGACTCGGACGAAGAACCCATGAGTGCGTATAAGTGCGTATAGGTGCGTGTAAGGACGTGTAAGTGCGTGTAAGTATGTGTAAGTTTATTTAAGTTTGTGTAAGTACATGTAAGAGCGTGTAAGTGCGTGTAAGTGCGTGTAAGTGTGTGTAAGTGCGTGTAAGTGCGTGTAGGTACGTGTAAGTACGTTCAAGTACGTGTAAGTGCGTGTAAGTATGCGTAAATGCATGTAAGTGCGTGTAAGTACGTGTAAGTGCGTGTAAGTGCGAGTAAGTGTGAGTAAGTGCTTGTAAGTATGTGTAAGTGCGTGTAAGTATGTGCAAGTGTGTGTTAGTGCGTGTAAGTGCATGTAAGTGCATGTAAGTTCATGTAAGTACGTGTAAGTTTGTGTAAGTGTGTTTAAGTGCGTGTAAGTGCGTGTAAGTGTGTGTAAGTGTGTGTAAGTGCATGTAAGTGCAAGTAAGTGCGTGTAAGTACGTGTAAGTGTGTGTAAGTGCGTGTAAGTTTGTGTAAGTGTGTTTAAGTGCGTGTAAGTGCGTGTAAGTGTGTGTAAGTGTGTGTAAGTGCATGTAAGTGCAAGTAAGTGCGTGTAAGTACGTGTAAGTGTGTGTAAGTGCGTGTAAGTACGTGTAAGTGTGTGTGAGTGCGGTTTATGTTGGTATAATTTTGTGTTAGTTCATGTAAATGCGTGTATGTGTATGTAAGTACGTGTAAGTACGTATAAGTGCGTGTAAGTGTGTGTAAGTGTGTGTAAGTGCGTGTAAGTGCTCATAAGCGCGTGTAAGTACGTGTAAGTGTGTGTAAGTTTGGGTAAGTGCGTGTAAGTGCGTGTAAGTGTGTGTAAGTGCGTATAAGTGCACGTAAGTACGTGTAAGTGCGTGTAAGTGTGTATAAGTGCGTGTAAGTGTGTGTAAGTACGTGTAAGTGTAAATAAGCGTGTGTTAGTACGTGTAAGTACGTGTAAGTGCGTGTAAGTGCGTGTAAGTGCGTCTAAGTGCATGTAAGTGCGTGTAAGTGCGTGTAAGTGTGTATAAATGAGTCTAAGTGTGGTTTAATTTCGTATAAGTGGGTGTAAGTGTATGTAAGTACGTTTAAGTGTGTGTAAGTGCGTATAAGTACGTGTAAGTACGGTTTAAGTGATTGTAGTTTTGTGTAAGTTTGCATAAATGCGTAAAGTGCATGTAAGTGCATGTAAGTATGTGTAAGTACGTGTAAGTGTGTGTAAGTGCATGTAAGTGCGTGTAAGTGCGTGTAAGTGCATGTAGGTGCGTGTAAAAGCGTGAAAGTGTGCGTAAGTTTGTGTAGGTGCGTGTAAGAACGTGTAAGTGCGTGTAAGTGCGTGTAAGTGCATGTAGGTGCGTGTAAAAGCGTGAAAGTGTGCGTAAGTTTGTGTAGGTGCGTGTAAGAACGTGTAAGTGCGTGTAAGTATGTATAAGTGCGTGTAAGTACGTGTAAGTTCGTATAATTAAGTGTAAGTGTGTGTAAGTGTGTGGAAGTGTGCATAAGTGCTTATAAGTTCATGTAAGTTCGTGTAAGTGAATGTCAGTTCGTATAAGTGCGTATAATTGCGTATAAGAGCGTGTAAGTATGTGTGTAAGTGCGTATAAGTGCGTGTAAGTGCGTGTTAGTTCGTGTAAGTATGTGTACGTTTAGGTAGGTACGTGTAAGAATGTGTAAGTGTGAGTTCGTTTGTGTAAGTACGTGTAAGTACGTGTAAGTGTGTGTATGTATGTATAAGTGTGTGTAAGTGCGTGTAAGTGCGTGTAAGTGTGTGTAAGTGTGTGTAAGTGTGTGTAAGTGTGAGTTCGTTTGTGTAAGTACGTGTAAGTACGTGTAAGTGCGTGTATGTATGTATAAGTGTGTGTAAGTGCGTGTAAGTGCGTGTAAGTGTGTGTAAGTGTGTGTGAGTGTGTGTAAGTGCGTGTAAATGCGTGTAAGTGTGTGTAAGTGCATGTAAGTGTGTGTAAGTGCGTGTAAGTTCGTGTATGTACATGAAAGTGTGTGTAAGTGCGTGTAAGTATATGTAAGTGCGTGTAAGTGCGTGTAAGTACGTGTAAGTGCATGTAAGTGCGTGTAAGTATGTGTAAGTGTATGTAGGTGTGTGTAAGTGCATGTAAGTGCATGTAAGTGTTTGTAAGTGCGTGTACGTTCGTGTATGTGCATGAAAGTGTGTGAAAGTATGTATAAGTATGTGTAAGTGCGTGTAAGTGCGTATAAGTGCGTGTAAGTGCATATAAGTGCGTATAAGTACGTTTAAGTGCGTATAAGTGCGTGTAAGTGCATGTGAGTACGTGTAACTGTGTGTAAGTATGTATCAGTGCGTGTAAGTGCGTGTAAGTGCGGTTTAAGTGCGTGTAAGTTCGTGTAAGTTCTTTGTATAAGTGCGTGTAAGTACGTGTAAGTGCGTGTAAGTTCGTGTAAGTGTGTGTAAGTGCGTATAAGTGCATGTAAGTGCGTGTAAGTACGTGTAAGTGCGTTTAAGTGCGAGTAAGTATGTATTAGTAAGTGTAAGTGTGTGTAAGTGCGTATAAGTGCATGTAAGTGCGTGTAAGTACGTGTAAGTGCGTTTAAGTGCGAGTAAGTATGTATTAGTAAGTGTAAGTGTGTGTAAAAGCGTGAAAGTGTGTGTAAGTACGTGTAAGTGCGTGTAAGTACGTGTAAGTATTTGTAAGTACGTGCAAGTGCGTATAAGTACGTGTAAGTGTATGTAAGAATGTGTAAGTTGGTGTAGGTGCGTGTAAGTGCGTGTAGGTGCATGTAAGTGCGTGTAAGTGCGTATAAGTGCGTGTAGGTGCGTGTAAGTATGTGTAAGTGTGTGTAAGTGTGTGTAAGTGTGTGTAAGTGTGTGTAAGTACGTACAAGTACGTGTAAGTTCATGTGAGTGCGTGAAAGTGTGTGTAAGTGTGTGTAAGTGTGTGTAAGTGTGTGTAAGTACGTACAAGTACGTGTAAGTTCATGTGAGTGCGTGAAAGTGTGTTTAAGTGTGACTAAGTGCGTGTAAGTGGGTATAAGTGTGTGTAAGTGTGTATAAGTGCATGTAAGCGTGTGTAAGTGTACGTAGGTACGTGTAAGTACGTTTAAGAACGTGTTAGTGTGTGTAAGTACGTGTAAGTGCGTATAAGAGCGTGTAAGTGCGTGTAAGTACGTATAAGTGTATGTAAGTGCTTGTAAGTATGTGTAAGTGCGTGTAAGTACGTATAAGTGCATGTGAGTGCATGTAAGTGTGTGTAAGTACATGTAAGTTCGTGTAAGTACGTGTAAGTTTGTGTAAGTGCGTTAAAGTGCGTGTAAGTGCATATGAGTAGGTGTAAATGTGTGTAAGTGTGTGTGAGTGCAAGTAAGTGCGTGTAAGTACGTGTAAGTTCGTGTAAGTGCGTGTAAGTACGTGTAAGTGCGGTTTAAGTGGGTGTAATTTTGTGTACGTTCATGTAAATGCGTGTAAGTACGTGTAAGTACGTGTAAGTACGTGTAAGTACGTGTAAGTACGTGTAAGTACGTGTAAGTACGTGTAAGTACGTGTAAGTACGTGTAAGTACGTGTAAGTACGTGTAAGTGCATATGAGTAGGTGTAAATGTGGGTAAGTGTGTGTGAGTGCAAGTAAGTGCGTGTAAGTACGTGTAAGTTCGTGTAAGTGCGTGTAAGTACGTGTAAGTGCGGTTTAAGTGGGTGTAATTTTGTGTACGTTCATGTAAATGCGTGTAAGTACGTATAAGTGTGTGTAAGTACGTATAAGTATGTATAAGTGCGTGTAATTGCATGTAAGCACGTGTAAGTGCGTGTAAGTGCTCGTAAGCACGTGTAAGTGCGTTCAAGTGTATGTAAGTGTGTATAACTTTGTGTAAGTGCGTGTAAGTGCATGTAAGTAGGTGTAAGTGTGTGTAAGTGCATGTAAGTGCGTGTATGTGTGTGTAAGTGCATGTAAGTGTGTGTAAGTACGTGTAAGTGTGTGTAAGTACGTGTAAGTGCATATAAGTGTGTGTAAGTGTGTGTACGTTCGTGTAAGTATGTGTAAGTGTGTGTAAGTGCGTGTAAGTATGTATAAGTGCGTGTAAGTGCGTGTACGTATGTGTAAGTGTGTGTAAGTACGTGTAAGTGCGTGTAAGTTTTGTCAAGAAAATGAGGGCACTGGAATAGGCAGAGGAGCAGGTGGTGAGGAAGTAGCCAGGAAGGAGCGGAAGGCTGACGGAGGATGACGTCACAGTAGCACCAGAAGTATACCGACAGGGGAGAACAGTACGAGGAGCGAGAGCGACGAAGCGCTGATCATGAGCAATCAAGAGAGACACTGATAGTAAGGAAGCGAGGCTGATAGCCGAAGCGCGTTGATGCCGGGTACTGCGGTTCGGGTTCCTTGGAGGATGGATCCTTCAAGGAGTGTGAAATACAGGTGATGATTAGGCAACAGCTTGGAACTGATGGATAACTGAGCGGAGTCAATGATTAGTGTGATGAAGGCAACGGAGCGAGAAACGGCAATTGAGCGGAGGCAATCGATGAAGGATATTGAAGAGGCAATGACTGAGGAATGAATAACTGAGGCAATTGGGTACATGGATCCTACTGCTATTAGTGCTAGTCTAGGGAGCTAGGTTACAAGTGTCTACACCCATCAGGGTGGATGGTGCGAGACGTGAAGCCGGAGCCGCCATTGTGCTGTTGCTGCGGCTGCTGTGTTTGTGCGGTACGAGGAAGCGATGCGGCTCCACTTCGTCTTATGGTGTTGGGAGTTCTCCCACGTTAGGCGGGGAACGTGCTTCTTCTCTCGATCCTTGGATGTTGCCACGGAGAACAGACCGGGGAGCAGGATTCCTGTCGGCAGATCTTGTTGGCCGATACGTGGTGTCGGGGTTCCGTTGGCGTTGGACGTGGTGTGTTTGGACGGCCGGATGATCAGACCAGATGATTCTGATTGGTTATGCCTTCCGAGCCGTTTGGGCAGCAGGACTTGGGAGGTGAACCGGGTTCCGTCTGACTTTTCCTTTTCCCGTTGGGTGAACTCTTCAGAGACGATTGAGTTATACCGGGATGACCTTGGCAGAGCCGTGTGGTTCTTGATGTAGATTCCGACAGCCCCCTTCAAGAGCACACGGATTGCAAGAAAGAGACCAAGGATTGTCTTCAGTTGCTTTTCAGCAGCCGAGTGATGATGTGGAGTTTGAGTGATAGCAGGTTGCGCAGTTTGGAGAATCTGAAAGGGAGGAGCTGTTGAACTGGTGGAGCCCTGTGTCCATGCTGTTAAAGATTATTCGCGCAGGTGCGAAGGATGGATTGAGTCAGAGGCAGGCTCAGTGGAAGGGTGATAGCATAGTGACAGCAGTTGGGTGGTGGTGATGGGATCCCGGACGGGCGACGGTTGCGGAGGTGTGATGCTTCGCAGAGATGGGGGAAGGAGAAAGGACTCAAGGGATGTTGTCAGAGAAGTTTGTTCTGGTAGCAGGTATGTCATCAATGCAGAGAGTTGGATTGCAGAGAGGTTGAGGGATGATAGCCAGATGGACTCGGGTTGAGAAACGAGAGAGGTTGTACTTGGAGGTTCCGTAGGTGATGGATAAATTGATGATGACTCCGGTGGGATTTCAGAGATTTCAGCTGCTAGTTTCTCAGGAGCGTTTGGAGGCAGGTGAGAAGTTGTCTGATATCTGCAGGGCAGATTTACTGAGAGAGGAGGAGCAATGCAGGTGTTTGAGTGAAATGTGTCAACCTGTGATGATGGGGAAGGGCATGTTGTTTGAGAAAAACCAGGTGGAACTGCAGGAGCAGGTGCTGGTGATGTCATATCAGTTGGGGAAGTACAGGCTCTTGGTAGAGCGGGTGTTGGTGTGGACTGGAGGTTGTCAGCTGGTAGTGAAGCGGGAGTATTGGAGGATGCAGTTTTCTCACAGGAGTCTTTGGGATTGAGGATGGTGGAGGGAGTTGCAGCAGTCATGGTTGAGGTGTTTTTGAGTAGCTGTGCTCGTTATTGTGGCGGGATGTAGCGATCTGTTGTCTTGGTGATAGAAGGTGATTGTGATGCTGATTTATTCGCGAGGGGAAGCCTGACTTGTGATGATGGAGGCGTGATGGTAGAGTGAACGTTGGGCTGCTGCGTGGTGATTCCTCCAATGGAGGTGCCGTAGTTGCGAAGCATGAACTCGTTTAGCTCTTTGCGAGAGAAGATTGGATTGTCGGAAAAGAGAAGAAGACCCATAGTGGCGGTAGGGTCAGGAACTTCAGTTGAGGGGTCGTCTTGAGGTGAGGGGAATGGTTCATCAGGATAGAGGTCATCATCGAAGTAGTAGTCCAGGTAATCGTCCTGGAAGGGAGGAAGGACATCTGAAGGAGATGGAGTGTATTCGAAGGTCATGATATTGCTGGCATCGTTTGCAGAGGAAGGTGTGGTTGTTGAGGTGATGGTTTCCCACGAGGAATAGGGTGTCACAGGTGCAGGAGGGATTTGGCTGGATGATGCGGATGATCGACTTTTCCTGGTAGTTGCTTGTTTGGGCAGGGGCACCAGAAGTAATCCAACAACCAGAAGAAGTGCCATGATTCCAGAGCAGATGAGTTCGAGAGTGAGGCTGTAGTTGAGGCGAGGGATATAACCAATGAGGGCTGCGAGTTCGAAGAGGAGGCATCCAAGCGCCTCCTCTGTGTCTTGAGAGAATCTCATGATGAAGGATGGCAGAGTTTTAGTGAATGAGGAGGGATGTCATTACTGCTGCAGGAGTTTTGATTCTGCTGGTGCTGGGAAGGCGGTGACTGCTGCTGCTTGTTTTGTTGTGCGTAGCACCGCTACTGAGCCGTGCCCATACACGGTTCAAGAGTGGTGGTGACATACTGGCTGGAGCAGGAGGAGGCTTCGTGTGTGGGAAGCAGGTGTTGCTGCTGCGGAGGAGATGATAGTTGTTGAATGACCAGGGTGCGACGGAGTGATGGGCTTCGAGCGACAGGAGGCAATGAGCTTTGGCTGAAGTTGACTGCAGTGTCTTGAGCGCTGCGCCCATACACAGCGTTGAGGATACTGCAGGTCGTTGACGAGGGAAGTGACAGCGGTGCGGCTGGCTTGCGCGGCTCGACGTGGCGGTCTGGGCGTCAGCGAGGAAGGCGGAGGTGATGATGGCGCCAGAGTCTTTCTCTGGGCTCTGATACCATGTGATGAAAATGAGGGCACTGGAATAGGCAGAGGAGCAGGTGGTGAGGAAGTAGCCAGGAAGGAGCGGAAGGCTGACGGAGGATGACGTCACAGTAGCACCAGAAGTATACCGACAGGGGAGAACAGCGCGAGGAGCGAGAGCGACGAAGCGCTGATCATGAGCAATCAAGAGAGACACTGATAGTNAGGAAGCGAGGCTGATAGCCGAAGCGCGTTGATGCCGGGTACTGCGGTTCGGGTTCCTTGGAGGATGGATCCTTCAAGGAGTGTGAAATACAGGTGATGATTAGGCAACAGCTTGGAACTGATGGATAACTGAGCGGAGTCAATGATTAGTGTGATGAAGGCAACGGAGCGAGAAACGGCAATTGAGCGGAGGCAATCGATGAAGGATATTGAAGAGGCAATGACTGAGGAATGAATAACTGAGGCAATTGGGTACATGGATCCTATTGCTATTGGTACTAGTCTAGGGAGCTAGGTTACAAGTGTCTACACCCATCAGGGTGGATGGTGTGAGACGTGAAGCCGGAGCCGCCATTGTGCTGTTGCTGCGGCTCTTGTGTCTGTGCGGTGCGAAGAAGTGATGCGGCTCCACTTCGTCTTATGGTTTTGGGAGTTCTCCCATGTTAGGTGGGGAACGTGCTTCTTCTCTCGATCCTTGGATGTTGCCACAGAGAACAGACCGGGGAGCAGGATTCCTGTCGGCAGATCTTGCTGGCCGATACGTGGTGTCGGGGTTCCGTTGGCGTTGGACGTGGTGTGTTTGGACGGCCGGATGATCAGACCAGATGAATCTGATTGGTTATGCCTTCCGAGCCGTTTGGGCAGCAGGACTTGGGAGGTGAACCGGGTTCCGTCTGACTTTTCCTTTTCCCGTTGGGTGAACTCTCCAGAGACGATTGAGTTATACCAGGGCGACCTTGGTAGAGCCGTGTGCTTCTTGATGTAGATTCGGACAAGTTTGTGTAAGTGCATGTACGTTTGTGTAAGTGTGTGTAAGTGCCTGTAAGTGCGTGTAAGTGCGTGTAAGTGCGTGTAAATACATGTAAGTGCATGTAAGTGCGTGTAAGTGCGTGTAAGTGCGTGTAAGTACGTGTAAGTGCGTGTAAGTGCGTGTAAGTGCGTGCAAGTACGTATACGTGTGTGTAAGTACGTGTAAGTGTGTGGAATTACCTGTCAGTTCATGTAAGTTTGTGTAAGTGCGTGTATGTACGTGTAAGTGCGTCTAAGTACGTGTAAGTTTGTGTAAATGAGTTTAAGTGCTGTTTAAGTTCATGTAACGCGTGTAAGTGCATTTAAGTGCGTGTAAGTGCATGTAAGTGCATGTAAGTGCGTGTAAGTGCGTATAAGTGTTTGTAAGCATGGTTTAAGTGGGTGTAATTTTGTATCAGTTCATGTAAATGCGTGTAAGTGTGTGTAAGTACGTGTAAGTACATGTAAGTACGTGTAAGTGTGTGTAAGTATGTGTAAGTGCGTGTATGTGCATGTAAGTACATGTAAGTGCGTGTAAGTGCGTATAAGTACGTGTACGTATATATAAGTGCGTGTTAGTGCGTGTAATTGTGTGTAAGTGCGTATAAGTGCGTGTAAGTGTGTGTAAGTGCATGTAAGTACGTGTAAGTGCATGTAAGTGCGTGTAGGTGTGTGTAAGTGCGTGTAAATGCGTATAAGTGCGTGTAAGTATGTGTAAGTGTGTGTAAGCATGTGCAAGTACGTATAAGCGTGTGTAAGTGCGTGAAAGTGCGTTTAAGTGCGTCTAAGTGCGTGTACGTACGTGGAAGTGCATGTAAGTGTGTGTAAGTACTTGTAAGTGCGTGTTCGTGCGTATAAGTGTGTATAAGTACGGTCTAACTGCGTGTAAGTTTGTGTAAGTTTGTGTAAGTACGTGTAAGTGCGTGTAAGTACGTGTAAGTATGTGTAAGTGCGTGTAAGTGCGTGGAGGTGCGTGTAACTGCGTATAGGTGCGTGTAAGTGCGTGTAAGTGCGTGTAAGTACGTGTAAGTGTGTGCAAGTGCGTATAAGTGCATGTAAGTGCGTGTAAGTGTGTGTAAGTATGTGCAAGTGCGTGTAAGTGCGTGTAAGTGCGTGTAAGTACGTGTAAGTGTGTGCAAGTGCGTATAAGTGCATGTAAGTGCGTGTAAGTGTGTGTAAGTATGTGCAAGTGCGTGTAAGTGCGTGTAAGTGCATGTAAGTGTGTGTAAGTGCGTGTAAGTACGTGTAAGTGCGTGTAAGTTTATGTAAGTTCGTGTAGGTACGTGTAAGTACATGTAAGTGTGTATAAGTGCGTGTAAGTGCCTGTATGTCTGTATAAGTGCGTGTAAGTGCATGTAGGTGTGTGTAAGTACGTTGAAGTGTGTGTAAGTACGTACAAGTGCATATAAGTGCGTGTAAGTGTGTGTAAGTACGTGTAAGTGTGTGTAAGTATGTGTAAGTGTGTGTAAGTACTTGTAAGTATGTGTAAGTACGTGTAAGTATGTGTACGTGCATGTAAGTGCATGTAAGTACATGTAAGCTCATATAAGTACGTGTAAGTTTGTGTAAGTGTGTTTAAGTGCGTGTAAGTGCGTGTAAGTGCGTGTAAGTGTGTGGAAGTGCATGTAAGTACAAGTGAGTGCATGTACATACGTGTAAGTGCGTGTAAGTACGTGTTAGTGCGTGTAAGTACGGTTTAAGTGGGTATAATTTCGTGTAAGTTTGTGTAAATGCGTGTGAGTACGTGTAAGTGTGTGTAAGTATGTGTGAGTACGATCAATTGAAGTAAAAGTCACTTGGATACATTTGTGGTCATGATGAGTGGCACATGCCAACTTTGTCAAGGCATTGCACTCAATAGCCACACCGAGCCACCAGTATTCTCTCGTGTTTATAGCAGCAAGGTCATGCCCAGTCTATCTGAACTCTGATTGGGCACTCTGATTGTGGCTGACTGTTAATGATGTTTCGTTCATCCACCGGAGTATGGGGGGAGGAAGGAGCTGGGCCCGGGTTCAAGAGGAAGAAGGGGAGGTCGACGAATCATCCGACGGCCGCTGAATTGAGGAAAGAAATTGCGAGAAGGGCAGTTCGATTCCGGGAAGCAATGGGGCGCGAAGGAAGATATTTCCGTGGACGCCGTGACCCGACCAGACCTGCCGAGAGGAAGGGAAGGCGGCCCGAGGCTGGCTTGATGGTAGCGGAACCGCGTCTGAACCTCAAAAGGAGGAGCGGTACTCGAGGCGCCTTATCCAAAGGCGTTTTGATGTGCGAGCCGCGAAAGGGGCTAGCCAGCGGGATGGGATCTTGGGAAGCGGTGCGAGGAGAAGATAAGAAGAGGAGGACGAGAAGAGGACCAACTACTGACGAGAACCGACTGCTGATGCAATGCCGTTGATCCTGAGCTGCAAAGACGCTGAAGCTGATGGTGGAACACTGACATTGGATGCTTCTGCTCCCGAATCGCGAGATGGCGTTCACCATTGGCGAGCAATGTTGCTGACCCCTCGCGTGCCCCGGGTGTGGGAGGCTAGCCCTGCAGCCGTCGGCCGGACTGAGAGATTGCTGTCCCTCATTCAAACCAGACCGTCGAGCGGGACCCGCGTCCCGTCTCGCGACAAGTTAGAGTAGGGAAGCTAGACCAGATCAGGAGTGTAGGAGAAGTGTGTGTGTATGAGAGGGTGTGCTGCCATCCCCGGATGGGAAGGCCGCTTCGTGAGGAGTACATCACGGAGCCATCATCGCCTGGACCCGAGTTCCCACGGGAGCACCAGCCACCCAGCTCCAGGCGCGGTCCCCGAGACTCTCCAGTGTCCTTCTACGCCATCTGCAGCTGCTGCAATGTATCCCGTCGGCTTTGCACACGCACGGTTCTGGGAGTGATACAATGGTCCCATCATCCCGCTGATGGAGCCGTGGAGCAGTTCTGGAAACCGTGGCAGCAGAGACTTCCCCGCGATGATGAGCCCCACCGCGTGGCGAGCTAGCAGGAGGTCGCGCGTGACGTCGAGCGGCGTGCTGTAGAGGCGGCTGAAGAGCGGGCCGAGGTGTACCAAGCATACCAGCGCTACCAACAGGAGCTCGCCCGCCTGCAAGAGGAGGACTCGGCACGTGCCCGTTCCCGTGCAGGTCGACGTACTGACGGACCACTGGAGTTACATTGGGCCGTTCCATGGGTGAACAACAAAGGCGGCGCGCACCGCACGGTGCTTGTGCAAAGACCAGCGCCGGTCGATGATCCGGTGACTCAGGAAGCTTACGGTTTGCTTGTTTTGCTTGATGACGCCTAGGGTACTGATTGTGTGGTTAGGAGAGAAATGCTGATTGATTATACTCCCGCTTTTGTTTGAAGGTAATTACTTTGATTGTTCAAAGTCATCTCGTTTGGGTCATTAGGAGGAATTCTCTCAGTGAGTGTCATGTTGTCCGATGCATGATTGACCGTCGGTGATTAATTTAAGTGAGTGAATCTAACAGTTAGAATAACCACACTGATTGTCTTGAGATTAGTCAAAATCCCGGTCAGAGAAGTACGCGTCATTAGGAGAAGGAGTGTGTGTGTGATATATTCCCGGCACTAATTCGGTGGATGATCCGTCGAGTGATTAAGAAACGTTACCCGGTCGATGAAACGTGCTTTGATCAAACGGGAGCAAAAAGAGTGATACAGGACATGGCAGAGTTGGAAAAGGAAAGTAAGCAGAGCCGTAGGGATAGCGCAGACGAACGACACCCAAGGAGCTGATCCTCGTATGCTGTCAAACCCGATTCCAGCGGAAGGCGACAAAGGGCATAACAGTGTCATAACATGGTACGGTGAGTGTGGACTCACTTGTTTTGTGTAACGAGTGTGATATTCACCTGCAGATCAGTCTATAATTCGAAGCGCGGTCTCTAAGGAGGGAGCTGCCGAATCTTCCACCGGACGGAGGACACCGCTGGCGACCCATCACCGCAACCCCAACGATTTCCCTGATAACGGTAGTGTCTCCCTGCCAACCTACGAGGCGTGAGGATAGAGCGACCGTGCCGGTGAATCATTTGGCTGTACCGTTGGCGACGCAAAGATGCGCCCCAACGCACTCTACATCCTTGAAAAAGAAAGGATGAGGCAAACCGCCGCCACGCATCATTACGAGAGAAGCCCAGAAGATCCTCCAGGGCTCGACCCTAGATTTGAGTGGGATCCGGTGGATGATCAGTCCCCGCAGTTGTACAACGAAGGAGACGAGA
>SZWC01000457.1:381368-393047 GCA_023375785.1 Penium margaritaceum
AGTTGACGAACCTGAAGCCAGAAGACCCTGCGCCGTATGATCCTTCTCACCTCCCGCTTACGACTCCTGAAGCCCACATCCCGGTGCGATCCGATCTGCTTCCACACGTCCAACTTGACAAACTCCTCCAACTCCTCTTTCAGCTCCAACAGCCGCTCCACCATGTCAAATACTGAGGCAAAGCGGGTATCACACCTGTTCTTCAGCACCTTGCCACCTGTCTTGTCCTTTAGCCATGTCCGAGGCATGGCATTGTTCCTGAAAAACGCAATGACTTTCTCACACCTTGAAATGATGCCAGCCCCCCATGCTGTCTTGCCCACGTCCTTCATAATCAAGTCTATGTTGTGGGCACAACATCCCTGAAAAAACAGCTTGGGATACTTCACCCTCAGCTCGGAAAAAGCCTTCTTGTTCACAGAGGCGTTGTCACAAATCACCGAAACGACCTTGTCCTCACCCACAGCTTCAATTGCAGCCTCTATCATGGAGGCAGTGTGGTCTGCATCCCTTGTCAGACCACTGGCATCCCGTGAGAAGAGGTGGACCGAGCCCATGGCATTCACTGCCATGGCGTTGTAGATAGGCCTCACCTGTCTGTCGGACCACTCATCGACTGCAAGGCTGGTTCCGTACGTGCTCCAGGCCTGCTTCAAAGGTCCATCGAGCTCGGCCAGCTCCACGTCCAGTTTTGGGAGTAGGTCATCAACCACCGTGGTTCTGCTGGGCAGCCGAAAACTAGGAGTCACCTTCTTCGCTGCCTTCACGACGTCCATGAGCACCGGCTCCCGGCAGAAGGAGATGGGCAGCGCTGCGATTGCCATCAGTTTGACAATGGCCATCTGGCAGGCGACGTTGTTTGACCTGTCCATGTGCTCCGCCATTGTGGACTGACGGAACGATGCGGCCTTGTTCACATCAAAGAGCTGCACCTCCCCCTCCAATGTTGTTGTAGCCGCTGGCCTGTCAGGACCTGCTGCACCCCTGCCACCTTCTTCGTCACTTGAATCCAGCTGCAGCGTCATTCCTCCAACGGCAGCTTGTCCTGCCTTCTCCTCTGCCTCCCACAACTTTAGCCATGCAACCGGTTTGTCCTTGGTGCCCCACTCCACTCCCTCTCCCTTGTATAGCTTCACACTGTGCGGGTTCCATCCTGCTGGAGGAGGGGGAAACCTCTCCAAGCCTAGCGCGTCCCTAACTGTTGGTGGAGGATGGGGACATTTCCCAACGTTGGGGTTGTTGCAGGCAAAGTGGCCGCGGATGCGGTCACACGTGCCGCTCACCCTCTTGGCGCACGATCCGCAAACAAATCCCGCCTTCTTGCTGGAAGTTGCACGAGGTTCACAGTGCTTTGATAGCTCCTTGGTGAGAAAGTCACCAGTGAGCGTCCTCCTCTTCAGTGGATTCCACTTGCTGGCATCGAATTGGGTGGAGACGGCTGACACAGGAGCTGCGGAGGGACTAGAGCCGGCGGTGGATGCTCTGTTGGAGGTGCTGGGCTGAGAGGATGAAGCCATGGTGCCCAGGCCAGGCAGCTCAGCTGGACATGGCCTCCAGATCAAGAAATGGTGCAAGTGTCGGCTACATCACGTAACAGGGGGACGCGATGTTACTACTATCGGGAGCACTAGCTCTCGATAGAATCGAGCAGTTGCTCCGACTGAGGTAGTGCCGGGCAGTCACTACCCCCTTAACGTCTGTAAGCAGCCATCTTGCTCGAAAGTGCATATCGACATCTCAAACCTCATCCTTGACGCGGTGGTTTGGTCGATATAGAATGTGAATGAAGTATTTTTACGTGTCGGTTTACGAAACATTACTTAATTCACGTATACGTGAAACGACGACTACGAAGATCACAAACACTAGCTAGTATATGAACAAAACATCCGAAATATGAAATTCACGTTCTTATGTAGCAAACCATATCCGCATGTGTCTCGTGTTATCTCCGAATTCGAGGTTGTGCATGCCATTGGTCGAACAATTGCATCGGCGCGGATGGGGGCGCACTTCCACACTGTCCAACCTGGCAATGTGCAGCTCCCTGTGCATGACCGCAATTGGTAGATGGTGTGGGTACGATGCCACCTGGCACGAGTCATACATTGATTCATGCCACATGGCCTGATGCTTAATCTTTAGCAGAGTGCGTGCATGTAAAGTAGCTGTGACGCACCGAGAGCCGAACTCGCATTTTCCTGACCCTGGAATATTCCTTGGTCCCTCACTGTCGTTGGCAAAATTTGGTCTGGGTTGCACCCGGTCGCCCATACAACAGCAACACCGCATCGATGTAGCACCGATGCCCCTCGATGTGCCGTTGTCGTTGTAGTCACCCTACAACGAACAACGAGGGCAACTCTGTTCCCAACGCATGTTGTTACGTGGATGACTTCATGGTCGCTGAGTTTAGCTTCCAAGAGCTGATGGCTTCTCTTGATGCCGTGTTTTCGGTCCTACGTTCCGCAAACCTTCGTTTGAAAGCCGCCAAGTGTGTCATCGGGGCAGTTAGCATGGAGTTCCTGGGATTTATCATCAGTGCACAAGGAATATCTACAGACCTAGCCAAGATTGCAGCCGTCCGTGAGTGGAAGCACCAAATTACATCATCCCAGGTCAAGATCTTCCCGGGGTTCATCAGCTTCTACCGCAAGTTTGTCCGTGATCATGCTACGATTGTTCGTCCTTTGCAGTGCCTCACTCACCAAGATGAACCCTTAGAGTGGACGGAGGCCTGCCAGTTCGCATGGATTGAGATTAAGCATCACCTTATCACCGCGCCGATGCTGGAACTCCCAAACTTCAATCTGCCGTTATTCATCACAACAGATTTCTCACAGGAAGGTATTGGGGCTATCCTGTTTCAACGCAGAGACAACGGCATGATGAGGGTGGTCTGCTACGGCAGCCGCGTGCTCAACGATGCAGAAGCTAAGTATCCGTTTGTGAAAGGAGAATGTCTGGCGGTCTTATGGGCTATCCAGTTCTACAGAGATTACGTCAAGAATGGAAAACCCTTCACCATCCTCATAGATCATCAGGCCCTCTAATGGCTGCTTACGACACAAAACCACAAGGGAATTATTGGCAATGGGCCTTACTTCTACAAGGACACAACCTCACGATCAAATATCAACCAGCATTTGCGCACCGCAATGAAGATGCTCTTAGCCGATTACTACGCGAAGGGTGGAAGGACCGTAGCTCCCACAAAACACCATCATATGGAGGTGGACCACCTCCGCACGAGCCTCCTCCTGGTGGAAATGTTCGTATTCAAGGCCAGGCGCACGACCTCACCGCTGAGGAGTACCGCTGGGTATACCCTCTTGACTTCCCTCAATACGACGTGAACATAGGCCACATCAATGTGCGATGAAGAACCGACCTCTTCAAGAATGTGCCAGGATGGACGCACAAGGAATACAGGGATTGGCTTCACCGTATGCAACACGATCCTGACCCAGCATCCACGGCGCACACTCCGCCAGTTGTGACACCGACGCCACCAAGTGCGGTCTATTCATCAGTGGCGGACGCCATCCGGCAATTTTTTGACCAAACCCACCTCGTGCTGCCTTAGATGGAAGTCCTTACTCATCTGCCGGGGAAAATTATACAACTTCAGACTTTCTTTGGGGNCTCCTGGTGGAAATGTTCTTATTCAAGGCCAGGCGCACGACCTCACCGCTGAGGAGTACCGCTGGGTATACCCTCTTGACTTCCCTCAATACGACGTGAACGTAGGCCACATCAATGTGCGATGAAGAACCGACCTCTTCAAGAATGTGCCAGGATGGACGCACAAGGAATACAGGGATTGGCTTCACCGTATGCAACACGATCCTGACCCAGCATCCACGGCGCACACTCCGCCAGTTGTGACACCGACGCCACCAAGTGCGGTCTATTCATCAATGGCGGACGCCATCCGGCAATTTTTTGACCGAACCCACCTCGTGCTGCCTTAGATGGAAGTCCTTACTCATCTGCCGGGGAAAATTATACAACTTCAGACTTTCTTTGGGGAGATTAACGCTGCGCTGGCACCGTCCGGGTGGAGAGTGAACTGTAGGCTCGAATTGCCGGGTCACCGCATGATGAGGGATCATGTCGATGAAACTCGGCGGGCCGTTCACGACATTCTCCATGCGGGGGCCCTTGCATGGCGACCCATGACCCTGTGCCAACAACCGTTGCCGGAGTACATATGTACAGTCATCTCATGCACTGTCTGGATCGCCGGGGTGAAATTCGTCGCTATTGTGGATACGGGGGCGACGCATACCACAGTCGCCATGCCCGTCATTCGGCGGCATAATTGGTCAAACCTCATCAGAGCCGTCGACCTCTGTTTTGGCAACGCGGGAGGGGAGATCACCCAATCCGAGGGCCAGATTGATTTTTTTCCCCTTCAGGTCGGAAATATTAATCGGAGCTTGCCGGTCCAAGTGTGTGAAACGTCCACGTACGATGTCCTCCTCGTGAAGGACTGGTTGACGGCATGCGACGTGATAATTTTGCTCGGGGGAAAATGCATGACGTTGCACGACGATGACGGGGCGCCATCATACATCCTGCTTCAATTTGAAGAAATGGAAGTTCCACATCAGCGAGACGCTCGATTGCTGACGGGGCAGGCCTCCCCCACCACCCGCTCAGCGCATGCGGGCGATCGATCTACCGGAGCACGCTTCATGAGAATCGTCGTTGATGCACCGGCATCGTCCATGGACAGCAGCGACTCTCCGGAGGATCATGCACCGTATCCAACGGAGGTGCATGCCCGCATCACACGACGCAGACAAACGACAACAGGAGCTTCAGAAGATATCGTCTTCTTAGGAGAACGCATCTCCATGCGATCACCGGGGATTCAAGGTGAGCGTCCAACACATCAACGTGACTTGGAACCTGGCATGCCCCTCGCCCTCCGACAACCACGGCGGCACGCCCATCCCGCCCGGCCGCCCCAGATCGCGCGGGCGCCCTCTCGCGGATCGGGACGATGGCCCTCAAATTCTCGTTCACAAAGTTCACACCGTTTACGCAACCGCCAGTCAACGACAGAGACAACCACAGTTCTGGACACTCTGGAACACACTTACCACGCAACCACTACTGGAGAACAGCGACAGACCGACACCACCANACCACCAGCCCCACGCCAGAGATGGCCCACACCGACTGGGCCCAGTACGAGTACGTACTCGCTGAACGCACGGTGAACACGGCTGTTGCTTTTGAGTTCGAGGCCCGCGCGCTCGCAGCGTTTCTCACTATGGCAGAAGCAGAAGACCTTCTCCACACCTTGTGTATGGATGACCCCTGCCCGGTACCCCCACCCTCACCGGAAGTACCTGACCCTCATAGCAACGAGGCACTGTGGCAAGCATTCGCGCTTCACATCACCCAAAATTGAGCATGGACAGTGAGAGTGGAGAGACTCTGGGAGCAGCACAGGACGTGGATGAGGACGTACGCGGACCATGTACGCAACTCTGCTGCCAACTTGGCTCAAGTGAGGAACGCCCTCGCTGCGTGCAAGTCCGTCCGCGCTGACAGACAGCAGCAAGTTCAGGTCCAAGAAACTCGAGCAACGGCAATCGAAGCGAGACTCCAAGAGGTGCGACACCTGCAAGATGAATGGAACGAGGCTGCGGACAGAGGTGACGAGCCACCCGCAGCGGAAGGGCAGCGTCTTATTGACCAAAGAGCAGAGTTGGGCCGAACCCTCCGGATAACACCTGCAGAGATGGCTCGTTTGATTCCAGGACTGCAGCAGCTCAAGGTGCAGTTGCCAGATATGCAGCAGCTACAAACCGAGTGTGAGGAGGAGTGGGCAGCCGATCGTGCGCGACTGCAGGATATGTCGCAGCAACGGGCGAGGGTCCTGGCCCTCCGTGAGGATGTCTCCCAGCAATACCGTACCATCTGCACGCTCGTTGATCAGGCCAAACAACTCATTGATGAGCGCACGCAGTACCTACAACAGCAATTGATCCGTGATGTGGCCCGCGTGTTCATCACCAGTGCCGTGCACAGGCTGGAGGACGAGTGGGACAAGTACCTCGAAGAATTGCGGCACCTCTATCCGCTGGACTGTTCCACTACTGCCGGACCGGCAGCCTTCTGCTGTTTCCTACACTAGACCATGACCCCCACCCACCCAGAACGAACCCAGCCCAACGTCCTTCCATTCCTGGCATGGAGTTTTCATCTGCACCATCACGACTTCCTCCGCTTTCTTCACCCCCTCGACCTCTCTCTTCACTGCAGAGCGTGAGCTTTCCGCTGCTTTCTTGACTGGACGGTGTAGTATTGCCAGCAAGGTCCTCTTCCTGCAAACCTGCATCCTTTTGCTCACCGTGGGATCATGCTGCGGACTTCATACTGCCATGAGGAGGTAGTTCGACAGGATCACGCGAGCCTCACAGTTATCTTCCCGGTACAAACAGTCGACCCTCCTGACGCGATGGCACTGAGGGTGCTCATGCGCTGGCTTTACCGTCAGCGGCACGGCCCTTCCTCCTCGGCATCTGATTCAAGCACCAGTGGTGAAGAATCGCTCCATGACTGTGAGGAGCATTCCTCAGCTGACCATCTACCATCGACTGCCGTCCCGCCCTCGGTGTCCACCCTTCCTGCCTTGACATCCACTCAGGTGGGGAGCATCACGGGTCCGCCGCACCCTCGACCCGCGCCGCCCGTGGCTGCTGTGACCACATCTCCAACGACTGCGTCGCCTCCGGTGGATCAGCTACCGACTTCTCTTGCTTCCCCTCCACCCTCCTCTCCTCATTTCCGAAGCGGGACTTAAATAGTGCTTCCAGTCTTCGTTCCTCTCCCCCGCCCGCTCTCTCCTCCCTCTTCCCCTAATGCTCCAGTCCCATCGGCATCCCCGGCGGCAGTGCTGCCAGTGGATCATCCACCGTCCCGAGGCGGACCTAGAGTTGCACCGGCCTCCCCTCCCCTCCCGGATTCGCCTGCCGCGCCGGGGGCAACACCAGCTCCGATGGATAATCCACCTTCCATCCCTGAGTTTGCGCATGCAGGAGACCTCCCTACCGGGGCCCGCGGGCCATTGGTTGATGCGGCACCTGTCATGCCTCCAACACCGCGTGGCGCGCTTCCTCCCGCAGCCGGCGTCCGGTCACCACGACCTCCACAGGCACGGCAGACCCCACCATCACACGCAGCTCGTCCAGGCGCACACGGACTGACGCCGGACATCGCTATGAATCATAACACAAGTCAGCCACGGTCAGAGTGTCCAATCACAGTGCAGATATACTGGGCATGACCTTGCAGGTATAAACAAGGTAAAAAAACTGGTGGTTTGGCACGGCTATTGTGCGCAATGCCTTGACAAAGGTGGCATGTGTCACTGATCATGACCACAGACATTACCAAGTACCTTAAACAGCGATGAATCATTACACGAGTCAACCACGGTCAGAGTGTCCAATCACAGTGCAGATATACTGGGAATGACCTTACAGGTAAAAATAAAGCAGAATACTGGTGGCTCGGTGTGGCTATTGTACGCAATGCCTTGACAAAAATGGCATGTGCCACTGACCATGACCACAAATGTATCCAAGTAACTTTCACTTCTATTGATCATAACACGAGTCAGCCAGGGTCAGAGTGTCCAATGACAGTCTAGAAGTACTAGGCATGATTCTGCAGGTGCTAACAAGGTAGAACCCTGGTGGCTCGGTGTGGCTATTGTGTACAATGCCTTGACAACGTTGGCACATGCCACTGACCATGACCACAAAGTTTACCAAGTGAGTTTAACTTCTACAAATCATAACACGAGTCAGCCACGATAAGAGTGCACAATCACAACGCACATCTAATATGACTGACCTTGCAGGTATAACCCAGGTAAAAAACCGGTGGCTTGGCACGGCTATTGTGCGCAATGCCTTGACAAAGTTGGCATGTTCCACTGACCATGACCACAACGTTTACCAAGTACCTTAAACGGCCATGAATCATAACACGAGTCAGCCACGGTCAGAGTGTTTAATCACAATGCAGATATACTGGGCATGACCTTGCAGGTATAAACAAGGTAGAATATTGGTGGCTCGATGTGGCTATTGTGTGCAATGCCTTGACAAAGTTGGCATGTGCCATTGACCATGACCAAAAATGTATCCAAGTGACTTCTACTTCTATTGATCATAACACGAGTCAGCCACGGTCAGAGTGTCCAATCACACTGTAGATGTACCAGGCATGTTCTTACAGGTTCAACCACAGTAGAATACTGGTGGCTTGGTGTGGCTATTGTGCGCAATGCCTTGACGAAGTTGGCTTGTGCACTGACCATTATCACAAAGTTTACCAAATGACTTTAACTTTTACGAATCGTAACACGAGTCAGCCACGGTCAGAGTGCCCAATCACCGTGCACATCTAATATACATGACCTTGCAGGTATAAACAAGTTAAAAAATGGTGGCTTGGCACGGCTATTTTGTGCAATGCTTTGACAAAGTTGGCATGTGCCACTGACCATGACCACAAAGTTTACAAAGTACCTTAAACGGCTATGAATCATAACACGAGTCAGCCACGGTTAGAGTGTCCAATCACTGTGCAGATATATTGTGCATGACCTTCCAGGTATGAACAAGGTAGAATACTGGTGGCTTGGTGTGGCTATTGTGCGCAATGCCTTGTCAAAGTTGGCATGTGCCACTGACCTTGACCAAAACGTTTACCAAGTGACTTTAACTTCTACGAATCGTAACACAAGTCAGCCACAGTCAGAGTACCCAATCACAGTTCAGATGTACTAGGCATGACCTTACAGGTATAAACAAGGTAAGAAACCGGTGTCTTGGCATGCCTATTGTGCGCAATGCCTTGACACAGTTGGCATGTGCCACAGACCATGACCACAAATTTTACCAAGTGACTTTAACTTCTACAAATCGTAAGACGAGTAAGCCACAGTGAGAGTGCCCAATCACAGTTCAGATGTACTAGGCATGACCTTGCAAGTATAAACTATGTAAAAAACCGGTGGCTTGGGACGACTATTGTGCGCAATGTCTTGACAATGTTGGCATGTGCCACTGACCATGACCACAAAGTTTACCAAGTACCTTAAACGGCTGTGAATCATAACACGAGTCAGCCACGGTCAGAGTGTCCAGTCACAGTGTAGATATACCGGGCATGACCTTACAGGTATAAACAAGGTAGAATACTGGTGGCTCGGTGTGGCTATTGTGTGCAATGCCTTGACAAAGTTGGGATGTGCCACTGACCATGACCACAAATGTATCCAAGTGACTTTTACTTATGTTGATCATAACACGAGTCAACAACGGTCAGAGTGTCCAATCACAGTGCAGATGTACTAGGCATGATCTTGCAGGTACAAACAAGGTAGACTACTGGTGGCTTGGTGTGGCTATTGTGCATAATGCCTTGACAAAGTTGGCATGTGCCACTGACCATGACTACAAAGTTTACCAAGTGACATTAACTTCTACGAATCGTGACACGAGTCAGCCGCACTCAGAGTGCCCAATCACAGCTCTGATGTACTAGGCATGACCTTGCAGGTATGAACAAGGTAAAAACCCGGTGGCTTGGCATGGATATTGTGCGCAATGCCTTGACAAAGATGGCATGTGCCGCTGACCATGACCACAAAGTTTACCAAGTGACTTTAACTTCTACGAATCATAATACGAGTCAGCCACGGTCAGAGTACCCAATCACAGTGCACATCTAATATGCATGACCTTGCAGGTATTAACAGGGTAAAAATCCCAGGCTTGGCACGGCTATTGTGCGCAATGCCTTGACAAAGTTGGCATGTGCCACTGACCATGACCACAAAGTTTACCAAGTGACTTTAACTTCTAGGGAATCGTAACACGAGTCAGCAACAGTCAGAGTACCCAATCACAGTTCAGATCTACTAGGCATGACCTTGCAGGTATAAAATACATAAAACACCGGTGGCTTGGCACGGCTAATGTGCGCAATGCTTTGACAATGGTGGCATGTGCCACTGACCATGACCACAAAGTTTACCAAGTACCTTAAACAGCTATGAATCATAACACGAGTCAGCCACGAACAGAGTGTCCAATCACAGAGCAGATATACTGGGCATGACCTTACAGGTATAAACAAGGTAGAATATTGGTGGCTCGGTTTGGCTATTGTGTGCAATGCGTTGACAAAGTTGGCATGTGCCACGGACCATGACCACAAATGTATCCAAGTGACTTTTACTTCTATTGATCATAACACGAGTCAGCCACGGTCAGAGTGTCCAATCACAGTGCAGATGTACTAGGCATGATCTTACAAGTGCAAACAAGGCAGAATACTTGTGGCTCGGTGTGGCTGTTGTGCGCAATGCCCTGACAAAGTTGGCATGTGCCACTGACCATGACGACAAATTTTACCAAGTGACTTTAACTTCTACGAATCGTAACACAGGTCAGCCACAGTCAGAGTGTCCAATCATAGTTCAGATGTAATAAGCATGACCTTGCAGGTATATACAATGTAAAAAACCGGTGGCCTGACATGGCTATTGTGCGCAATGCCTTGACAAAGTTGGCATGTGCCACTGACCATGACCACAAAGGTTACCAAGTGACTTTAACTTCTACGAATCGTAACACGAGTCAGCCACGGTCAGGGTGCCCAATCACAGCGCACATATAATATGCATGACCTTGCAGGTATGAACAAGTTAAAAAACCGGTGGCCTGGCACGGATATTGTGTGCAATGCCTTGACAAAGTTGGCATGTGCCACTGACCATGACCACAAAGGTTACCAAGTACCTTAAAGGGCTATGAATCATGACACGTTTCAGCCACGGTCAGAGTGTCCAATCACAGTGCAGATCTATTGCGCATGACCTTGCAGGTATAAACAAGGTAGAATACTGGTGGCTCGGTGTGGCTATCATGCGCAATGACTTGAAAACGTTGGCATGTGCCACTGACGATGACCAAAACGTTTACCAAGTGACTTTAACTTCTACGAATCGTAACACAAGTCACCCATGGTCAGAGTGCGCAATCACAGTGCACATCTAATATGCATGACCTTGCAGGTATAAACATGGTACAAACCCGGTGGCTTGGCACGGCTATTGTGCGCAATGCCTTGACAACGTTGGCATGTGCCACTAACCATGACCACAAGGTTTACCAAGTGAAGTGAACTTTTACGAATCGTAATACAAGTCAGCCACATTCAGAGTGTCCAATCACAGTGCACATCTAATATGCATGACCTTGCAGGTAAAAACAAGGTAAGAAACCAGTAGCTTGGCACAGCTATTGTGCGCAATGCATTCACAAAGGTTGCATCTGCTACTGACCATGACCACAGGGTTTACCAAGTACCTTAAACAGCTATGAATTATAACACGAGTCAGCCATGGTGAGAGTGTCCAATGACTGTGCAGATGTACTAGGCATGATCTTGCAGGTGCAAACAAGATAGAATACTGGTGTCTCGGTACAGGCTATTGTGCGCAATGCCTTCACAAAGTTGGAATGTACCATCGACCATGACCACAAAGTTTACCAAGTGACTTTAACTTCTACGAATCGTAACACGAGTCAGCCACGGTCAGAGTGCCCAATCACAGTGCACATCTAATATGCATGACCT
>SZWC01000457.1:407760-419819 GCA_023375785.1 Penium margaritaceum
CGCAATGCCTTGACAAAGTTGGCATGTGCCACTGACCATGACCACAAAGTTTACCAAGTGACTATAACTTCTACGAATCGTAACACGAGTCAGCCACGGTCAGAGTGCCCAATCTCAGTGCACATCTGATATGCATGACCTTGCAGGTATAAACAAGTTAAAAAACCAGTGGCTTGGCACGGCTATTGTGTGCAATGCCTTGACAAAGTTGGCATGTGCCACTGACCATGACCACAAAGTTTACCAAGTACCTTAAACGGCTACGAATCATAACACGAGTCAGCCACGGTCAGAGTGTCCAATCACAGTGCAGATATACTGGGCATGACCTAACCGGTAAAAACAAGGTAGAATATTGGTGGCTCGGTGTGGCTATTGTGCGCAATGCCTTGACAAAGTTGGCATGTGCCACTGACCACGACCACAAAGTTTACCAAGTGACTTTAACTTATACGAATCATAACACGAGTCAGCCAAGGTCAGAGTGTCCAATCAATACGCACATCTAATGTGCATGACCTTGCAAGTACGAACGAGGTAAAAAACCGATGGCTTGGCACGGCTATTGTGCGCAATGCCTTGACAAAGTTGGCATGTGCCACTGACCATGACCACAAAGTTTACCAAGTACATCAAACGGCTATGAATCATAACACAAGTCAGCCACCATCAGAGTGTCCAATCACAATGCAGATATACTGGGCATGACCTTACAGGTATAAACAAGGTAGAATACTGGTGTTTCGGTGTGGCTATAGTGCGCAATCCCTTAACAAAGTTGGCATGTGCCACTGACCATGCCCACACATGTATCCAAGTGACTTTTACTTCTATTGATCATAACACGAGTCAGCCACAGTCAGACCGTCCAATGACAGTGCAGATGTACTAGGCATGATCTTGCAGGTGCAAACAAGGTAGAATACAGGTGGCTCGGTGTGGCTATTGTGCGCAATGCCTTGACAAAGTTGGCATGTACCACTGACCAAGACCACAGAGTTTACCAAGTGACTTTAACTTCTATAAATCGTAATACGAGTCAGCCATGGTCAGAGTGCCCAATCACAGTGCACATCTAATATGCATGACCTTGCAGGTATAGACAAGTTAAAAAACCGGTGGCTTGGCACGGCTATTTTGTGCAATGCCTTGACAAATTTGGCCTGTGCCACTTACAATGACCACAAAGTTTACCAAGTACCTTAAACGGCTATGAATCATAACACGAGTCAGCAACGGTCAAAGTGTCCAATCACAGTGCAAATATATTGGGTATGACCTTATAGGTTAAACAAGGTAAAATAGGGGTTGCTCGGTGTGGCTATTGTGCGCAATGCCTTGACAAAGTTGGCATGTGCCACTGACCATGACCACAAATGTATCCAAGTGACTTTTACTTCTATTGATCATAACACGAGTCAGCCACGGTCAGGGTGTGCAATCACATTGCAGATGTACTAGGCATGATCTTGCAGGTACAAACAAGGTAGAATACTGGTGGCTCGCTGTGGCTATTGTGCGCAATGCCTGGACAAAGTTGGCGTGTGCCACTGACCATGACCACAAAGTTTACCAAGTGACTTTGACTTCTACCAATCATAACACGAGTCAGCCACGGTCAGAGAAACCAATCAAAGCGCACATCTAATATGTATAACCTTGCAGGTATAAACAAGGTAAAAAACCGGTGGCTTGGCACGGCTATTGTGCGCAATGCCTTGACAACGTTGGCATGTGCCACTGACCATGACCACAAGCTGTACCAAGTACATTAAACGGCTATGAATCATAACACGAGGCAGCCACAATCAGAGTGTCCAATCACAGTGCACATATACTCGGCATGACCATACAGGTATAAACAAGGTAGAATAATGGTGGCCCGATGTGGCTATTGTGCGTAATTCCTTGACAAAGTTGGAATGTGCCACTGACCATGACCACACATATATCCAAGTGACTTTTACTTCTATTGATTATAACACGAGTCAGCCACGGTCAGAGTGTCCAATCACAGTGCAGATCTACTAGGCATGATTGTGCAGGTGCAAACAAGGTAGAATACGGGTGGCTCGGTGTAGCTATTGTGCGTAATTCCTTGACAACGTTGTCATGTGCCACTGACAATGACCACAAATGTACCCAAGTGACTTTTACTTCTATTGATCATAACACGAGTCAGCCACGGTCAGAGTGTTCAATCACAGTGCAGATGTACTAGGCATGAAGTTGCAGGTTCAAAAAAGGTATAATACTGGTGGGACGGTGTGGCTATTGTGCGCAATGCATTGACAAAGTTGGCATGTGCCACTGACCATGACCACAAAATTTACCACGTGAATTTAACTTCTACGAATCTTAACACGAGTCTGCCATGGTCAGAGTGCCCAATCACAACGCACATTTAATATGCATGACCTTACAGGTATAAACGAGGTAAAAAACCGGTGGCTTGGCACGGCTATTGTGCGCAATGCCTTGACAAAGTTGGCATGTGCCACTGACCATGACCACAAATGTATCCAAGTGACTTTTACTTCTATTGATCATAACACGAGTCAGCCACGGTCAGAGTGTCCAGTCACAGTGCAGATGTACTAGGCATGATCTTGCAGGTGCAAACAAGGTAGAATACAGGTGGCTCGGTGTGGCTATTGTGCACAATGCCCGGACAAAGTTGGCATGTGCCACTGACCATGACCACAAATGTATCCAAGTGACTTTTACTTCTATTGATCATAACACGAGTCAGCCACGGTCAGAGTGTCCAGTCACAGTGCAGATGTACTAGGCATGATCTTGCAGGTGCAAACAAGGTAGAATACAGGTGGCTCGGTGTGGCTATTGTGCACAATGCCCGGACAAAGTTGGCATGTGCCACTGACCATGACCACAAAGTTTACCAAGTGACTTTAACTTCTACAAATCGTAACTTGATTCAGCCACAGTAAGAGTGCCCAATCACAGTTCAGATGTACTAGGCATGACCTTACAGGTAAAACCAAGGTAAAAAACCGATGGCTTGGAACGGCTATTGTGCGCAATGCCTTGACAAAGTTGGCAGCTGCCACTCACCATGACCACAAAGTTTACCAAGTACCTTAAACAGCTATGAATCATAACACGAGTCAGCCACGGTCAGAGTGTCCAATCACAGTGCAGATATACTAGGCATGACCTTACAGGTATGAACAAGGTAGAATACTGGTGGCTCGGTGTGGCTATTATGTGCAAGGCCTTGACAAAGTTGGCATGTGCCACTAACCATGACCACAAGTGTATCCAAGTGACTTTTACTTCTATTGATCATAACACGAGTCAGCCACAGTCAGAGTGTCCAATCACAGTGCAGATATAATAGGCATGATCTTGCAGGTGCAAACAAGGTAGATTACTGGTGGCTCGGTGTGGCTATTGTGCGCAATACCTTGACAAAGTTGGCATGTGCCACTGACCATGACCACAAAGTTTACCAAATGACTTTAACTTCTACAAATTGTAACACGATTTAGCCACAGTCACAGTGCCCAATCACAGTTCAGATGTACTAGGCATGACCTTGCAGGTACAAACAAGGTAAAAAATAGCGGCTTGGCACGGCTATTGTGCGCAATGCCTTGACAATGTTGGCATGTGCCACTGACCATGACCACAAAGAGTACCAAGTACCTTAAACGGCTATGAATCATAAAACGAGTCAGCCACGATCAGAGTGTCCAATAACAGTGCAGATATACTGGGCATGACCTTACAGGTATAAACAAGGTACAATGCTGGTGGCTCGGTGTGGCTATTGTGTGCAAGGCCTTGACAAAGTTGGCATGTGCCACTGACCATGACCACAAATGTATCCAAGTGACTTTTACTTCTATTAATCGTAACACGAGTCAGCCACGGTCAGAGTGTCCAATCACAGTGCAGATATAGTAGGCATGATCGTGCAGGTGCAAACAAGGTAGAATACTGGTGTCTCGTCGTGGCTATTGTACGCAATGCCTTGAAGAAGTTGGCATGTGCCACTGACCATGACCACAAAGTTAACCAAGTGACTTTAACTTCTACGAATCGTAACACGAGTCAGCCACAGTCAGAGTGCCCAATCATAGTTCAAATGTACTAGGCATGACCTTGCAGGTATAAACAAGGTAAAAAACCGGTGGCTTGGCACGGCTATTGTGCGCAATGCCTTGACAAAGTTGGCATGTGCTACTGACCATGACCACAAAGTTTACCAAGTACCTTAAACGGCTATGAATCATAACACGAGTCAGCCAAGAGCATAGTGTCCAATCACAGTGCAGATATACTGGGCATGACCTTGCAGGTATAAACAATGTAGAATACTGGTGGCTCGGTGTGGCTATTGTGCGCAATGCCTTGACAAAATTGACATGTGCCACTGACCATGACCACAAATGTATCCAAGTGACTTTACATCTATTGATCATAACACGAGTCAGCCACGGTCAGAGTGTCCAGTCACAGTGCAGATGTACTAGGCATGATCTTGAAGGTTTAAACAAGGTAGAATACTGGTGGCTCGGAATGGCTATTGTGTGCAATGCCTTGACAATGTTGGCATGTGCCACTGACCATGACCACAAAGTTTACCAAGTGATTTTAACTTCTACGAATTGTAACACAAGTCAACAACGGTCAGAGTGCCCAATCACAGTGCACATCTATTATGCATGACTTTGCAGGTATAAACAGGGTTAAAAAACCGGTGGCTTGGCACGTCTATTGTGCGCAATGCCTTGACAAAGTTGGCATGTGCCACTGACCATGACCACAAAGTTAACCAAGTGACTTTAACTTCTACGAATTGTAACACGAGTCAGCCACAGTCAGAGTGCCCAATCACAGTTCAGATGTACTAGGCATGACCTTGCAGGTATAAACAAGGTAAAAAACTGGTGGCTTGGCACGGCTATTGTCCGCAATGCCTTGACAAAGTTGGCATGTGCCACTGACCATGACCACAAAGTTTACCAAGTACCTTAAACGGCTATGAATCATAACACGAGTCAGCCACGGGCATAGTGTCCAATCACAATGCAGATATACTGAGCATGACCTTGCAGGTATAAACAAGGTAGAATACTGGTGGCTCGGTGTGGCTATTGTGCGCAATGCCTTGACAAAGTTGACATGTGCCACTGACCATGACCACAAATGTATCCAAGTGACTTTACATCTATTGATCATAACACGAGTCATCCACGGTCAGAGTGTCAAATCACAGTGCAGATGTACTAGGCATGATCTTGAAGGTTCAAACACGGTAGAATACTGGTGGCTCGGAATGGCTATTGTGCGCAATGCCTTGACAATGTTGGCATGTGCCACTGACCATGACCACAGAGTTTACCAAGTGATTTTAACTTTTACGAATCGTAACACAAGTCAACCATGGTCAGAGTGCCCAATCACAGTGCACATCTAATATGCATGACCTTGCAGGTATAAAAAGGGTAAAAAAACCGGTGGCTTGGCACGGCTATTGTGCGCAAGGCCTTGACAAAGTTGGCATGTGCCACTGACAATGACCACAACGTTTACCAAGTGACTTTAACTTCTACGAATCGTAACATAATCCAGCCATAGTCAGAGTGCCCAATCAAAGTTCGGATGTACTAGGCATGACCTTGCAGGTATAAACAAGGTAAAAAGCCGGTGGCTTGGCACGGCTATTGCGCGCAATGCCTTGACAAAGTTGGCATGTGCCACTGACCATGACCACAAAGTTTACCAGGTACCTTAAACGGCTATGAATCATAACAGGAGTCAGCCACGCGCAGAGTGTCCAATCATAGTGCAGATATACTGGGCATGACCTTACAGGTATCAACAAGGTAGAATACTGGTGGCTCTGTGTGGCTATTGTACGCAATGCCTTGACAAAGTTGGCATGTGCCACTGAACATGACCACAAATGTATCCAAGTGACTTTTACATCTATTGATCATCACACGAGTCAGCCACGGTCAGAGTGTCCAATCACATTACAGATGTACTAGGCATGATCTTATAGGTTCAAAAAATGTAGAATACTGGTGGCTCGGAATGGTTATTGTGCGCAATGCCTTGACAATGTTGGCATGTGCCGCTGATCATGACCACAAAGTTTACCAAGTGACTTTAACTTCTACGAATCGTAATACGAGTCAACCACGGTCAGAGTGCCCAATCATAGTGCACATCTAATATGCATGACCTTACAGGTATAAACAAGGTATGAAACCGGTGGCTTGGCACGCCTATTGTGCGCACTGCCTTGACAAAGTTGCCATGTGCCACTGAGCATGACCACAAAGTTCACCAAGTGACTCTAAATTCTACAAATCGTAACACGAGTCAGCTACAGTCAGAGTGCCCAATAACAGTTCAGATGTACTAGGTATGACCTTGCATGTATAAACAGGGTTAAAAACCGGTGGCTTGGCACGGCTATTGTGCGCAATGCCTTGACAAAGTTGGCATGTGCCACTGACCATGACCACAAGGTTTACGAAGTACCTTAAATGGCTATGTCTCATAACATGAGTCAGCCACAGTTAGAGTGTCCAATCACAGTGCCGATGTACTAGGCATGATCTTGCAGGTACAAACAAGGCAGAGTACTGGTGGCTCAGTGTGGCTATTGTGGGCAATGCCTTGACAAAGTTGGCATGTGCCACTGACCATGACCACAAATGTATCCAAATGACTTTTTCATCTATTGATAATAACACAAGTCAGCCATGGTCAGAGTGTCCAATCACAGTGCAGATGTACTAGGCATTATCTTGCAGGTACAAACAAGGTAGAATCCTGGTGTCTCGGTGTGACTATTGTCTGCAATGACTTGACAAAGTTGGCATGTGCCACTGACCATGGCCACAAAGTTTACCAGGTGACTTTAACTTCTACGAATCGTAACACAAGTCAGCCACAGTCAGAGTGCCAAATCACAGTGCACATCTAATATGCATGACCTCGTAGGTATGAAAAAGGTAAAAAACGGATGGCTTGCCACGGCTATTGTGCGCAATGCCTTGACAAAGTTGGCATGTGCCTCTGACCATGACCACAGTGTTTACCAAGTACATTAAACGGCTATGAATCATAACACGCATCACCCACGGTCATAGTGTCCAATCACAGTGTAGATGTACTATACATTATCTTAAAGGTGCAAACAAGGTAGAATACTGGTGGCTCGGTGTGGCTATTGTGCGTAATGCCTTGAAAAAGTTGGCATGTGCCATTGATCATGATCACAAAGTTTACCAAGTGACTTTTGTCAGAAATGAAGTCTTGACAAGAGAAGAAAACAATATCAAACGTCGCTCTCAATAACGGCTCAAGTCCACCGACTGAGCCACCTTGTCTAAACGGCTCTCTGGTCAGGCGACCGTTCGGATCCGTCAGTCAAGTTGTCCCCTAATAAAGTGAAACCTGTCACCCACGTCCGGCTAGTGGAAAGAAGCCGTTGCCTTGCTCATTTGTCCTGTTCTGACCTTTTATATCGAGGATGTTCACTCACTCGAGTTATCCAGAACAGTTCTACTCATGCTGTTCCCCTTTGGTTCCGCGGCTTCGCCGCCATGTCTTCGCTCTGCTCGCTCCTCNAGGTGCAAACAAGGTAGAATACTGGTGGCTCGGTGTGGCTATTGTGCGTAATGCCTTGAAAAAGTTGGCATGTGCCATTGACCATGATCACAAAGTTTACCAAGTGACTTTTGTCAGAAATGAAGTCTTGACAAGAGAAGAAAACAATATCAAACGTCGCTCTCAATAACGGCTCAAGTCCACCGACTGAGCCACCTTGTCTAAACGGCTCTCTGGTCAGCCAACCGTTCGGATCTGTCAGTCAAGTTATCCCCTAATAAAGTCAAACCTGTCACCCACGTCCGGCTAGTGGAAAGAAGCCGTTGCCTTGCTCATTTGTCCTGTTCTGGCCTTTTATATCGAGGATGTTCACTCACTTGAGTTATCCAGAACAGTTCTACTCATGCTGTTCCCCTTTGGTTCCGCGGCTTCGCCGCCATGTCTTCGCTCTGCTCGCTCCTCGCATTCTTTGTGTTCGCCAGCACCTCTCAACGCTTCGTTCCGTCACTCTCGCTCCTTCGCTCAGCTCTCATACTCCGCCAACCATCACTCATCTCGACAGCACTCTTTCTCACATCAACCGTCTACCTCAGCTATCCCGCCTCTCAGCTTCAATCAGCTTCCGCGACTAACTCCTCGGACCACTTTCGCCTACGTCACTTCGCTAACGTATGCTTGCATGTTCTGACGCTTCTGCCTGCTTCTGCCATTGCTGTTCTCGTGCTTGTATTCTTCTGACATGGTATCAGAGCATCAGGCAACATCACCTGGTACCTTGGAAGTGCGTCATTATTCTGCTGCCATCTCTTCTCCAACTCTGCTCACATTCATCTGTTACCGCTGCCGTCGCCCCGCGCCTCTCCACTTCGTCCACAGCTAACATCAGCAGCCCTACGTGACAAGTTCTCCACGCTGAAGAAATGCCTTGTCATCCCAAGGAAGCCCTGCGCCCATCTTCGTGCCCGTGGCCAACTATTGGTGACTTGTCGCCCACATCAGCTGCAAGCAACTCTCAAGCTGCCGTCTGCCGTCAACTACGAAGAAGCTTCCTGCCGCCCGCTATCTGCTACCCCTCATCACATTTGCCTCCATAAGCACCTCCTCCTCTTTCATGCTGCCTTATCAGCCTCATTTTTCCTCCTCACCGTCATCCTCAGCCCGCCCGCGTCCATCATCTCGAACCGCTCTCTCGCATCGCCTCCTAGCCTCGTCAGCAGCTGCAGCCAAAACTGTCACCGTCAGGATATCGGACACCACCAGTCTTCCTGCTCCCACTTCCGAGCCAACTGGGGAACAATCCGTCACTCTCCTGACATCACCGGTCCAGTGGACCTGCCCGCTGCCTGACTCCCTCCGCCGCAGCCACCGTCTTCCAACTAATAGAGTATCGGATACCACCAGTCTTCCTGCTCCCACTTCCGAGCCAACTGGGGAACAAGCCGTCACTCTCCTAAACGCAAGAAGAAGTGGTTGCGTCACTCCATCTCCTTGCCGCGACACGCCTCATCGCATCTTCCTCTGCATACATCACTCCCTACCTCTCCTCTTCAGCATCATCATCAGCCTTCTGCTTCATCCTCATCTGCCCCCTTCTCCTCCTCGCTCCAGTCTCCTCAGCTCCGTCAGCTGCCCGTTCTTGCCTCATATTTGCCTCTCCATCATCAGCATCCTCCTCGCCGCGCCTGTATCAATCATCATCATCAGCATCATCCCTTCACACACGTGGTTCCGCCCCTGCGCCCACTCATCAATCAATCACTTCCTCCGCTTCCGCAAATCGTCTTCAACTCGGCAAAAGGATCCGCCCGATCGCATCACCCATTTCGCGACGACCTGCGCCCACGCCAAATACATCCGCAGCGTATGTGGTTCACCCCTGCGCCCACTCATCAATCAATCATTTCATCAGCTTTGCATCGCTCTCAGCTCGGCACAAGGATCCGCCCGGTCGCATCGCCTTTTCTGTGACGACCTGCGTCCACGCCGAAACTTACTGCAGTGCTCGCGGTTCGCCCCTGTGTCCACTCACAAATCAATCGTTTCCTCAGCTTCGCATCGCTCTTAGCTCGGCACAAGGATCCGCCCGCTTGCATCACCTTTTCTGCAACGACCTGCGCCCACGCCGATACTTCCTTCAGCGCATGCGGTTTGCCCCTGTGTCCACTCCATTATCCATCACTTCTCCTGTGTCATCCGCTTCCGCTCTGCTTGGCATACTGATCCGTCCTGTCGTATCGCACGTTCCACGACGATTTGTGCCCACTTTTTCATCTGCTGTTTCCACTTTCTTCCGCTTCGTTCTCGATCTCGCTCTTCCCGCAGTACAACAGTCTGCTCCGTTGCATCACCACCGGCCCTCCTACAAAGACTAACTGGCCTCGTCTTCCTGCTCCTCTCCTTTCAATCAGCTGTCAACACTCCTCCTCCTCCATGGAAGAGGAACGACGCACCATTCTGATATACAATGAAGTTGCCTCCCTCACTGACAACATTTCCCCACTCTGCTTTGCACCCAATGGGAGTCACAACTTTGATCGATGGCGCCGCCAACTGCGGCGTGAAATCGCCACATTGGATACGTATGGATACAATCTCCTTGATGTACTACGAAATATTGGAAGCAGAGAAGCAGAGAACTGCACGTGGAAGAAGGGAGTACGGCATTGCCCAAACTCAACTGTGAGGACTTCTCTACATGAGCACATACGACGAATTTCACCCTATCATTGCACCACATTGTCATCAGGCTGTCTTCCGGACCATACAAGCTCTCAGGGACTACTGCTCAAGCAGAGGAGCTGAACACCCTGACCCTCATCCAGCTGCCCTTAACCCTCCTCCATACAGTGAACTCCTAGAGGAACGATGATTCCAGCTGCAACCATTCATCAGAGATCACAGGAGAATGGAGGAAGAAGCAGAACTTTGAGCCATCGAAGAACAGCCTCATACTCCCCAATCTCCAACATCCTCTAATGGGGTAGAATACTGGGAGTGCTACTACCCCTGATCTTCTCTGCCCGCTTATCTCTTGTCAAGCTTCAAGGGGGGTGTCAGAAGTGAAGTCTTGACAAGAGAAGAAAATAATATCAAACGTCGCTCTCAATAACGGCTCAAGTCCACCGACTGGGTCACCTTGTCTAAACGGCTCTCTGGTCAGGCGACCGTTCAGATCCGTCAGTCAAGTTATCCCCTAATGAAGTGACACCTGTCACCCACGTCCGGCTAGTGGAAAGAAGCCGTTGCCTTGCTCATTTGTCTTGTTCTGATCTTTTATACCGAGGATGTTCATTCCCTCGAGTTAACCANCACCACTCCGCAACCAGTTCGCACCACTCCACAACCAGTTCGCACCACTCCGCAACCAGTTCGCACCACTCCGCAACCAGTTTGCACCACTCCGCAACCAGTTCGCACCACTCCGCAACCAGTTCGCACCACTCCGCAACCAGTTTGCACCACTCCGCAACCAGTTTGCACCACTTCGCAACCAGTTCGCACCACTCCGCAACCTGTTCGTACCACTCCGTAACCAGTTCACTCCACTCCGCAACCAGTTGGCACCACTCCGCGACCAGTTCGCACCACTCTGCGACCAGTTCGCACCACACTGCGACCAGTTCGCACCACTCCGTAACCAGTTCGCACCACTCCGCAACCAGTTTGCACCACTCCGCAACCAGTTTGCACCAATCCGCAACCAGTTTGCACCACACCGTAACCAGTTTACACCACTCCGCAACCCGTTTGCACCACTCGGCAACCACTTCGCACCACTCCGCAACCACTTCGCACCACTTCGCAACCAGTTCGCACCGCTCTGCAACCAGTTTGCACCACTCCGCAACGCGTTTGCACCACTCCGCAACCAGTTCGCACCACTCCGCAACCAGTTCGCACCACTCCGCAACCAGTTCGCACCACTCCGCAACCAGTTCGCANATTTGTCTTGTTCTGATCTTTTATACCGAGGATGTTCATTCCCTCGAGTTAACCAGAACAGTTCTACTCATCCTGTTCCCCTTTGGTTCCGCGACTTCGCCACCGTGTCTTCGCTCTGCTCGCTCCTCGCATTCTTTGTCTTCGCCAGCACCTTTCAACGCTTCGCTCCGTCACTCTTGCTCCTTCGCTCAGCTCTCATACTCCGCCAACCACCACTCATCTCGACAGCACTCTTTCTCATATCAACCGTCCACCTCAGCTATCTCGCCTCTTAGCTTCTATCAGCTTCCGCGACTAACTCCTCAGACCGCCCTCGCCTACGTCAGTTCGCACCACTCGGCAACCCGTTTGCACCACTCGGTAACCAGTTCTGACCACTCCGCAACCAAAACGCACAACTCCGCAACCAGTTCGCACCACTCCGCAACCCGTTCGCACCACTCCGCAACCAGTTCGCACCACTCCACAAACATTTCGCACCACTCCACTACCAGTTCGCACCAATCCGCAACCACTTCGCACCA
>SZWC01000458.1:0-19809 GCA_023375785.1 Penium margaritaceum
TAAACCCTAAACCCTAAACCCTAAACCCTAAACCCTAAACCCTAAACCCTAAACCCTAAACCCTAAACCCTAAACCCTAAACCCTAAACCCTAAACCCTAAACCCTAAACCCTAAACCCTAAACCCGTAGGCATATTTACTCCCTTTGACCAAAGAAATCTGCTGTGTGTGGTCCACGTTGACAACTCATAATACGAGTCTCAAATGGTCAGAGGGGAAAACAATGGTTTGGGAACACCACGTATCACATAGCAAGCACAAGGGGCTTCAATACGTTGTGGCACGGTGTGGGGACCATGAACGATGACCAACCAAAGTAGGCATATGTCACTGACCATGACCAAATAATGTCACTAAGTGTAGTAAACTTTGACAACTCACAACACGAGTCACAAATGGTCAGGGTGGAAGGTAATGGTTTGTGAATACTAGTTATCTACTAGCAAGCACAGATACCTTCAATATGTAGTGGCACAATGTGGCTTCAATGCACAGTGACCAACCAATGTATGCATATGTCACTGAACATGACGAAAGAATTTCACTTCATGTGGTCAATGTTGAAAACGCATAACACGAGTCACAAATGGTCAAAGGGAAAACGATGGGTTGGAAACGCTAGTTATCAACTAGGAAGTACAAAGACCTTCATCAAGCAGTGGCACGGTATGGCTAGCGTGCACAGTGACCAACCAAAGGATGCATACGTCACTCACTACGACCGAATAAGTCCACTATGTGTGGTCAACATTGACAACTCATAACACGAGTCACAAATGGTCAGAGGGAGAGAGAATGATTTGGGAAGCCTATGTATTGACTAGAAAGAACAAAGAACTTCAATACTTAGTGGTACGGTGTGGCTAATATGCACACCAAACAACCAAACTAGGCATATGTAACTGATCATGACCAAAGAATTTCAATATGGGTAGTCAACGTTGACCAACCAAAACACGAGTCACAAACGGTCAGGACAGGAAACAATGCTATGGGAATATCGGTTCTCAACTACCAAGTACAACGGCCTTTAGTCAGTAGTAGCACGATGTGCCTACCATGCACAATGACGGACCAAAATAAGCATATGTACTGCCTTTGACCAAAGAAATCCGCTGTGTGTGGTCAACGTTGACAACTCATAATACGAGTAACAAATGGTCAGAGGGGGAAACAATGGTTTGAGAACAGCAAGTATCACATAGCAAGCACAAGGGTCTTCAATACGTTGTGGCACGGTGTGGATACCATGCACGTTGACCAACCAAAGTAGGCATATGTCACTGACCATGACCAAGTAATGTCACTAAGTGTGGTAAACTTTGACAACTCACAACACGAGTCACAACTGGTCAGGGTGGAAGGTAATGGTTTGTGAATACTAGTTATCTACTGGCAAGTACAAATACTTCCAATATGTAGTGGCACAATGTGGCTTCAATACACAGTGACCAACCAAAGTATGCATATGTCACTAACCATGACGAATAAACTTCGCTTCATGTGGTCAACGTTGAAAATGCATAACACGAGTCACAAATGTTCAGAGGGGAAAAAAATGGTTTGGGAAGCCTGTGTATTGGCGAGAAAGGTCAAAGAACTTCAATACATATTGGCACAGTTTGGCTAATATGCACACCAAACAATCAAACTAGGCATATTTCACTGATCATGACCGGAGAATTTCAATATGGGTGGTCAACGTTGACCAACCATAACACGAGTCACAAACGGTCGGGAGAGAAAACAATGCTATGAGAATATTGGTCCTCAACTACCAAGTACAATGACCTTTAGTCAGTAGTAGCGCCATGTGGCTACCAAGCACAAAGACCGACCAAAGTAGGCATATTTACTGCCTTTGACCAAAGAAATCTGCTGTGTGTGGTCCACGTTGACAACTCATAATACGAGTCACAAATGGTCAGAGGGGAAAACAATGGTTTGGGAACACCACGTATCACATAGCAAGCACAAGGGGCTTCAATACGTTGTGGCACGGTGTGGGGACCATGAACGATGACCAACCAAAGTAGGCATATTTACTGCCTTTGACCAAAGAAATCTGCTGTGTGTGGTCCACGTTGACAACTCATAATACGAGTCACAAATGGTCAGAGGGGAAAACAATGGTTTGGGAACACCACGTATCACATAGCAAGCACAAGGGGCTTCAATACGTTGTGGCACGGTGTGGGGACCATGAACGATGACCAACCAAAGTAGGCATATGTCACTGACCATGACCAAATAATGTCACTAAGTGTAGTAAACTTTGACAACTCACAACACGAGTCACAACTGGTCAGGGTGGAAGGTAATGGTTTGTGAATACTAGTTATCTACTAGCAAGTACAGATACCTTCAATATACAGTGGCACAATGTGGCTTCAATGCACGGTGACCAACCAATGTATGCATATGTCACTGCACATGACGAAAGAATTTCACTTCATGTGGTCAATGTTGAAAACGCATAACACGAGTCACAAATGGTCAAGGGAAAAACAATGGGTTGGGAACGCTAGTTATCAACTAACAAGTACAAAGACCTTCATCAAGCAGTGGCACGGTACGGCTAGAGTGCACAGTGACCAACCAAATGATGCATACGTCACTCACTACGACTGAATAAGTCCACTATGTGTGGTCAACATTGACAACTCATAACACGAGTCACAAATGGTCATAAGGAGAGAAAATGATTCGGGGAGCCTATGTATTGACTAGAAAGAACAAATAACTTCAAAACGTAGTGGTACGGTGTGGCTAATATGCACACATAACAACCAAGCTAGGCATATGTAACTAATCATGACCACAGAATTTCAATATGGGTGGTCAACGTTGACCAACCATAACACGAGTCACAAACGGTCACAACACGAAACAATGCTATGGGAATATCGGTTCTGAACTACCAAGTACAACGGCCTTCAGTGAGTAGTAGCACGATGTGGCTACCATGCACAATGACCGACCAAAATAGGCATATGTACTGCCTTTGACCAAAGAAATCCGCTGTGTGTGGTCAACGTTGACAACTCATAATACGAGTCACAAATGGTCAAAGGGGGAAACAATGCTTTAAGAACACCAAGTATCACATGGGAAGCACAAGGGGCTTCAGTACATTGTGGAACGGTATGGAGACCATGCACGATGACCAACCAAAGTAGGCATATGTCACTGACCATGACCAAATAATGTCACTAAGTATGGTAAACATTGACAACTCACAACACGAGTCACAAATGGTCAGGGTGGAAGGCAATGGTTTGTGCATACTAGTTATCTACTAGCAAGTACAAATACCTTCAATATAAAGTGGCACAACGTGGCTTCAATGCACAGTGACCAACCAAAGTATGCATATGTCACTCAACATGACGAAAGAATTTCACTTCATGTGGTCAACGTTGAAAATGCATAACACAAGTCACAAATGGTCAGAGGGGAAAACAGTGGATTGGGAACACTAGTTTTCAACTATGAAGTACAAAGACCTTCAACAAGCAGTGGAACGGTATGGCTAGCATGCACAGTGACCAACCAAAGGATGCATACGTCACTGACTACGACCGAATCAGTCCACTATGTGTGGTCAACGTTGAGAGCTCATAATACGAGTCACAAATGGTCAGAGGGGGAAACAATGGTTTGGGAACACCAAGTATAACATAGCAAGCACAAGGGGCTTCAATATATTGTGGCACGTTGTGGAGACCATGCACAATGACCAACCAAAGTATGCATATGTCACTGACCATGACCAAGTAATGTCACTATGTGTGGTAAACTTTGACAACTCACAACACGAGTCACAAATGGTCAGGGTGAAAGGTAGTGGTTTGTGAATACTAGTTATCTACTAGCAAGTACAAATACCTTCACTATGTAGTGGCACAATGTGGCTTCAATGCACAGTGACCAACCAAATAATGCAAATGTCACTAACCATGACGAACAAACTTCACTTCATTTGGTTAACGTTGAAAACGCATAACACGAGTCACAAATGGTCAGAGGGGAAAATCATGGATTGGGAAGCCTGTGTATTGGCTAGAAAGGACAAAGAACTTCAACACGTAGTGGCACGGTGTGGCTAATATGCACACCAAACAATCAAACTAGGCATATGTCACTGATCATGACCAGAGAATTTCAATGTGGGTGGTCAACGTTGACCAACCATAACACGAGTCACAAATGGTCAGGAGAGGAAACAATGCTATGAGAAAATCGGTTCTCAACTACCAAGTACAATGACGTTCAGTCAGTAGTAGCGCGGTGTGGCTACCATGCACAATGACCGACCAAAGTAGGCATATCTACTGTCTTTGACCAAAGAAATCCGCTGTGTGTGATCCACGTTGACAACTCATAATACGAGTCACAAATGGTCAGAGGGGAAAATAATGGTTTGTGAAGATCACGTATCACATGGCAAGCACAAGGGGCTTCAATACAATGTGGCACGGTGTGGGGATCGTGCAGGATGACCAACCAAAGTAGGCACATGTCACTGACCATGACCAAATAATGTCACTAAGTGTGGTCAACTTTGACAACACACAACACGAGTCACAAACGGCCAGGGTGGAAGGTAATGGTTTGTGAATACTAGTTATCTACTAGCAAGTACACATACCTTCAATATGTAGTGGCACAATCTCGCCTCAATGCACAGTGACCAACCAAAGTATGCATATGTCACTAACCATGACGAACAAATTTCAATTCATGTGGTCAATGTTGAAAATGCATAACACGGGTCATAGATTGTCAGAGGGGAAAACAATGGATCGGGGACACTAGTTATCAACTAGCAAGTACAAAGACCTTTAACAAGCAGTGTCACGGTATGGCTAGCGTGCACAATGACCAACCATAGAATGCATACGTCACTGACTACGACCGAATAAGTCCACTATGTGTGGTCAACACTGACAACTCATAACACGAGTCACAAATGATAAGAGGGAGAGAAAATGGTAAGCCTATGCATTGACTAGAAAGGACAAAGAACTTCAGTACGTAGTGGCACGGTGTCGCTAATATGCACACCAAACAACCAAACTAGGCATATGTCACTGATCATGACCACATAATTTCAATGTGGGTGGTCAACGTTGACCAACCATAACACGAGTCACAAACAGTCCGGACAGGAAACAATGCCATGGGAATATCGGTTCTCAACTATCAAGTACAACGACCTTCATTCAGTAGTAGCACGGTGTGGCTACAATGTACAATGACGGACCAAAGTAGGCATATGTACTGCCTTTGACCAAAGAAATCCGCTGTGTGTTGTCAACGTTGACAACTCGTAACACGAGTCACAAATGGTCAAAGGGAAACAATGGTTTGGAAAGACCAAGTGTCACATAGCAAGCACAAGGAGCTCCAATACGTTGTGGCACGGTGTGGAGACAATGTACGATGACCAACCAAAGTAGGCATATGTCACTGACCATGACCAAACAATGTCACTAAGTGTGGTCAACTTTGACAACTCACAACACGAGTCACAAATGGTCAGGGTGGAAGGCAATGGTTTGTGAATACTAGTTATCTACTAGCAAGTATAAATACCTTTAATATGTAGTGGCACAATGTGGCCTCAATGCACAGTGACTAACCAAAGTATGGACATGTCACTAACCATGACAAACAAATTTCACTTCATGTGGTCAATGTTGAAATCACATAACACCGGTCACAGATGGTTAGAGGGGAACACAATGGATTGGGGACACTAGTTATCAACTAGCAAGTACAAAGAACTTCAACAAGCAGTGGCACGGTATGGCTAGCATGCACAGTGACCAACCAAAGGATGCATATGTCACTGACTACGACCGAATAAGTCCACTATGTGTGGTCAACATTGACAACTCATAACACGAGTCACAAATGGTCAGGGTGGAAGGCAATGGTTTGTGAATACTAGTTATCTACTAGCAAGTACAAAGAACTTCAACAAGCAGTGGCACGGTATGGCTAGCATGCACAGTGACCAACCAAAGGATGCATATGTCACTGACTACGACCGAATAAGTCCACTATGTGTGGTCAACATTGACAACTCATAACACGAGTCACAAATGGTAAGAGGGAGAGAGAATGGTTTTGGAAGCCTATGTATTGGCTAGAAAGGACAAAGAACTACAATACGTAGTGGCACGGCGTGGCTAATATGCACACCAAACAATCAAACTAGGCATATGTCACTGATCATGACCACATAATTTCAATATGGGTGGTCAACGTTGACCAACCATAACACAAGTCACAAACGGTCAGGACAGGAAACAATGCTATGGGAATATCTGTTCTCAACTACCAAGTACAACGAACTTCATTCAGTAATAGCACGGTGTGGCTACCATGTACAATGACCGACCAAAGTAGACATATGTACTGCGTTTGACCAAAGAAATCCGCAGTGTGCGGTCAACGTTGACAACTCATAATACGAGTCACAGATGGTCAGGGAGGGGAAACAATGGTTTGGTAACACCAAGTATCACATAGCAGGCACAAGGGGCTTCAATGCGTTGTGGCACGGTGTGGAGACCATGCACGATGACCAGCCAAAGTAGGCATATGTCATTGACCATGACCAAGTAATGTCACTAAGTGTGGTAACCTTTGACAACTCACAACACGAGTCACAAATGGTCAGGGTGGAAGGTAATGGCCTGTGAATACTAGTGATCTACTAGCAAGTACAAATACCTTCATTATGTAGTGGCACAATGTGGCTTCAATGCACAGTGACCATCCAAAGTATGCATATGTCACTAACCATGACGAACAAGTTTCACTTCATGTGGTCAACGTTGAAAACGCATAACACGAGTCACAAATGGTCAGAGGGGAAAACAATGGATTGGGAAGCCTCTGTTTAGCTAGAAACGACAAATAACTTCAATACATAGTGGCACGGTGTGGCTAATATGCACACCAAACAATCGAACTAGGCATATGTCACTGGTCATGACCAAAGAATTTAAATATGGGTGATCAACATTGACCAACCATAACACAACTCACAACCGGTCAGGAGGGGAAGCAATGCCATGAGAATATCGGTTCTCAACTACCAAGTACAATGACCTTCAGTCAGTAGTAGCGCAGTGTGGCTATTATGCACAATGACCAAACAAAGTAGGCATATTTACTGCCTTTGACCTAAGAAATCCGCTGTGTGTGGTCCACGTTGACAACTCATAATACGAGTCACAAATGGTCAGAGGGGGAAACAATGGTTTGGGAACACCACGTATCACATAGCAAGCACAAGGGGCTTCAATACGTTGTGGCATGGTGTGGAGACCATGCACGGTGACCAACCAAAGTAGGCATATGTCACTGACCATGACCAAATAATGTCACTAAGTGTGGTAAACTTTGACAACTCACAACACGAGTCACAAATGGTCAGGGTGGAAGGTAAAGGTTTGTGAATGCTAGTTATCTACTAGCAAGTACAAATACCTTCAATATGTAGTGGCACAATGTGGCTTCAATGCACAGTGACCACGCGAAGTATGCATATGTCACTGAACATGACGAAACAATCTAACTTCATGTGGTCAACGTTGAAAAAGCATAACACGAGTCACAAATGGTCAGAGGGGAAAACAATGGATTGGGAACTCTCGTTATCAACTAGGAAGTACAGAGACCTTCAACAAGTAGTGGCACGGTATGGCTAGCTTGAACATTGACCAACCAAAGGATGCATACGTCAATGACTACGACCGAATAAGTCCACTATGTCTGGTCAACATTGACAACTCATAACACGAGTCACAAATGGTCAGAGGGGGAGACAATGCTTAGGGAAGCCTATTCATTGACTAGAAAGGACAAAGAACTTCAATACGTAGTGGCAAGGTGTGGCTAATATGCACACCAAACAACCAAACTAGGCATATGTCATTGATAATGACCACAGCAGTTCAATATGGGTGGTCAACGTTTACCAACCATAACACGAGTCACAAACAGTCAAGACAGGAAACAATGCTATGGGAATATCGGTTCTCAACTACCAAGTACAACGACCTTCAGTCAGTAGTAGCATGGTGTGGCTACCATGCACAGTGTCCGACCAAAGTAGGCATATGTACTGCCGTTGACCAAAGAAAACCACTGTGTGTGGTCAACGTTGACAACTCATATTACGAGTCACAAATGGTCATAGGGGGAAACAATGGTTTGGGGATACCAAGTATCACATAGCAAGCACAAGGGGCTTCAATACGTTGTGGCACGGTGTGGAGACCATGCACGATGACCAACCAACGTAGGCATATGTCACTGACCATGACCAAGTAATGTCACTAAGTGTGGTAAACTTTGACAACTCACAACACCAGTCACAAATGGTCAGGGTGGAAGGAAATGGTTTGTGAATACTAGTTATCTACTAGCAAGTACAAATACCTCTAATATGTAGTGGCACAATGTGGCTTCAATGCACAGTGACCAACCAAAGTATGCATATGTCACTAACCATGATGAACAACTTTCACTTCATGTGGTCAACGTTGAAAACGCATAACACAAGTCACAAATGGTCAGAGGGGAAAACAATGGATTGGGAAGCCTATGTCTTGTCTAGAAAGGACAAAGAACTTCAATACGTAGTGGCACAGTGTGGCTAATATGCACACCAAACAATCAAACTAGGCATATGTCACTGATCATGACCAGAGAATTTCAATAGGGGTGGTCAACGTTGACCAACCATAACACGAGTCACAACCGGTCAGGAGAGGAAACAATGCTATGAGAATATCGGTTCTCAACTACCAAGTACAATGATATTCAGTCAGTCGTAGCGCGGTGTGGCTACCATGCACAATGACCGACCAAAGTAGGCATATGTCACTGATCATGACCAGAGAATTTCAATATGGGTGGTCAACGTTGACCAACCATAACACGAGTCACAAACGGTCAGGAGAGGAAACAATGCTATGAGAATATCGGTTCTCAACTACCAAGTACAATGATATTCAGTCAGTAGTAGCGCGGTGTGGCTACCATGCACAATGACCGACCATAGTAGGCATGTTTACTTCCTTTGGTTAAGGAAATCCGCTGTGTGTGGTCCACGTTGACAGATCATAATACGAGTCACAACTGGCCAGAGGGGGAAACAATGGTTTGGGAACACCGAATATCACATAGCAAGCACAAGGGGCTTCAATACGCTGTGGCACGGTATAGGGACCATGCACGGTGACCAACCAAAGTAGGCATATGTCACTAAGGCTGCAGACCAAATCCTAGGATTCGTGAATACGATTCGTGAATCCAGATCTGAATTCAGGTTCGGGGATACGAATCCTTCATTAGGATTTGATTCGGGTTTAGGAGATCTTTTTTGCACAAGTTTCTACTTGGAAAACATGGTTTTTTTGTAGAAAACAAGAGGAGATTTACTTGCCAATACCAAGAGAATTCGGAAAAGATTTGTGAATCCTTAGGATTCGCGAATCTAGATTCAGATTTGCGAATCAAAGCCATAATTGGATTCGGATTCGTGAATCCAAATCCAATCTTGGATTCGGGAATCTTACCCGGTGTGCACCCTTATGTATCACTCACCACGACCAAATAATGTCACTAAGTGTGGTAAACTTTGACAACTCACAACACGAGTCACAAATGGTCAGGGTGGAAGGTAATGGTTTGTGAATGCTAGTTATCTACTAGCAAGTACAAATACCTTCAATATGCAGTGGCACAATGTGGCTTCAATGCACAGTGACCACCCAAAGTATGCATATGTCATTGAAAATGACAAAAGAATTTCACTTCATGTGGTCAACGTTGAAAACGCATAACACGAGTCACAAATGGTTAGAGGGGGAAACAATGGATTGGGAACACTAGTTATCAACTAGGAAGTACAAAGACCTTCAATAAGCAGTGGCACGGAATGGCTAGCTTGCACATAGACCAACCAAAGGATGCATACGTCACTGACTACGACCGAATAAGTCCACTATGTGTCGTCAACATTGACAACTCATAACATGAGTCACAAATGCTCAAAGGGAGACAATGGTTTGGGAAGCCTATGTATTGACTAGAAAGGACGAAGAACTTCAACACGTAGTGGCACGTTGTGGCGTATATGCACACCAAACAACCAAACTAGGCATATGTCACTGATCATAACCACAGAATTTCAATATGGGTCGTCAACGTTGACCAACCATAACACGAGTCACAAACGGTGAAGAGAGGAAACAATGCTATGAGAATATCGGTTCTCAACTACCAAGTACAATGACATTCAGTCAGTAGTAGCGCGGTGTGGCTACCATGCACAATGACCGACCACAGTAGGCATATTTACTGCCTTTGACCAAGGAAATCCGCTGTGTGGTCCACGTTGACAACTCATAATACGAGTCACAAATGGTCAGAGGGGGAAACAATGGGTTGGGAACACCACATATCACATAGCAAGCACAAGGGGATTCAATACGCTGTGGCACGGCGTGGGGACCATGCACGGTGACCAAGCAAAGTAGGCATATGTCACTAAGGTTGCAGACCAAATCCTAGGATTCGTGAATACGATTCGTGAATCCAGATCTGGATTCAAGTTTGGGGATCCGAATCCTTCATTAGGTTTCCATTCGGGATTCGGGGATCTCCTTTGCACAAGTTTCTACTTGGAAAACATGGTTTTCTGTAGAAAACAAGAGGAGATTTACTTGCCAATATCAAGAGGATTCGCAAACTATTTGTGAATCCTTAGGATTCGCGAATCTAGATTCGGATTCGCCAATGGAAGCCATAATTGGATTCGGATTCGTGAATCCAAATCCAATCTTGGATTCGGGAATCTTACCCGCTGTGCACCCTTATATATCACTGACCATGACCAAAAAAAGTCACTAAGTGTGGTAAATTTTGACAACTCACAACGCGAGTCACAAATGGTCAGGGTGGAAGGCAATGGTTTGTGAATACTAGTTATCTACTAGCAAGTACAAATACCTTCAATATGTAGTAGCAAAATGTGGCCTCAATGCACAGTGACCAACCAAAGTATGCATATGTCACTAACCATGACAAACAAATTTCATGTTTGTGGTTAATGTGAAAAATGCATAAGACGAGTCACAAATTGTCTGAGGGGAAAACAATGGATTGGGGACACTAGTTATCAACTAGCAAGTACAAAGACCTTCAACAAGTAGTGGCACGGTATGGCTAGCGTGCAAAATGACCAACCAAAGGATGCATACGTCACTGACTATGACCGAATAAGTCCACTATGTGTGGTCAACATTGACAACTCGTAACACGAGTCACAAATGGTCAGAGAGAGATACAATAGTTTGGGAAGCCTATGTATTGACTAGAAAGGACAAAGAAATTCAATACGCAGTGGCACGGTGTGGCTAATATGCACACCAAATAACCAAACTAGGCATATGTCACTGATCATGACGACAGAATTTCAGTATGGGTGGTCAACGTTGACCAACCATAACACGAGTCACAAACAGGCAGGACACGAAACAATACTATGGGAAGATTGGTTCTTAACTACCAAGTACAACCTTCAGTCAGTAGTAGCGCGTTATGGCTACCATGCACAATGACTGACCAAAGTATGCATATTTACTGCCTTTGACCTAAGAAATCCGCTGTATGTGGTCGACGTTGACAACTCATAATACGAGTCACAAATGGTCAGAGAGGGAAACAATGATTTGGGAACACCACGTATCACATAGCAAGCACAAGGGCTTTCAATATGTTGTGGCACGGTGTGGAGACCATGCACGATGACCAAGCAAAGTAGGCATATGTCACTGACCATGACCAAATAATGTCACTAAGTGTGGTAAACTTTGACAACTCACAACACGAGTCACAAATGTTCAGGGTGGAAGGTAATGGTTTGTGAATACTAGTTATCTACTAGCAAGTACAAATACCTTCAAGATGTAGTGGCACAATGTGCCCTCAATGTACAGTGACCAACCAAAGTATGCATATGTCACTGACCATGACCAAATAATGTCACTAAGTGTGGTAAACTTTGACAACTCACAACACGAGTCACAAATGTTCAGGGTGGAAGGTAATGGTTTGTGAATACTAGTTATCTACTAGCAAGTACAAATACCTTCAAGATGTAGTGGCACAATGTGCCCTCAATGTACAGTGACCAACCAAAGTATGCATATGTCATTAACCATGACGAACAAATTTCACGTATGCGGTCAATGTATAAAACGCATAACACGAGTCACAAGTGGTCAGAGGGGAAAACAATGCATTGGGGACACTAGTTATCAACTAGCAAGTACAAAGACCTTCAACAAGCAGTGGCACGATATGGCTAGCGTGCACAGTGACCAACCAAAGGATGCATACGTCACTGACTACGACCAAATCAGTCCACCATGTGTGGTCAACATTGACAACTCATAACACGAGTCACAAATGGTCAGAGGGAGATACAATGGATTGGGAAGCCTATGTATTGGCTAGAAAGGACAAAGTAATTCAATACGTAGAGGCACGGTGTGGCTAGTATGCACACAAAACAATCAAACTAGGCATATGTCACTGATCATGACCACAGAATTTCAATATGGGTGGTCAACATTGACCAACCATAACACGAGTCACAAACGGTCAAGATAGGAAACAATGCTATGAGAATATCGGTTCTCAACTACCAAGCACAACGACCTTCAGTCAGTAGTAGCGTGGTGTGGCTACAATGCACAATGACCGACCAAAGTAGGCATATGTACTTCCTTTGACCAAAGAAATCCGCTGTGAGTGGTCAACGTTGACAACTCATAATACGAGTCACAAATGGTCAGAGGGGGAAACAATGGTTTGGGAACACCACGAATCACATAGCAAGCACAAGAGGCTTCAATACGTTGTGGCACAGTGTGGAGACCATGCACGATGACCAACCAAAGAAGGCATGTGTCACTGACCATGACCGAATAATGTCACTAAGTGTGGTAAACTTTGACAACTCACAACACGAGTCACATATGGTCAGGGTGGAAGGTAATGGTTTGTGAATACTAGTCATATACTAGCAAGTACAAGTACCTTCAATATGTAGTGGCACAATGTTGCTTCAATGCACAGTGACCAACCAAAGTATGCATATGTCACTAAACATGACGAAAGAATTTCACTTCATGTGGTCAACGTTGAAAACGCATAACATGAGTCACAAATTGTCAAAGGGGAAAACAATGGGTTGGGAACGCTAGTTATCAACTAGAAAGTACAAAGACCTCCAACAAGCAGTGGCACGGTATGGTTAGCGTGCACAGTGACCAACCAAAGGATGCATACGTCACTGACTATGACCGAATAAGTCTACTATGTGTGGTTTACTTTGACAACTCATAACATGAGTCACAAATCGTTAGAGGGAAAGACAATGGTTTGGGAAGCCTATGTTTTGACTAGAATTGACAAAGAACTTCAATATGTTGTGGCACGGTGTGGCTAATATGCACACCAAATAAGCAAACTAGGCATATGAAACTGATCATGACCACATAATTTCAATGTGGGTGGACAACGTTTACCAACCATTACACGAGTCACAGACGGGCAAGACAAGAAACAATACCATGGGAATATCGGTTCTCAACTACCAAGTACAACGACCTTCATTCAGTAGTAGCACGGTGTGGCTACCATGCATAATGATCGACCGAAGTAGGCATATGTACTGCCTTTCACCAAATGAATCCGCTGTGTGTGGTCAACGTTGACAACTCATAATACGAGTCACAAATGGTCAGAGGGGAAAACGATGGTTTGGGAACACCAAGTATGACATAGCAAGCACAAGGGGCTTCAATACGTTGTGGCACGGTGTGGAGACCATGCACGATGACCAACCAAAGTAGGCATATGTCACTGACCATGACCAAGTAATGTCACTACGTGTGGTAAACTTTGACAACTCACAACACGAGTCACAAATGGTCAGAGGGGGAAACAATGGTTTGGGAACACCAAGTATCACATAACAAGCACAAGGGGCTTCAATACGTTGTGGCACGGTGTGGAGACCATGCACGATGACCAACCAAAGTAGGCATATGTCACTGACCATGACCAAGTAATGTCACTACGTGTGGTAAACTTTGACAACTCACAACACGAGTCACAAATGGTCAGGGTGGAAGGTAATGGGTTGTGAATACTAGTTATCTGCTAGCAAGTACAAATACCTTCAATATGTAGTGGCACAATGTGTCCTCAATGCACAGTGACCAACCAAAGTATGTATATGTCACTAACCATGATGAAAAAATTTCACGTATGTGGTCAATGTTAAAACACATAAAAGGAGTCCCAAATGGTCAGGGGGGGAAACAATGCATTGGGGACACTAGTTATCATCTAGCAAGTAGAAAGACCTTCAACAGGTAGTGGCACGGTATGGCTAGCGTGCACAGTGACCAACCAAAGGATGCATACGTCACTGACTACGACCGAATAAGTCCACTATGTGTGGTCGACATTGACAACTCATAACACGACTCACAAATGGTCAGAGGGAGATACAATGGTTTGGGAAGCATATGTATTGACTAGAAAGGACAAGGAACTTCAATGCGTAGTGGCACGGTGTGGCTAATATGCACACCAAACAGCCAAACTAGGCGTATGTCACTGATCATGACCGCAGAATTTCAATATGGGTTGTCAATGTTGACCAACCATAACACGAGTCAAAAACGGGCAGGACAGGAAACAATGCTATGGGAATATCGGTTCTCAACTACCAAGTACAACGACCTTCATTCAGTAGTAGCACGGTGTGGCTACCATGCACAATGACCAACCAAAGTTGGCATATGTACTGCCTTTGACCAAATAAATCCGCTGTGTGTGGTCAACGTTGACAACTCATAATACGAGTCACAAATGGTTAGAGGGGGAAACAATGGTTTGGGAATACCAGGTATCACATAACAAGCACAAGGGGCTTCAACACATTGTGGCACGGTGTGGAGACCATGCACGTTGACCAACCAAAGTAGGCATATGTCACTGACCATGACCAAGTAATGTCACTAAGTGTAGTAAACTTTGACAACTCACAACACGAGTCATGAATGGTCAGGATGGAAGGTAATGCTTTGTGAATACTAGTTATCTACTAGAAAGTACAAATACATTCAATATGTAGTAGCACAATGTGGCTTCAATGCACAGTGACTAACCAAAGTATGCATATGTCACTAACCATGACAAACAAATTTCACTTCATGTGGTCAACGTTGAAAACGCAGAACACGAGTCACGAATGGTCAGAGGGGAAAACAATGGATTGCAAAGCCTATGTATTGGCTAGAAAGGACAAAGAACTTCAATACGTAGTGGCACGGTGTGGCTAATATGCAAACCAAACAATCAACCTAGGCATGTGTCACTGATCATGACCAGAGAATTTCAATATAGGTGGTCAACGTCGACCAACCATAACACGAGTCACAAACGGTCAGGAGAGGAAACAATGCTATGAGAATATTGTCTCTCAACTACCAAGTATAATGACTTTCAGTCAGTAGTAGCGCGTTGTGGCTACCATGCACAATGACTGACCAAAGTATGCATATTTACTGCCTTTGACCTAAGAAATCCGCTGTGTGGTCGACGTTGACAACTCATAATACGAGTCACAAATGGTCAGAGGGGGAAACAATGATTTGGGAACACCACGTATCACATAGCAAGCACAAGGGCTTTCAATATGTTGTGGCACGGTGTGGGGACCATGCACGATGACCAACCAAATTAGGCATATGTCACTGACCATGACCAAATCATGTCACTAGGTATGGTAAACTTCGACAACTCACAACACTAGTCACAAATGGTCAGGGTGGAAGGTAGTGGTTTGTGAATAATAGTTATCTACTAGCAAGTCCAAATACCTTCGATATATAGTGGCACAATGTGGCTTCAATGCACAGTGACCACCCAAAGTAGGCATATCTCACTGACCATGACGAAAGAATTTCACTTCATGTGGTCAACGTTGAAAAACGCATAACACGAGTCACAAATGGTCAGAGGGGAAAACAATGGGTTGGGAATACTAGTTATCAATCATAAAGTACAAATACCATCAACAAGCAGTGGCACGGTATGGCTAGCGTGCACAGTGACCACTATGTGTGGTCAACATTGACAACTCATAACACGAGTCACAAATGGTGAGAGGGAGAGAAAATGGCTTTGGAAGCCTATGTATTGACTAGAAAGGACAAAGAACTTCAATACGTAGTGGCACGGTGTGGCTAATATGCACACCAAACAACCAAACTAGGCATATCTCACTGACCATGACCACATAATTTCAATATGGGTGGTCAACGTTGACCAACCATAACACGAGTCACAAACGGTCTGGACAGGAAACAATGCTATGGGAATATCGGTTCTCAACTACCAAGTACAATGACATTCATTCAGTAGTAGCACGGAGTGGCTACCATGAACAATGACCAACCAAAGTATACATATGTACTGCCTTTGACCAAAGAAATCCGCTTTGTGTGGTCAACGTTGACAACTCATAATACGAGTCACAAATGGTCAGAGGGGGAAACAATGGTTTGGAAACACCAAGTATCACACAGAAAGCACAAGGCGCTTCAATACGTTGTGGCATGGTGTGGATACCATGCACGATGACCAACCAAAGCAGGCATATGTCACTGACCATGACCAAATAATGTCACTAAGTGTGGTAAACTTTTACAACTCACAACACGAGTCACAAATGGTCAGGGTGGTAGGCAATGCTTTGTGAATACTAGTTATCTACTAATAAGTACAGATACCTTCAATATGTAGTGGCACAATGTGGCCTCAATGCACTGTGACCAACCAAAGTATGCATATGTGACTAACCATGACGAACAAATTTTACGTATGTGTTGAATGTTGAAAACGCATAACACGAGTCACAAATGGTCAAAGGGAAAACAATGGATTTGGGACACTAGTTATCAACTAGCAAGTACAAAAACATTCAACAAGCAATGGCACGGTATGGCTAGCGTGCACAGTGACCAACCAAAGGATGCATACGTCACTGACTAAGACCGGATAAGTCCACTATGTGTGGTCAACATTGACAACTCATAACACGAGTCACAAATGGTCAGAGGGAGATACAATGGTTTGGGAAGCCTATGTATTGACTAGAAAGGACAAATAGCTTCAATACGTAGTGGGACGGTGTGGCCAATATGTACACCAAACAAGCAAACTATGCATATGTCACTGATCATGACAACAATATTTCCATATGGGTGGTCAATGTTGACTGAACATAACACGAGTCACAAACGGGCAAGACAGGAAACAATGCTATGGGAATATCGGTTCTCAATTTCCAAGTACAACGACCTTCAGTCAGTACTGGCACGGTGTGGCTACCATGCACAATGACCGACCAAAATAGGCATATGTACTGCCTTTGACCAAAGAAATCCGCTGTGTGTGGTCAACGTTGACAACTCATAATACGCGTCACAAATGGTCAGAGGGGGAAACAATGGTTTGGGAACACCAAGTATCACATAGCAAGCACAATGGGCTTCAATACGTTGTGGCACGGTGTGGAGACCATGCATGATAACCAACAAAATTAGGCATATGTCACTGACCATGACCAAGTAAGGTCACTAAGTGTGGTAAACTTTGACAACTCACAACACGAGTCACAAATGGTCATGGTGGAAGGTAATGGTTTGTGAATAATAGTTATCTACTAGCAAGTACAAATACCTTCAATATGTAGTGGCACAATGTGACTTCAATGCACAGTGACCAACCAAAGTATGCATATGTCACTAACCATGACGAACAAATTTCACTTCATGTGGTCAACGTTGGAAACACATAACACGAGTCACAAATGGTTTGACGGGAAAACAATGGAGTGGGAAGCCTATGTATTGACTAGAAAGGACAAAGAACTTCAATACGTAGTGGCACGGTGTGGCTAATATGCTCACCAAACAATGAAACTAGGCATATGTCACTGATCATGACCAGAGAATTTCAATTTGAGTGGTCAACATTGACCAACCATAACACGAGTCACAAACGGTCAGGAGAGGAAACAATGCTATGAGAATATCGGTTCTCAACTACCAAGTACAATGACCTCCAGTTAGTAGTAGCGCGGTGTGGCTACCATGCACAATGACCGACCAAAGTAGGCATATTTACAGCATTTGACGAAAGAAATCCGCTGTGTGTGGTCCACGTAGGACGGTGTGGCTAATATGCACGTCAAACAACCAAACTAGTCATATGTCACTGATCATGACCACATAATTTCAATATGGGTGGTCAACGTTGACCAACCATAACACGAGTCACAAACGGTCAGGACAAGAAACAATGCTATGGGAATATCGGTTCTCAACTACCAAGTACAACGACCTTCATTTATCAGTAGCATGGCGTGGCTACCATGTACAATGACCGACCAAAGTAGGCATATGTACTGCTTTTGACCAAAGAAATCCGCAGTGTGTGGTCAACGTTGACAACTCATAATACGAGTCACAAATGGTCAGAGGGGGAAACAATGGTCTGGGAAAACCAAGTATGACATAGCAAGCACAAGGGGCTTCAATACGTTGTGGCACGGTGTGGAGCCCATGCAAGATGACCAACTAAAGTAGGCATATGTCACTGACCATGACCAAATAATGTCACTAAGTGTGGTAAACTTTGACAACTACCAACACGAGTCACAAATGGTCAGGGTGTAAGGTAATGGTTTGTGAATACTAGGTATCTACTAGCAAGTACAAATACCTCCAACATGTAGTGGCACAATGTGGCCTCAATGCACAGTGACCATCCAAAGTATGCATAAGTCACTAACCATGACGAACAAATTTCACGTATGTGGTCAATGATGAAAACGCAGAACACGAGTCACAAATGGTCAGAGGGGAAAGCAATGGGCTGGGAGCACTAGTTATCAACTAGGAAGTACAAAGACCTTCAACAAGTAGTGGCACGGTATGGCTAGCCAGCACAGTGACCAATCAAAGGATGCATACGTCACTGACTACGACCGAATTAAGTCCACTATGTGTGGTTAAGGCTGCACACCGGTACGGAACCGCGGTTCTTAGAATGGAACCGGAACCGCGGTTCCGGTTCTAGCTCAGAACCGGAACCACGGTTCCGGTTCCGGAACCGCGGTTCCTCACGGAACCGCGGTTCCAGTCACGGTTCCACAGAATTTCTTCTCAAACATGAAGCATTATTGGCTACCAATACCATGTTTTTTTCCAAAAAGACAAGGATAAAGACCTTCCGCACTCCTGAATTGTATGTGGGCAATTGATTTGAGTTCTCTCATAGCCTCAAAGGGTGCCACATCAGCAAAAATAGCCTAAAACCTCCCCCCTCCCCACTCATTATCCCCTCCATAGACCTGGGCTCAGGAACCGCGGTTCCTGGACGGTTCCAGAATCTTGGAACCGGAACCGCGGTTCCGGTTCCAGAACCGGAACCGCGGTTCCGGAACCGCGGTTCCTGGAACCTGTGTGCACCCTTATGTGTGGTTAACATTGACAACTCATAACACGAGTCACAAACAGTCAGAGGGAGAGGAAATGGTTTGGGAAGCCTATGAGTTGACTAGAAAGGACAAAGAACTTCAATACGTAGTGGCACGGTGTGGCTAATATGCACACCAAACAACCAAACTAGGCA
>SZWC01000458.1:33246-68932 GCA_023375785.1 Penium margaritaceum
AAGTACAAAGACCTTCAACAAGCAGTGGCACGGTATGGCTAGCGTGCACAGTGACCAACCAAAGGATGCATACGTCACTGACTACGACCGAATAAGTCCACTATGTGTGGTCAACATTGACAACTCATAACACGAGTCACAAATGGTCAGAGGGAGAGACAATGGTTTGGGAAGCCTATGTATTGACTAGAAAGGACAAAGAACTTCAATATGTAGTGGCACGGTGTGGTTAATATGCACACCAAACAACCAAACTAGGCATATGTCACTGATCATGACCACAGAATTTCAATATGGGTGGTCAATGTTGACCAACCATAACACGAGTCACAAACGGTTAGGACAGGAAACAATGCTATGGGAATATCGGTTCTCAACTACCAAGTACAATGACCTTCAGTCTGTAGTAGCACGGTGTGGCTACCATGCACAGTGACCGACCAAAACAGGCATATGTACTGCCTTTGACCAAAGAAATCCGCTGTGTGTGGTCAACGTTGACAACTCATAATACGAGTCACAAATGGTCAGAGGGGGATACAATGGTTTTGGAACACCAAGTATCACATAGCAAGCACAAGGGGCTTCAATACGTTGTGGCTCGGTGTGGAGAGCATGCACGATGACCAACCAAAGTAGGCATATGTCACTGACCATGACCAAATAATGTCACTAGGTGTGGTAAACTTTGACAACTCACAACACGAATCACAGATGGTCAGGGTGGAAGGTAATGGTTTGTGAATACTAGTTATCTTCTAGAAAGTACAAATAACTTCAATATGTAGCGGCACAATGTGGCTTCAATGCACAGTGACCAACCAAAGTATGCATATGTCACTAACCATGACCAACAAATTTCACTTCATGTGGTCAACGTTGAAAACACATAAAAAGAGTCACAGATGGACAAATGGGAAAACAATGGGTTTGGAACACTACTTATCAACTAGCAAGTACAAAGACCTTCAACAAGTAGTGGCACGGTATGGCTAGCGTGCACGGCGACCAACCAAATGATGCATACGTCACTGGCTACGACCGAATAAGTCCACTATGAGTGGTCAACATGGCAACTCACAACACGAGTTACAAATGGTCAGAGGGAGAGACAATGGGTTGGTAAGCCTATGTATTGGCTAGAAAGGACAAAGAACTTCAATACGTAGTGGCACGGTGTGGCTAATATGCACACAAAACAATCAAACTAGGCATATGTCATTGATCATGACCACAGAATTTCAATATGGGTGGTCGACGTTGACCAACTATATCACGAGTCACAAACGATCAGGAGAGGAAACAATGCTATGAGAATATCGGTTCTCAACTACCAAGTAGAACGACCTTCAGTCAGTAGTAGCACGATGTGGCTACCATGCACAATGACCGACCAAGGTAGGCATATGTACTTCATTTGACAAAAGAAATTCGTTGCGTGTAGTCAACGTTGACAACTCATAATACGAGTCAAAAATGGTGAGAGAGGGAAACAATGGGTTGGGAACATCAAGTATCACATAGCAAGCACAAGGGGCTTCAATATGTTGTAGCACGGTGTGGAGACCATGCACGATGACCAACCAAAGTAGGCATATGTCACTGACCGTGACCAAATAATATCACTACGTGTCGTAAACTTTGACAACTCACAACACGAGTCACAAATGGTCGGGGTGGAAGGTAATGGTTCTTGAATACTAGTTATCTAAGATGGTACAAATAGCTTCAATATGTAGTGGCACAATGTGGCTTCAATGCACAGTGACCAACCAAAGTATGCATGTGTCACTAACCATGACGAACAAATTTTACTTCATCTCGTCAACGTTGAAAACGCATCACACGAGTCAGAAATGGTCAGAGGGGAAAACAATGAACTGGGAAGCCTATGTATTGGGTAGAAAGGACAAAGAACTTCAATACGTAGTGGCACGGTGTGGCTTATATGCACACCAAACAACCAAACTAGGCATGCGTCACTGATCATGACCATATAATTTCAATATGGGTGGTCAACGTTGACCAACAATAACACAAGTCACGAACGGTCAGGACAGGACACAATGCTATGGGAATCTCGGTTCTCAACTACCAAGTACAACAACCTTCATTCTGTAGTAGCACGGTGTGGCTACCATGTACAATGACCGACCAAAGTAGGCATATGTACTGCCTTTGACCAAAGAAATCCTCTGTGTGTGGTCAACGTTGACAACTCATAATACGAGTCACAAATGGTCAGAGGTGGGAACAATGGTTTGGAGAGACCAACTATCAAATAGCAAGCACAAGGGGCTTCAATACGTTGTGGCACGGTGTGGAGACCATGCACGATGACCAACCATAGTAGGCATATGTCACTGACCATGACCAAGTAATGTCACTAAGTGTGGTAAACTTTGACAACTCACAACACGAGTCACAAATGGTCATGGTGGAAGGTAATGGTTTGTGAATACTAGTTATATAGTAGCAAGTATAAATACCTTCAGTATGTAGTGGCACAATGTGACCTCAATGCACAGTGACTAACCAAAGTATGCATATGTCACTAACCATGAGGAACAAATTTCACGGATGTGGTCAATATTGAAAACGCATAACACGAGTCACAAATGGTCAGAGGGGAAAACAATGGATTGGGGACACTAGCTATCAACTAGCAAGTACAAAGACCTTCAAGAAGCAGTTGCACGGTATGGCTAGCGTGCACAGTGACCAACCAAAGGATGCATACGTCACTGACTACGACCGAATAAGTCCAATATGTGTGGTAAGCATTGACAACTCATAACGCCAGTCCGAAATGGTCAGAGGGAGAGACAATGGTTTGGGAAGCATATGTATTGACGAGAAAGGACAAAGAACTTCAATACGTAGTGGCACGGTGTGGCTATCTTGCACACCAAACAATCAAACGTTGACCAACCACAACACGAGTCACAAATGGTAAGAAGAGGAAACAATGCTATGAGAACATCGGTTCTCAACTACCAAGTACAATGACCTTCAGTCAGTAATAGCACGGTGTGCCTACCATGCACAATGACCGAACAAAGTAGGAGTATTTACTAACTTTGACCAGAGAAATCCGTTGTGTGTGGTGAATGTTGACAACTCATAATACGAGTCACGAATGGTCAGAGGGGGAAACAATGGTTTGGGAACACCAAGTATCACATAGCAAGCACAAGGGGCTTCAATATGTTGTAACACGGTGTGGAGACCATGCACGATGACCAATCAAAGCAGGCATATGTCACTGACCATGACCAAATAATAACACTAAGTGTGGTAAACTTTGACAACTCACAACACGGGTCACAAATGGTCAGGGTGGAAGGTAATGGTTTGTGAATACTATTTATCTACTAGTAAGTACAAATATCTTCAATATGTAGTGGCACAATGTGGCTTCAATGCACAGTGACCACTCTAAGTATGCATATGTCACTGACCATGACGAAAGAATTTCACTTCATGTGGTCAACGTTAAAAACGCATAACACGAGTCACAAATGGTCAGAGGGAAAAACAATGGGTTGGAAACACTAGTTATCAACTAGGACATACAAAGACCTTCAACAAGCATTGGCACGGTATGGGTTGCGTGCACAGTGACCAACCAAAGGATGCATACGTACTTGACTATGACCGAATCAGTCCACTTAGTGTGGTCAATATTGACAACTCATAACACGAATAAAAAATGGCCAGAGGGAGAGAAAATGGTTTGGGAAGCCTATGTATTGACTAGAAAGGACAAATATCTTCACGACGTAGTGGCACGGTGTGGCTAGTATGCACACTAAACAACCAAACTAGGCATATGTCACTGATCGTGACCACATAATTTCAACATGGGTGGTCAACGTTGACCAACTATAACACGAGTCACAAACGGTCAGGACAGGAAACAATGCTATGGGAATATCGGTTCTCAACTACCAAGTACAAAGACGTTCAATCACTAGTATCGTGGTGTGGCTACCATGCACAATGACGAACCAAAGTAGGCATGTTTAATGCCTTTGACCAAAGAAATCCGATGTGTGCGGTCAACGTTGACAACTCATAATACAAGTCACAAATGGTCAGAGGGGGAAACAGTGGTTTGGGAATACCATGAATCATATAGCAAGCACAGGGGACTTCAATACGTTGTGGCACAGTGTGGGGACCATGCACGACGACCAACCAAAGTAGGCATATGTCACTGACCATGACCAAATAATGTCAGTAAGTGTAGTAAACTTTGACAACTCACAACACGAGTCACAAATGGTCAGGGTGGAAGTTAATGGTTTGTGAATACTAGTTATCTACTAGCAAGTACAGATACCTTCAATACCTATTGGCACAATGTGGCCTCAATGCACAGTGACCAACCAAAGTATGCATATGTCACTAACCATGACGAACAGATTTCACGTATGTGGTCAATATTGAAAACGCATAACACGAGTGACAAGTGGTCAGAGGGGAAAACAATGGATTGGGGACACTAGTTATCAACTAGCAAGTACAAAGACATTCAACAAGCAGTTTCACAGTATGGCTAGCGTGCACGGTGACCAACCAAAGGATGCATACGTCACTGACTACGACTGAATAAGTCTACTATGTGTGGTCAACATTGACAACTCATAACACGAGTCACAAATGGTCAGAGGGAAAGACAATGGTTTAAGATGCCTATGTATTGGCTGGAAAGGACAAAGAACTTCAATACGTAGTGGCACGGTGTGGCTAATATGCACACCAAACAACCAAACTATGCATATGTCACTGATCATGACCACAAAATTTCAATATGGGTGGTCAATGTTGACCAACCAAAACTCGAGTCACACACGGTCAAGACAGGAAACAATGCTATGGGAATATCGGTTCTCAACTACCAAGTACAATGACCTTCAGTCAGTAGTAGCACGGTGTGGCTACCATGCACAATGACCGACCAAAGTAGGCATATGTACTGCCTTTGACCAAAGAAATCCGCTGTGTGTGGTCAACGTTGACAACTCATAATACAAGTCACAAATGGTCAGAGGGGGAAACAATGGTTTGGGAACACCAAGTAACACATAGCAAGCACAAGGGGCTTTAATACGTTGTGGCACGGTGTAGGGACCATGCACGATGACCAGCCTAAGTAGGCATATGTCACTGACCATGACCATGTAATGTCACTAGGTGTGATAAGCTTTGACAACTCACAACACGAATCTCAAATGATCAGGGTGGAAGGTAATAGTTTATGAATACTAGTTATCTTCTAGCAAGTACAACTACCTTCAATATGTAGTGGCACATTGCGGGCTCACTGCACAGTGACCAACCAAAGTATGCATATGTCACTAACCATGACCAACAAATTTCACTTCATGTGGTCAACGTTGAGAACACATAACAGGAGTCACAAATGGACAAATGGGAAACAATGGGTTTGGAACACTAGTTATCAACTAGCAAGTACAAAGACCTTCAACAAGCAGTGGCACGGTATGGCTAGCGTGCACAGTGACCAACCAAAGGATGCATACGTCACTGGCTATGACTGAATAAGTCCACTATGTGTGGTCAACATTGACAACTCATAACACGAGTTACAAATGGTCAGAGGGAGAGAAAATGCGTTGGTAAGCCTATGTATTGGCTAGAAAGGACAAGGAACTTCAATACATAGTGGCACGGTGTGGCTAATATGCACACAAAACAATCAAATTAGGCATATGTCATTGATCATGACCACAACATTTCAATATGGGTGGTCAACGTTGACCAACCATATCACGAGTCACAAACGGTCAGGAAAGGAAACAATGCTATGAGAATCGCTTCTCAACTACCAAGTAGAACGACCTTCAGTCAGTAGTAGCACGGTGTGGCTACCATGCACAATGACCGGCCAAGGTAGGCATATGTACTTCATTTGACCAAAGAAATCCGCTGCGTGTGGTCAACATTGACCACTCATTATACGAGTCACAAATGGTTAGAGGGGGAAACAATGGTTTTGGAACATCAAGCATCAAATAGCAAGCACAAGGGGCTTCAGTAGGTTGTGGCAAAGTGTGGAGACCAAGCACGATGACCAACCAAAGTAGGCATATGTCACTGACCATGACCAAATAATGTCACTACGTGTGGTAAACTTTGACAACTCACAACACGAGTCACAAATGGTCAGGGTGGAAGGTAATGGTTTGTGAAAACTAGTTATCTAGTAGCAAGTACAAATACCTTCAATATGTAGTGGCACAATATGGCTTCAATGCATAGTGACCAACCAAAGTATGCATATGTCACTAACCATGACCAACAGATTTCACCTCATGTGGTCAACGTTGAAACACATAACAGGAGTCACAAATGGACAGATGGAAAAATAATGGGTTTGGAACACTAGTTGTCAACTAGCAAGTACAAAGACCTTCAACAAGTAGTGGCACGGTATGGCTAGTGTGCACAGTGACCAACCAAAGGATGCATACATCACTGGCTACGACCGAATAAGTCCACTATGTGTGGTCAACATTGACAACTCATAACACGAGTTACAAATGGTTAGAGGGAGAGACAATGGCTTGGTAAGCCTATGTATTGGCTAGAAAGGACAAAGAACTTCAATACGTAGTGGCACGGTGTTGCTAATACGCACACAAAACAATCAAACTAGGCATATGTCATTGATCATGACCACAGAATTTCAATATGGGTGGTCAACGTTGACCAACCATATCACGAGTCACAAACGGTCAGGAGAGTAAACAATGGTATGAGAATATCGGCTCTCAACTACCAAGTAGAACAAACTTCATTCAGTAGTAGCACGGTGTGGCTACCATGAACAATGACCGACCAAGGTAGGCATATGTACTTCATTTGATTAAAGAAATCCGCTGTGTGTGGTCAACATTGACAACTCATAATACAAGTCACAAATGGTCAGTGGGGGAAACAATGGTTTGGGAACATCAAGTATCACATAGCACGCACAAGGGGCTTCAATATGTTGTGGCACGGTGTGGAGACCATGTACGATGACCAACCAAAGTAGGCATATGTCACTGACAATGACCAAGTAATGTCACTAAGTGTGGTAAACTTTGATAACTCACAACACGAGTCACAAATGGTCAGGGTGGAAGGTAATGGTTTGTGAATACTAGTTATCTACCAGCAAGTACAAATACCTTCAATATGTAGTGGCACAATGTGGCTTCAATGCACAGTGACCAACCAAAGTATGCATATGTCACTAACCATGACGAACAAATTTCACTTCATGTGGTCAACGTTGAAAATGCATAACACGAGTCAAAAATGGTCAGAGGGGAAAACAATGGATTGGGAAGCCTATGTATTGGCTAGAAAGGACAAAGATCTTCAATACGTACTTGTACGGTGTGGCTAATGTCCACACCAAACAATCAAACAAGGCATATGTCACTGATCATGACTAGAGAATTTCAATATGGGTGGTCTACGTTGACCAACCATAACACGAGTCACAAACGGTCAGGAGAGGAAACAATGCTATGAGAATATCGGTTCTAAACTACCAAGTACAATGACCTTCAATCAGTAGTAGCACGGTGTGGCTACCATGCACAACGACAGACCAAAGTAGGCATATTTACTGCCTTTGACCAAAGAAATCCGCTGTGTGTGGTCCACGTTGACAGCTCATAATACGAGTCACAAATGGTCAGAGGGGGAAACAATGGTTCGGGAACACCACGTATCACATAGCAAGCACAAGGGGCTTCAATACATTGTGGCACGGTGTGGGGACCATGCACGATGACCAGCCAAAGTAGGCATATGTCACGACCATGACCAAATTATGTCACTAAGTGTGGTAAACTTTGACAACTCACAACACGAGTCACAAATGGCCAGGGTGGAAGGTAATGGTTTCTTAATACTAGTTGTCTACTCGCAAGTACAAATACCTTCAATACGTAGTGGCACAATGTCGCTTGAATGCACAGTGACCACTTAAAGTATGCATATGTCACTGACCATGACGAAAGAATTTCACCTCATGTGGTCAACGTTGAAAACGCATAACACGAGTCACAAATGGTCAGAGGGGAAAACAATGGGTTTTGGAACACTAGTTATCAGCTAGAAGTACAAAGACCTTCAACAAGCAGTGGGACGGTATGGCTAGCGTGCACAGTGACCAACCAAAGGATGCAAACGTCACTGACTACGACCGAATAAGTCCACTATATGTGGTCAACATTGACAACTCATAACACGAGTCACAGATGGTCAGAGGGCAAGAAAATGGTTTGGGAAGCCTATGTATTGACTAGAAAGGACAAAGAATTTCAATACGTAGTGGCACGGTGTGGCTAATATGCACATAAAACAACCAAACTAGGCATGTGTCACTATTCATGGCCACATAATTTCAATATGGGTGGTCAACGTTGACCAACCATAACACGAGTCACAAACGGTCAGGACAGGGAACAATGCTATGGGAATATTGGTTCTCAACTACCAAGTACAACGACCTTCAGTCAGTAGTAGCACGGTGTGGCTACCATGACAATGACCAACCAAAGTAGGCATATGTACTGCCTTTAGGGTTTAGGGTGGTCAACGTTCACAACTCATAATACGAGTCACAACTGGTCAGAGGGGGAAACAATGGTTTGGGAACATCAAGTATCACATAGCAAGCACAAGGGGCTTCAATACGTTGTGGCACGGTGTGGAGACCATGCACGATGACCGACAAAAGTAGGGAGATGTCACTGACCATGACCAAGTAATGTCACTAAGTGTGGTAAACGTTGACAACTCACAACACGAGTCACAAATGGTCAGGGTGAGAGGTAATGGTTTGTGAATACTAGTTATCTACTAGCAAGTACAAATACCTTCAATATGTAGTGGCACAATGTGGCTTCAATGTACAGTGACCAACCAAACTATGCATATGTCACTAACAATGACCAACAAATTTCACTTCATGTGGTCAACTTTGAAAACGCATAACACGAGTCACAAGTGGTCAGAGGGGAAAACTATGGTTTGAGAAGCCTATGTATTGACTAGAAAGGACAAAGAATTTCAATACGTAGTGGCACGCTGTGGCTAATATGCACACCAAACAACCAAACTAGGCATGTGTTACTGATCATGACCACATAACTTCAATATGGGTGGTCAACATTGACCGACCATAACAAGAGTCACCAACGGTCAGGACAGGGAACAATGCTATAGGAATATCGGTTCTCAACTACCAAGTTCAACGACCTTCATTCAGTAGTAGCACGGTGTGGCTACCATGTACAATGACCGACCAAAGTAGGCATATTTACTGCCTTTGACCAAATAAATCCGCTGTGTGTGGTCTACGTTGACAACTCATAATACGAGTCACAAATGGTCAAAGGCGGAAACAATGGTTTGGAAACACCAAGCATCACATAGAAATCACAAGGGACTTCAATACGTTGTGGCATGGTGTGGAGACCATGCACGATGACCAACCAAAGTAGGCATATGTCACTGAACATGACCAAATAATGTCACTAAGTGTGGTAAACTTTGACAACTCACAACACGAGTCACAAATGGTCAGGGTGAAAGGTAATGGTTTGTGAATACTAGTTATCTACTAGCAAGTACAAATACCTTCAATACGTAGTGGCACGGTGTGGCTAACATGCACACCAAACAATCAAACTAGGCATATGTCACTGAACATGACCAAATAATGTCACTAAGTGTGGTAAACTTTGACAACTCACAACACGAGTCACAAATGGTCAGGGTGAAAGGTAATGGTTTGTGAATACTAGTTATCTACTAGCAAGTACAAATACCTTCAATATGTAGTGGCACAATGTGGCCCCATAGCACAGTGACCAACCAAAGGATGCATATGTAACTCACCATGACGAACAAATTTCACGTTTGTGGTCAATGTTGAAAACGCATAACACGAGTCACAAATGGTCAGAGTGGAAAACAATGGATTGGGGACACTAGTTATCAACTAGCAAGTACAAAGACCTTCAACAAGAATTGGCACGGTATGGCTAGCGTGCACAGTGACCAACCAAAGGATACATATGTCACATACTACGACCGAATAAGTCCACTATGTGTGGTCAACATTGACAACTCATAACGCCAGTCTCAAATGGTCAGAGGGAAAGATAATGGGTTGGGAAGCATATGTATTGACTAGAAAGGACAAATAACTTCAATACGTAGTGGCACGGTGTGGCTAATATGCACACCAAACAATCAAACTAGGCATGTGTCACTGATAATGACCACAGAATTTCAATATGGGTGGTCAACGCTGACCAACCATAACACAAGTCACAAACGGTAAGAAGGGGAAACAATGCCGTGAGAATATCGGTTCTCAGCTACCGAGTACAATGACCGTCAGTCAGTAGTAGCACGGTGTGCCTACCATGCACAATGACCGACCAAAGTAGGAAAATGTACTGCCTTTGACCAGAGAAATCCGCTGTGTGTGGTCAACGTTGACAACTCATAATACGAGTCACAAATGGCCAGAGGGGGAAACAATGGTTTGGGAATACTTGGTATCGACTAGCAAGTACAAGGACCTTCGATAAGTGGTGGCACAGTATGGCTACCATGCTCAATGACCAACCAAAATATTATTGTGTCATTGAATATCATAAAAAGAGTTTCGCTGTGTCTTGTCAACTTTCCTTCTTATGGCTGGTCAATCGCAGCAATGGTTGTGAGGCTATTCAAGCTCAAAGTTGCAAAATTCAAAACTTAGTCTGCGTCAATTGTTTGTGAATAAACTGACATTGTTATCATTCCCACTTTTGAAAACTAGACTTTAATCTTACCCCCCCTTATTTTATGCCGTTCACCCATAGGAACCCTTATAATGTCATTCCGACAACATATGAACATCATGTCAGTTGGCTTAGTGCTTATATAGTTAGATTCTGGAGCGATAGGTCCTGGGTTTGAATCCTCGTACGCGCAATATAGAATAGGCTCGCGACCTGGTGAGGGGGGGAGGCGGCCTTGTTGTGCTACCTCGACTATACCTTTGCGCCTAAGCCGTGGGTGGGGGGGGGGATAGGGGGGGTCTAATAATGCGGTCACAAATCTGTCCTCCAGGACGTCCACGGAACATCCCTCTAGGGGGGTGGGAGGGAGTATTCGAGTGAAGGCACCTACGCGCCATAAATAAACAAAAACCAACCTGGTATCAAAGGGAGAAACCTTTTGCTCTTTATTGACTAGCAAGTGCAAGTATTTTCAACAAGAAGTGGAACGGTGTGGCTACCATGTGCAATGACCAACCAGATTAGGCATGTGCCACTTACCATGACCAAATAATTGTACTATGTGTGATTAACGTTGACAACCCTGAATATGGGCCGCAAATTGTTAGAGAGGGGAACGATGGGTTGGGAACACCAAGTATCACATAGCAAGCACAAGGGGCTTCAATACGTTGTGGCACGGTGTGGAGATCATGCACGATGATCAACCAAAGTAGGCATATGTCACTGACCCTGACCAAATAATGTCACTAAGTGTGGTAAACTTTGACAAGTCATAACACAAGTCAAAAATGGTCAGGGTGGAAGATAATGGTTTGTGAATACTAGTTATATACTAGCAAATACAAATTCCTTCAATATGTTGTTGCACAATGTGGCTTCAATGCACAGTGACCAACCAACGTATGCATATGTCACTAACCATGACCAACAAATTTCATTTCATGTGGTCAACATTGAAAACATATAACAGGACTCACAAATGGTCAAAGGGGAAAACACCGGGTTGGGAACACTAGTTATCAACAAGCAAGTACAAAAACTTTCAACAAGCAGTGGCACGGCATGGCTAGCGTGCACAGTGACCAACCAAAGGATGCATACGTCACTGACTACGACCGGATAAGTCCAATATGTGTTTTCAACATTGACAACTCATAACACAAGTTACAAATGGTCAGAGGGAGTGACAATGGTTTGGGAAGCCTATGTATTGCCTATAAAGGACAAAGAACCTCAATTCGTAGTTGCACGGTGTGGTTAATATGCACACCAAACAATCAAACTAGGCATACGTCACTGATCATGACGACAGAATTTCAATATGGGTGGTCAACATTGACCAACCATAACACAAGTCACAAACACTCAGGAGAGGAAACAATGCTATGGGAATATCGGTTCTCAACTACCAAGCAGAACGACCTTCAATCAGTAGTAGCACGGTGTGGCTACCATGACCACTGACCGACCAACGTAGGCATATGTACTTCCTTTGACCAAAGAAATCCGCTGTGTGTAGTCAACGTTGACAACTCATATTACGCGTCACACATGGTCAGAAGGGGAAACAATGGTTTGGGAACATCAAGTATCACATAGCAAGCACAAGGGGCTTCAATACGCTGTGGCACGGTGTGGAGACCATGCACGATGACCAACCAAAGTAGGCATATTTCACTTACCATGACCAAATATTGTCACTACGTGTGGTAAACTTTGACAGCTCACAACACGAGTCACAAATGGACAGGGTGGAAGGTAATGGTTTGTGAATGCTAGTTATCTACTACCAAGTAGAAATACCTTCAATATGTAGTGGCACACTGTGGGTTCAATGCACGGTGACCAACCAAAGTATGCATATGTCACTAACCATGACGAACAATTTTTACTTCATGTGGTTTACGTTGATAACGCATAACACGAGTCACAAATGGTCAGAGGGGAAAACAATGGATTGGGAAGCCTATGTATTGGCTAGAAAGGACAAAGAACTTCAATACGTAGTGGCACGGTGTGGCTAACATGCACACCAAACAATCAAACTAGGCATATGTCACTGATCATGACCAGAGAATTTCAATATGGGTGGCCAACGTTGACCAACCATAACACGAGTCACAAATGGTCAGAGGGGGAGAAAATGGTTTGGGAAGCCTATGCATTGACTAGAAAGGACAAAGAACTTCAATACGTAGTGGCACGGTCTGGCTAATATGCACACCAAACAACCAAACTAGGCATATGTTACTGATCATGACCACGTAATTTCAATATGGCTGGTCAATGTTGCCCAACCATAACACGAGTCACAAATGGTCAGAGGGGGAGAAAATGGTTTGGGAAGCCTATGCATTGACTAGAAAGGACAAAGAACTTCAATACGTAGTGGCACGGTCTGGCTAATATGCACACCAAACAACCAAACTAGGCATATGTTACTGATCATGACCACGTAATTTCAATATGGCTGGTCAATGTTGCCCAACCATAACACGAGTCACAAACGGTCAGCACAAGAAACAATGCTATAGTAATATCGGTTCTCAACTACCAAGTACAATGACCTTCATTCAGTAGTAGCACGGTGTGGCTACCATGTACAATGACTGACCAAAGTAGGCATAGGTACTGCCTTTGACCAGAGAAATCCAATGTGTGTGGTCAACGCTGACAACTCATAATACGAGTCACAAATGGTCAGAGGGGGAAACAATGGTTTGGGAGCACCAAGTATCGCATAGCAAGCTCAAGGGCTTAAATACATTGTGGCACGGTGTGGAGACCATGCACGATGACAAAGCAAAGTAGGCATATGTCACTCACCATGACAAAATAATCTCACTAAGTGTGGTAAAATTTGAAAACTCAGAACACGAGTCACAAATGGTCAGGGTGGAAGGTAATTGTTTGTGGATACTAAATATCTATTAGCAAGTACAAATACCTTCAATATGTAGTGGCATAATGTGGCTTCAATGCACAATGACCAACCAAAGTATGCATATGTCAGTGAACATGACGAAAGAATTTCACTTCATGTGGTCAACGTTGAAAACGCATAATACGAGTCACAAATGGTCAGAGGGGAAAACAATGGATTGGGAACACTAGTTATCAACTAGGAAGTACAAAGACCTTCAACAAGCAGTGGCACGGTATGGCTAGCGTGCACAGTGACCAACCAAAGGATGCATACGACCGAATAAGTGCACTATGTGTGGTCAACATTGACAACTCATAACACGAGTCACAAATGGTCAGAGGGAGAGAATGGTTTGGGAAGCCTATGTATTGACTAGAAAGGACAAAGAACTTCAATACGTAGTGACACGGTGTGGCTAATATGCACACCAAACAACCAAACTAGGCATATGTCAGTGATCATGACTCCTGAATTTCAATATGGGTAGTCAACGCTGACCAACCATAACACGAGTCACAAACGGTAAGAAGGGGAAACAATGCTGTGACAATATTGGTTCTCAACTATAAAGTACAATGACCCAGTCAGTAGTCGCACGGTGTGCCTACCATGCACAATGACCGACCAAAGTAGGCATATGTACTGCCTTTGACCAGAGAAATCCGCTGTGTGTGGTCAACGTTGACAACTCATAACACGAGTCACAAATGGTCAGAGGGGGAAACAATGGTTTGGGAATACTTGGTATCGACTAGCAAGTACAAGGACCTTCGATAAGTGGTGGCACAGTATGGCTACCATGCTCAATGACCAACCAAAATATTATTGTGTCATTGAATATCATAAAAAGAGTTTCACTGTGTCTTGTCAACTTTCCTTCTTATGGCTGGTCAATCGCAGCAATGGTTGTGAGGCTATTCAAGCTCAAAGTTGCAAAATTCAAAACTAAGTCTGCGTCAATTGTTTGTGAATAAACTGACATTGTTATCATTCCCACTTTTGAAAACTAGACTTTAATGTTACACCCCCTTATTTTATGCCGTTCACCCATAGGAACCCTTATAATGTCATTCGGACAACATATGAACATCATGTCAGTTGGCTTAGTGCTTATATAGTTAGATTCTGGAGCGATAGGTCCTGGGTTTGCATCCTCGTACGCGCAATATAGAATAGGCTCGCGACCTGGTGAGGGGGGGTGGCGGCCTTGTTGTGCTACCTCGACTATACCTTTGCGCCTAAGCCGTGGGTGGGGGGGGGGATAGGGGGGGTCTAATAATGCGGTCACAAATCTGTCCTCCAGGACGTCCACGGAACATCCCTCTAGGGGGGTGGGAGGGAGTATTCGAGTGAAGGCACCTACGCGCCATAAATAAACAAAAACCAACCTGGTGTCAAAGGGAGAAACCTTTTGCTCTTTATTGACTAGCAAGTGCAAGTATTTTCAACAAGAAGTGGAACGGTGTGGCTACCATGTGCAATGACCAACCAGATTAGGCATGTGCCATTTACCATGACCAAATAATTGTACTATGTGTGATTAACGTTGACAACCCTGAATATGGGCCGCAAATTGTTAGAGAGGGGAACAATGGGTTGGGAACACCAAGTATCACATAGCAAGCACAAGGGGCTTCAATACGTTGTGGCACGGTGTGGAGATCATGCACGATGATCAACCAAAGTAGGCATATGTCACTGACCATGACCAAATAATGTCACTAAGTGTGGTAAACTTTGACAAGTCATAACACAAGTCAAAAATGGTCAGGGTGGAAGATAATGGTTTGTGAATACTAGTTATATACTAGCAAATACAAATTCCTTCAATATGTTGTTGCACAATGTGGCTTCAATGCACAGTGACCAACCAACGTATGCATATGTCACTAACCATGACCAACAAATTTCATTTCATGTGGTCAACGTTGAAAACATATAACAGGACTCACAAATGGTCAAAGGGGAAAACACCGGGTTGGGAACACTAGTTATCAACAAGCAAGTACAAAAACTTTCAACAAGCAGTGGCACGGTATGGCTAGCGTGTACAGTGACCAACCAAAGGATGCATACGTCACTGACTACGACTGAATAAGTCCAATATGTGTTGTCAACATTGACAACTCATAACACAATTTACAAATGGTCAGAGGGAGTGACAATGGTTTGGGAAGCCTATGTATTGCCTATAAAGGACAAAGAACCTCAATACGTAGTTGCACGGTGTGGCTAATATGCACACCAAACAATCAAACTAGGCATACGTCACTGATCATGACGACAGAATTTCAATATGGGTGGTCAACATTGACCAACCATAACACAAGTCACAAACACTCAGGAGAGGAAACAATGCTATGGGAATATCGGTTCTCAACTACCAAGCAGAACGACCTTCAATCAGTAGTAGCACGGTGTGGCTACCATGACCACTGACCGACCAACGTAGGCATATGTACTTCCTTTGACCAAAGAAATCCGCTGTGTGTAGTCAACGTTGACAACTCATATTACGCGTCACACATGGTCAGAAGGGGAAACAATGGTTTGGGAACATCAAGTATCACATAGCAAGCACAAGGGGCTTCAATACGTTGTGGCACGGTGTGGAGACCATGCACGATGACCAACCAAAGTAGGCATATGTCACTGACCATGACCAAATAATGTCACTAAGTGTGGTANGAGAATTTCAATATGGGTGGTCAACGTTGACCAACCATAACACGAGTCACAAACGGTCAGGACAGGAAACAATGCTATGGGAATATCGGTTCTCAACTACCAAGCAGAACGACCTTCAATCAGTAGTAGCACGGTGTGGCTACCATGACCACTGACCGACCAACGTAGGCATATGTACTTCCTTTGACCAAAGAAATCCGCTGTGTGTAGTCAACGTTGACAACTCATATTACGCGTCACACATGGTCAGAAGGGGAAACAATGGTTTGGGAACATCAAGTATCACATAGCAAGCACAAGGGGCTTCAATACGCTGTGGCACGGTGTGGAGACCATGCACGATGACCAACCAAAGTAGGCATATTTCACTGACCATGACCAAATATTGTCACTACGTGTGGTAAACTTTGACAACTCACAACACGAGTCACAAATGGTCAGGGTGGAAGGTAATGGTTTGTGAATGCTAGTTATCTACTACCAAGTAGAAATACCTTCAATATGTAGTGGCACAATGTGGGTTCAATGCACGGTGACCAACCAAAGTATGCATATGTCACTAACCATGACGAACAATTCTTACTTCATGTGGTTTACGTTGATAACGCATAACACGAGTCACAAATGGTCAGAGGGGAAAACAATGGATTGGGAAGCCTATGTATTGGCTAGAAAGGACAAAGAACTTCAATACGTAGTGGCACGGTGTGGCTAATATGCACACCAAACAATCAAACTAGGCATATGTCAGTGATCATGACCATAGAATTTCAATATGGGTGGTCAACGTTGACCAACCATAACCCGGGTCACAAACGGTCAGGAGAGGAAACAATGCTATGAGAATATTGGTTCTCAACTACCAAGTACAACGACCTTCAGTCAGTAGTAGCACGATGTGGCTACCATGCACAATGACTGACCAAAGTAGGCATGTGTACTGCCTTTGACCAAAGAAATCCGCTGTGTGTGGTCAACGTTGACAACTCATAATACGAGTCATAAATGTTTAGAGGGGGAAACAATGGTTTGGAAACACCAAGTATCACATGGCAAGCACAAGGGGCTTGAATACGTTGTGGCACGGTGTGGAGACCATGCACGATGACCCACCAAAGTAGGCATATGTCACTGACCATGACCAAGTAATGTCACTAAGTGTGGTAAGCTTTGACAACTCACAACACGAGTCACAAATGGTCAGGGTGGAAGGTAATGGTTGTGAATACTAGTCATTTACTAGCAAGTACAAATACCTTCGATATGTAGTTGCACAATGTGGCTTCAATGCAGAGTGACGAACCAAAGTATGCATATGTCACTAACCATGCCGAACAAACTTCATTTCATGTGGTCAAGGTTGAAAACGCATAACACGAGTCACAAATGGTCAGAGGGGAAAACAATGGATTGGGAAGCCTATGTATTGGCTAGAAAGGACAAAGAACTTCAATACGTAGTGGCATGGTGTGGCTAATATGCACACCAAACAATCAAACTAGGCATATGTCACTGATCATGACCAGAGAATTTCAATATGGGTGGCCAACGTTGACCAACCATAACACGAGTCACAAACGGTCAGGANTGACCTTCAGTCAGTAGTAGCGCGGTGTGGCTACCATGCACAATGACCGACCAAAGTAGGCATTTTTATTGCCTTTGACCAAAGAAATCCGCTGTGTGTGGTCCACGTTGACAACTCATAATACGAGTCACAAATGGTCAGAGGGGGAAACAATGGTTTGGGAACACCAGGTATCACATAGAAATCACAAGGGGCCTCAATATGTTGTGGCACGGTGTGGGGACCATGCACGATGACCAACCAAAGTAGGCATATGTCACTGACCATGACCAAATAATGTCACTAAGTGTGGTAAACTTTGACAACTCACAACACGAGTCACAAATGGTCAGAGGGAGAGAAAATGGTTTGGGAAGCCTATGTACTGACTAGAAAGGACAAAGAACTTCAATACGTAGTGGCACGGTGTGGCTAATATGCACACCAAACAACCAAACTAGGCATATGTTACTGATCATGACCACGTAATTTCAATATGGCTGGTCAATGTTGACCAACCATAACACGAGTCACAAACGGTCAGCACAAGAAACAATGCTATAGTAATATCGGTTCTCAACTACCAAGTACAATGACCTTCATTCAGTAGTAGCACGGTGTGGCTACCATGTACAATGACTGACCAAAGTAGGCATAGGTACTGCCTTTGACCAGATAAATCCAATGTGTGTGGTCAACACTGACAACTCATAATACGAGTCACAAATGGTCAGAGGGGGAAACAATGGTTTGGGAGCACCAAGTATCGCATAGCAAGCTCAAGGGCTTCAATACGTTGTGGCACGGTGTGGAGACCATGCACGATGACCAAGCAAAGTAGGCATATGTCACTGACCATGACAAAATAATCTCACTAAGTGTGGTAAAATTTGAAAACTCAGAACACGAGTCACAAATGGTCAGGGTGGAAGGTAATTGTTTGTGGATACTAAATATCTATTAGCAAGTACAAATACCTTCAATATGTAGTGGCATAATGTGGCTTCAATGCACAATGACCAACCAAAGTATGCATATGTCAGTGAACATGACGAAAGAACTTCACTTCATGTGGTCAACGTTGGAAACGCATAATACGAGTCACAAATGGTCGGAGGGGAAAACAATGGATTGGGAACACGAGTTATGAACTAGGAAGTACAAAGACCTTCAACAAGCAGTGGCACGGTATGGCTAGCGTGCACAGTGACCAACCAAAGGATGCATACGACCGAATAAGTGCATTATGTGTGGTCAACATTGACAACTCATAACACGAGTCACAAATGGTCAGAGGGAGAGAATGGTTTGGGAAGCCTATGTATTGACTAGAAAGGACAAAGAACTTCAATACGTAGTGAGACGGTGTGGCTAATATGCACACCAAACAACCAAACTAGGCATATGTCAGTGATCATGACTCCTGAATTTCAACATGGGTAGTCAACGCTGACCAACCATAACACGAGTCACAAACGGTAAGAAGGGGAAACAATGCTGTGAGAATATTGGTTCTCAACTATAAAGTACAATGACCCAGTCAGTAGTCGCACGGTGTGCCTACCATGCACAATGACCGACCAAAGTAGGCATATGTACTGCCTTTGACCAGAGAAATCTGCTGTGTGTGGTCAACGTTGACAACTCATAACACGAGTCACAAATGGTCAGAGGGGGAAACAATGGTTTAAGAATACTTGGTATCGACTAGCAAGTACAAAGACCTTCGATAAGTGGTGGCACGGTATGGCTACCATGCACAATGACCAACCAAAATGTTCTTGTGTCATTGAATATCATAAAAAGAGTTTCACTGTGTCCTGTCAACTTTCCTTCTTACGGCTGGTCAATCGCAGCAATGGTTGAGAGGTTATTCAAGCTCAAAGTTGCAAAATTCAAAACTTCGTCTGTGTCAATTCTTTATGAATAAACTGAAGTTGTTATCATTCATACTTTTGAAAACTACCCTATAATCTTAACCCCCCTTGTTTTATGCCCTTTACTCGTATGAACCCTGATAATGTCATTTGGACAACATATGAACACCATGTGAGTTGGCTTAGTGCTTATAGAGTTAGATTATGGAGAGATAGGTCCTGGGTTTGAATCCTTGTACGCGCAATATAGAATAGGTTCGCGACCTGGGGGTGGGGGCTGTCGGTTATTATCAGGGAGATCGCTTCAAGGGGTGCAGCCACTGAGGAATTAAAGAGTGACAACACATATTCATCTCCGGAGTCACAAGATCAACACCCGAACGGTCCTATGACCAACAAGCTATGCGAGCCTCGCCAAGACCAAAACGAACGGCCGCATACCACAACGGCCCAGGCGAAACGCACCTGCAAAGATCGTGCCTGCACTTACCACTCCCCTATGCGTACGGCTAGCAAAGTCGAATCGTGGTCTCGAGGCGCTCCCTAATCTCACACTTGCCAGAGCTGCTATCTCTATGCTCGCCCGACGAAACGCGCTAGGCTAGACCTTTCCAATTTGTATTCCTTGTACTACATTCTATAATCAATCCATTCGATTCCCTTCAGGCTCGCCCTTTGGGCCGCCTCCAGTCTCTCCTGCCTTCCATTCTCAGCTCGGCGCCCGTGCTCTTGCACTGCGCCCTCTCACTTGTGCTAAACGTCACTCATACGTCAGCAACGCCCGCACCTTCAAGGAAGCTTCCAGCCTTCCCTCTAGGTACTGCGTCCACTCCCTTCTTGCAAAGATCTCAGCACTCTCACCTTTGGTGTCGCGCCATGGCCTTTCCCTTATCATCCTTCATCTTCCGGTTCCACTTGTCGTCCTATCGCCGCTTCCACTTTGCTTCTGCTCGTGCTCCTGTCCACCATTGAAACGCTCGTCTCTCCGACCGCGTGCACTCTATGGCAGCACTTGCAATCTTCTGACATGGTATCAGAGCTCAAGTAACACCCCTGGCTCCATCGTCCTCGCTGTCATCGGCCGCACCCACTCTTGTCAAAATCCTCCGCCTCGAAGAACTATGGTCGTCAAAAGAACTACAGTGGCAGCGCTTCTTCTGACTAAGGTGTCGTGGCAGCACCACACCTCTTCCTCCTGGTAAAATTGCGCGCACGAGGTTCTGCCCCTGCGCCCACTCCATCAGCAAGCAATTTCCGCTCATTTATCATCTCCGCCATCAGTGCACGAGGTTTTGTCCCTACACCCAGTCTCATTTTCTTGCTCAGCAGCATCGCCGCAATCGAAGCGCATCAACATCTTGGTATCCCTTGATTTTGCTCAAGAGCTATCACCAGACTCTCATCACCACAGCAGAATATCCTCAACCATCTCTACCTGCCCATTCTTTCCATCGTCTCATTGTCAACTCCATCATGGCATCCTCTCTCACTCTGTCTGGTCTTCCCAATCTCACTGTAAAGCCGGATGGTACCACCAACTACAAGCTGTGGAGCTACTCAGCGTCCCTTTTCTTTGGAACACAAAAGGTTGAGGGAGTCACCCTCAGCCATTTGATCACCAACTTGGACACTAGAATATAACCACCTGACGCCATCTCCTCCTCCTCGACTGCAACTGCATCAACCACTCCCGGTGGAGACCCCTCCGGTGGATCTGTATCTCATCCTTCTCCATCAAATGCCTCTTCCTCCTCCGCTCCCATTGCCCCCGCTACTACCATCAGCCGCGCCTCCTGGGAAGTCGCCAACAGCACCGCCCTCATGACCATCATGACCACCTCCTCTCCTCAAGTGCATGAAGACATCTGCACCCTCGGCAGCAAGACTCACGAAGTGTGGAAAGCCCTTGAAGATCGCTTTAGCAACAATACCTCCACCGCCTGCGGAATTAGGATCATGTCACTCTTCTCCGTGCCCTTCACCGCCCATACCAACATGGCCAGTTACATTGCAGCCGTCAGCACCATTGCCCGCGATCTCAAGGAAATGAAGATTGACCTTCCTCTTGCTGTCGTCTGCACCGGCATCATCTCTGGTCTTCCTGGTCGGTATGATATCATCCGAAAAATTGTATTGCAATTGCCTATTGATCAACTGACCCTCGTTGTCATCAGCCCAAACTCATGGCAGCAGAACAGGACTATGTTGCCAAGCAAGCACGCGAGACTACCAATTGCCACCAACTCGTTTTAAACCATGGCCGCCACCACTGACAACCGCATGTTCAACCGCTTCCCCGCCTGCTCCTACGCCATCTGCCACGGTCCATTCAAAGGAACCAAGTGTGGCCACCGCAACCACCCGCATCATGTCTGTGATCATCGCGCTACTAACGAGTGTCTGGATCATAACCCCGGCAAGTCCTATGGTGAACAACCCAACTGGGTGGAAGAGCGTCGTCAGCGCTACTACAACCAGATGGGAAGCTCGAACTGGCGTTCAACCTCATCCAACAACATGGAAACTCCATCTTCTCCTGCCATCCCTGCTGCCATGAACCATGCTCCTAACAATGCTGTCATGTTAGGAGTAGGTGAGCCTGTGACTGAGATTGGATCTGAGGAGTATGGTTTTGAGAAGTACACCGCGTCCTCCTCTCCTCCTCTCTCTTCTCACCCCTCTCTGTTAAGGGTGCACACCGGATAAGATTCCCGGATCCCAGATTGGATTCGGATTCACGAATCCGAATCCAGGTCTGACTTTGATTCACGAATCCGAATCTGGATTCGCGAATCCGTAAGATTCACGGATCTTTTCCGAATCATATGGTTGATGGCTGATGAAAATCATCTTATCTGCCACATAAATCCCTGTTTCCATGTTGAAACAATAGGGAAAAGGATCTCCGAATCCCGAATCGAATCCTCATGAAGGATTTGGATCCCCGAATCCGAATCTTTATCTGGGTTCACGAATCTTATTCACGAATCCTAGGATTTGGTATGCAGCCTTACTCTCTGTGCAGCTTTGACTCCCTACACATTGCCCTCATCTAGCCTCCGACTACATACTCCACGGCCTGTCACAGTCACTTCCTCTTCATTCACGAGCAATACTCATAGCACCGCACTATCCTCTCCCTTTGCACATTGACCGGGGCTGTTCCTGCACTCAGGGACTGGCTAAATCAACAGACCAAACACTTTGACCGACCACCCCGCCTCATCCTCTCCAACACCTCTCACGCACCTCTTCACACCTTTCTAACAAGCTACTGCACAACTCCCGGAATACTGCTGACCGCAGTCGCCCCCCATGGCAAGCTTCTCATCAATCGTCTACTACAGGAATCAGACTAATTCATGAAGACGCATCACATGACCTCACAAATATGGACTGCTTGCCTTTGTAGTGTTGTCACCGCCCATAACCTGCGTAGATCCAAGTACGGCCCGAGTCCAAGAACTATATGGATACGTGATCGGAATCAATGGGCCTCTTATTGCAAGCCCACATTGCCTCACTGCAACTCAACTGAATTTTCCTCCACACTACTGACGAACTGCTCCTTTCCCCTCACTAAAGATCCCTCAACTAATGCACTCACGGATAGAACTCAAAAGCTGCTGCATCGCCCAGGTTTTCTCTCTTCTCTCTACAACCTAGTGCTAATGCGTCCACTACCTCCAAAACCTCCCAAGCTCTCTCTGTGCTGCACTCCCACAGAAGCAAGACTCACAGGCCTACCATTCAAGGCTTGCACCCCTCTCCCGATCTAAGGGGGGTGTCGGATACTATCTTGGAGATCGCTTCAAGGGGTACAGCCACTACGGAAATAAAGAGTGACTATGCAGGTTCATCTCCGGAGTCACAAGATCAACACCCGAATGGTCCTACAACCGACAAGATGTGCGAGCCTCACCAAGACCAAAACCATAAGCGCATACCACTATGGTCTAGGCGAAACGCACCTGCGAAGATCGTGCCTGCACTCACCACTCCCCTATGCGTACAGCTAGCAAAGCCAAATCGTCGTCTTGAGGCGCTCCCTAATCCCGCACTTGTATCTCTATGCTCGCTCGACGAAGCGCGCTAGGCTAGACCTTTCCTACTTGTATTGCTTGTACTATATTCTATAATCGATCCATGGGATTGGATTCAGGAGGGCCCTTTGGGCCGCCTCCAGTCTCTCCTGCCTCTTGCACTGCGCCCTCTCACTTTTGCTAAACGTCACGCATACATCAGCAACGCCCGCACCTTCAAGGAAGCTTCCGGCCTTCCCTCAAGGTGCTGCGTCCACTCCCTTCCTGCAAAGATCGCAATGCTCACACCTTTGGTGTCGTGCCCAGGCCTTTCCCTTATCATCCTTCATCATCATCCGGTTCCACTTGTCGTCCTATCACCGCTTCAACTTTGCTTCTGCTCGTGCTTATGTCCACCATTGAAACGCTCGTCTCTCCGACCGCGTCCACTCTGCGGCAGCACTTGCAATCTTCTCACAGGGGCCGCTGTGTTGTGCTACATCAACTCTACCTTTGAGCCTAAGCCGTGGGGGGAAAGGGGGGTGTCATAATGCGGTCGCAAATCTGTCATCCAGGTCGTCCACCGAACATCCCTCTAGGGGGGTGGGAGGGAGTATTCTAGTGAAGGCACCTACGCATACAAAAAAACAAAAACCGACCTGGTGTCAAAGGGAGAAACCTTTTGCTATTTATTGACTAGCAAGTGCAAATTCTTTCAACAAGTAGTAAAACGGTGTGGCTACCATGTACAATGACCAACCAGATTAGGCATGTGCCACTTACCATGACAAAATAATTTTACTATGTGTGGTTAACTTTGACAACCCATAATATGGGCCACAAATTGTCAGATGGGGAAACAATGGGTGGGGAACACCAAGTATCACATAGCAAGCACAAGGGGCTTCAATACGTTGTGGCACGGTGTGGAGACCATGAACGATGACCAGCCAAAGTAAGCATATGTCGCTGACCATGACCCAATAATGTCACTAAGTGTGGTAAACGTTCACAACTCATAACACGAGTCACAAATGGTCAGGTTTGGAGATAATGGTTTGTGAATACTAGCTATCTACTAGCAAGTACAAATACCTTCAACAATGGTTTGAGAATACTTGGTATCGGATAGCAAGTACAAAGACCTTCGATAAGTGGTGGCACGGTATGGCTACCATGTACAATGACCAACCAAAATATTATTGTGTCATTGAATGTCATAAAAAGAGTTTCACTGTGTCTTGTCAACTTGCCTTCTTACAGCTGGTCAATCGCATCAATGGTTGAGAGGTTATTCAAGCTCGAAGTTGCAAAACTCAAAAACAATTATGCGTCAATTGTTTTAGAATGAACTGAATTTGTTTTCATTCATGCTTTTGAAAACTACCCTATAATATTACACCCCCTTGTTTTATGCCCTTTACCCATAGGAACCCTTATAATGTAACTTGGACAACACATGAACACCATGTGAGTTGGCTTAGTGCTTATAATGTTAGATTCTGGAGAGATAGGTCCTGGGTTGGAATCCTCGTACACGTAGTATAGAATAGGCTCCCGACCTGGGGGGGGGCCGTGTTGTGCTACCTCAACTCTACGTTTGAGCCTAAGCTGTGGGAGGGGGGGGGGATAGAAGGGTGTCATAATGCGGTCGCAAATCTGTCCTCCAGGTCGTCCACGGAACATCCCTCTAGGGGGGTGGGAGGGAGTATTCCAGTGAAGGCACCTACGTGTAACAAATAAAAAAAAACCAACCTGGTGTCAAAGGGAGAAACCTTTTGCTATTTATTGACTAGCAAGTGCAAATACTTTCAACAAGTAGTGGAACGGTGTGGTTACCATGTACAATGACCAACCAGATTAGGCATGTGCCACTTGCCATGACCAAATAATTTTAAAATGTGTGGTTAACGTTGACAACCCATAATATGGGCCACAACTTGTCAGAGGGGGAAACAATGGACTGGGAACACCAAGTATCACATAGCAAGCACAAGGGCTTCAATATGTTGTGGCACGGTGTGGAGACCATGCACGATGACCAACCAAAGTAGGCATATGTCACTGACCATGACCAAATAATGTCACTAAGTGTGGTAAACGTTGACAACTCCTAACACGAGTCACAAATGGTCAGGGTGGAAGATAATGGGTTGTGAATACTAGTTGTCTACTAGCAAGTACAAATACCTTCAAAATGTCGTGGCACAATGTGGCTTCAATGCATAGTGACAAACCAAAGTATGCATATGTCACTAACCATGACCAACAAGTTTCACTTCATGTGGTGAATGTTGAAAACACATAACAAGAGTCACAAATGATCAGAGGGGAAAACAATGGGTTGGGAACACTAGTTATAAACTAGCAAGTACAAAGACATTCAACAAGCAGTGGCACGGTATGGCTAGCGTGCACAGTGACCAACCAAAGGATGCATACGTCACTGACTACGACTGAATAAGTCCACTATGTGTGGTCAACATTGACAACTCATAACACGAGTGACAAATAATAAGAAAAACAATGGTTTGGGAAGCCTATGTATTGGCTAGAAAGGACAAAGAACTTCAATACGTAGTGGCACGGTGTGGCTAATATGCACACAAAGCAATCAAACTAGGCATATGTCACTAATCATGACACGAGAATTTCAATATGGGTGGTCAACATTGATCAACCATAACACGGGTCACAAACGATCAGGAGAGGAAACAATGCTATGAGAATATCTGTTCTCAACTACCAAGTACAACGACCTTCAGTCAGTAGTAGCACGGTGTGGCTACAATGCACAATGACCGACCAAAGTAGGCATATGTACTGCCTTTGACCAAAGAAATCCGCTGTGTGTGGTCAACGTTGACAACTCATAATACGAGTCACAAATGGTCAGAGGGGGGAACAATGGGTTGCAAATACCAAGTATCACATAGCAAGCACAAGGGGCTTCAATACGTTGTGGCACGGTGTGGAGACCATGCAAGATGACCAACCAAAGTAGGCATATGTCACTGACCATGACAAAATAATGTCACTACGTGTGGTAAACTTTGACAACTCACAACACGAGTCACAAATGGTCGGGGTGGAAGGTAATGGTTTGTGAATACTAGTTATCTACTAGAAAATACAAATACATTCAATATGTAGTGGCACAATGTGGCTTCAATGCACAGTGACCACCCAAAGTATGCATATGTCACTGACCATGATGAAACAATTTCACTTTATGTGGTCAACATTGAAAACGCATAACACGGGTCACAAATGGTCAGAGGGGAAAACAATGGGTTGGGAACACTATTTATCAACTAGGAAGTACAAAGACCTTCAACAAGCAGTAGCACGGTAGGGCTAGCGTGGACAGTGACCAACAAATGGATGCATACGGCACAGACTACGACCGAATAAGTCCACTATGTGTTGTCAACATTGCCAACTCATAACACGAGTCACATATTGTCAGAGGGAGAGAAAATGGTTTGGGAAGCCTATGTATTGACTAGAAATAACAAAGAACTTCAATATGTAGTGGCACGGTGTGGCTAATATGCAGACCAAACAACCAAACTAGGCATATGTCACTGATCATGACCACATAATTTCAATATGGGTGGTCAGCGTTGACCAACCATAACACGAGTCACAATCGGTCAGGACAAGAAAGAATGCGTTGGGAATATTGGTTCTCAACTACCAAGTACAACGACATTCATTCAGTACTAGCCCGGTGTGGCTACCATGTACAACGACCGACCAAAGTTGGCATATGTACTGCCTTTGACCAAAGAAATCCGCTGTGTGTGGTCAACGTTGACAACTCATAATACGAGTCACAAAGGGTCAAAGGGGGAAATAATGGTTTGGGAATACCAAGTATTGCATAGCAAGCACAGTGGGCTTCAATACGTTGTGGCACGGTGTGAAGACCATGCACGATGACCAACCAAAGTAGGCATATGTCACTGACCATGACCAAATAATGTCACTAAGCAAGGTAAACTTTGACAACTAGAAACACGAGTAACAAATGGTCAGGGTGGAAGGTAATGGTTTGTGAATACTAGTTATCTACTAGCAAGTACAAATACCTTCAATATGTAGTGGCACAATGTGGCCTCAGTGCACAGTGACCAACCAAAGTATGCATATGTCACTAACCATGACGAACAAATTTCACGTATGTGGTCAATGTTGAAACCGCATAACACGAGTCACAAATGGTAAGAGGGGAAAACAATGGATCGGGGACACTAGTTATCAACTAGCAAGTACAAAGACCTTCAACAAGTAGTGGCACGGTATGGCTAGCGTACACAGTGACCAACCAAGGGATGCATACGTCACTGACTACGACCGAATAAGTCCACTGTATGTGGTCAACATTGACAACTCATAACACGAGTCACAAATGGTCAGAGGGAGATACAATGGATTGGGAAGCACATGTATTGACTAGTAAGGACAAAGAATTTCAATACGTAGTGGCACGGTGTGGCTAATATGCACACCAAACAACCAAACTAGGCATATGTCACCGATCATGACCATTGAATTTCAATATGGGTGGTCAACATTGACCAACCATAACATGAGTCACAAACGGTCATGACAGGAAACAATGGTATGGGAATATCGTTTCTCAACTACCAAGTACAACGACCTTCAGTCATGAGTAGCACTGTGTGGCTATCATGCACAGTGACCGACCAAAGTAGGCATATGTACTGCCTTTGGCTAAAGAAATCCGCTGTGTGTGGTCAACATTGACAACTCATAATGCGAGTCACAAATGGCCAGAGGGGGAAACAATAGTTTATGAACACCAGGTATAACATAGATAGCACAAGGGGCTTCAATACGTTGTGGCACGGTGTGGAGACCATGCACGATGACCAACCAAAGTAGGCATATGTCAGTGACCATGACCAAGTAACTTCACTAAGTGTAGTAAACTTTCACAACTCACAACACGAGTCACAAATGGTCAGGGTGGAAGGTAATGGGTTGTGAATACTAGTTATCTACTAGCAAGTACAAATACCTTCAATATGTAGTGGCACAATGTAACTTCAATGCACAGTGACCAACCAAAGTATGCATATGTCACTAACCATGACGAACAAATTTCACTTCATGTGGTCAACGTTGAAAATGCATAACACGAGTCACAAATGGTCAGAGAGGAAAACAATGGATCGGGGAGCCTATGTAATGGCTAGAAAATACAAAGATCGTCAATACGTAGTGGCATGATGTGGCTAATGTGCACTCCTAATAATCAATCTAGGCATATGTCACTGATCATGACCAGAGAATTTCAATATGGGTGGTCAACGTTGACCAACCATAACACGAGTCACAAATGGTCAGGAGAGGAAACAATGCTATGAGAATATCGGTTCTCAACTACCAATTACAATGACCGTCAGTCACTAGTAGTGCACTGTGGCTACCATGCTCAATGACCGACCAAAGGAGGCATATTTACTGCCTTTGAACAAAGAAATCCGATGTGTGTGGTCCACGTTCACAACTCATAATACGAGTCAAAAATGGTCACAGGGGGAAACAATTGTTTGGGAACACCACGTATCACATAGCAAGCACAAGGGGCTTCAATACGTTACGGCACGGTGTGGGGACCATGCACGATGACCAACCAAAGTAGGCATATGTCACTGACCATGACCAAATAATGTAACTAAGTGTGGTAAACTTTGACAACTCACAACACAAGTCACAGATGGTCAGGGTGGAAGGTAATGGTTTGAGAATACTGTTTATCTACTTGCAAGTACAACTACCTTCAATATGTAGTGGCACAATGTGGCTTCAATGCACAGTGACTAACCAAAGTATGCATATATAACTAACCATGACGAACAAATTTCACTTCATGTGGTCAACGTTGAAAAGGCATAACACGAGTCACGAATGGTCAGAGGGGAAAACAATGGATTGGTAAGCCTATGTATTGGCTAGAAAGGACAAAGAACTTCAATACGTAGTGGTACAGTGTGGCTAATATGCACACCAAGGAATCAAACTAGGCACATGTCACTGATCATGACAAGAGAATTTCAATATGGGTGGTCAACGTCGACCAACCATAACACGAGTCACAAACGGTCAGGAGAGGAAACAATGCTATGAGAATATTGGTTCTCAACTACCAAGTACAATGACCTTCAGTCAGTAGTAGCGCGTTGTGGCTACCATGCATAATGACTGACCAAAGTATGCATATTTACTGCCTTTGACCAAAGAAATCCGCTGTGTGTGGTCCACGGTGACAACTCATAATACGAGTCACAAATGGTCAGAGGGGGAAACAATGAATTGGGAACACCACGTAGCACATAGCAAGCACAAGGGGCTTCAATACGTTGTGGCACGGTGTGGGGACCATGCAGAATGACCAACCAAAGTAGGCATATGTCACTGACCATGAATAAATCATGTCACTAAGTGTGGTAAACTTTGACAACTCACAACACGAGTCACAAAGGGTCAGGATGGAGGGTAATGGATTGTGAATACTAGTTATCTACTAGCAAGTACAATAATTTCAATATGTAGTGGCACAATGTGGCTTCAATGCACATTGACCACCCAAAGTAGGCATATCTCACTGACCATGACGAAAGAATTTCACTTCATGTGGTCAACGTTGAAAACGCATAATACGAGTCACAAATGGTCAGACAGGAAAACAATGGGTTGGGACCACTAGCTATCAATTAGGAAGTACAAAGACCTTCAACAAGCAGAGGCACGGTATGGCTAGCGTGCAAAGTGACCAACCAAAGGGTGCATACGTCACTGACTACGACTGAATTAAGTCCACTATGTGTGGTCAACATTGACAACTCATAACATGAGTCACAAATGGTTAGAGGGAGAGAAAATGGTTTGGGAAGCCTATGTATTGACTAGAAAGCACAAAGAACTTCAATACGTAGTGGCACAGTGGGGCTAATATGCACACCGAACAACCAAACTAGGCATATGTCACTGATCATGACCTCATAATTTCAATATGGGTGGTCAACGTTGACCAACCATAACACGAGTCACAAATGGTGAGGACAGGAAACAATGCTATGGGAATATCGGTTCTCAACTACCAAGTACAACGACCTTCATTCAGCAGTAGCAGGGTGTGGCTACCATGTACAATGACCGACCAAAGTAGACATATGTACTGCCTTTGACCAAAGAAATCTGCTGTGTGGTGTCAACGTTGACAACTCATAATACGAGTCACAAATGTTTAGAAGGGGAAACAATGGTTTGGGAACACCAAGTATCACATAGCAAGTACAAAGGGCTGCAATACGTTGTGGCACGGTGTGGAGACCATGCACAATCCAACCAAAGTAGGCATGTGTCACTGACAATGACCACATAATGTCACTAAGTGTGGTAAACTTTGACAACTCACAACACGAGTCACAAATGGTCAGGGTGGAATGTAATGTTTTGTGAATACTAGTTATCTACTAGCAAGTACAAATACCTTCAATATGTAGTGGTTCAATGTGGCTTCAATGCACAGTGTCCACCCAAAGCATGCATATGTCACTGACCATGACGAAATTATTTCACTTCATGTGGTCAACGATGAAAACGCATAACACGAGTCACAAATGGTCAGAGGGTAAGGCAATTGGTTGGGAACACTAGTTTTCAACTAGGAAGTACAAAGACCTTCAACAAGCAGTGGCATCGTATGGCTAGCGTGCACGGTGACGATTCAAAGGATGCATATGTCACTGACTACGACCGAATTAAGTCCACTATGTGTGGTCAACATTGACAACTCATAACATGAGTCACAAAAGTTCAGAGGGAGATACAATGGTTTGGGAAGCCTATGTATTGACTAGAAAGGACAAAGAACTTCAATACGTAGTGGCAGGGTGTGGCTAATATGCACACCAAACAACCAAACTAGGCATATGTCACTAATCATGACCACAATATTTCAATATGGGTGGTCAACGTTGAACAACCATAACACGAGTCACAAACGGGCAGGACAGGAAACAATGCTACGGGAATATCCGTTCTCAACTACCAAGTACAACGACCTTCATTCAGTAGTAGCACGATGTGGCTACCATGCACAATGACTGACCAAAGTAGGCATATGTACTACCTTTGACCAAAGAAATCCGCTGTGTGTGGTTAACGTTGACAACTCAGAAGAGGAGTCACAAATGGTCAGAGGGGGAAACAATGGGTTGGGAATACCAAGTATCACATAGCAAGCACAAGGGGCTTGAATATGTTGTGGCACGGTGTGGGAACCATGCAAGATGACCAACCAAAGTAGGCATATGTCACTGACCACGACCAAATAATGTCATTAAGTGTGGTTAACTTTGACAACTCACAACACGAGTCACAAATGGTCAGGGTGGAAGGTAATGGTTTGTGAATACTAGTCATCCACTAGCAAGTAGAAATACCTTCAATATGTAGTGGCACAACGTGACTTCAATGCAGAGTGACCACCCAAAGTATGCATATGTCACTGACCATGACGAAAGAATTTCACTTCATGTGGTCAATGTTGAAAACGCATAACACGGGTCACAAATGGTCAGAGGGGAAAACAATGGGTTGGGAACACTAGTTATCAAGTAGGAAGTAAAAAGACCTTCAACAAGCAGTGGCACGGTATGGCTAGCGTGCACAGTGACCAACCAAAGGATGCATACGTTACTGACTACGACCGAAAAGGTCCACTATGTGTGGTCAGCATGGACAACTCATAACACGAGTCACAAATGGTCACAGGGAGAGAAAATGGTTCGGGAAGCCTATGTATTGACAAGGGAGGACAAAGAACTTCAATACGTAGTGGCACAGTGTGGCTAAAATGCACACCAAACAACCAAACTAGGCATTTGTCACTCATCATCACCACATAGTTTTAACATGGGTGGTCAACGTTGACCAACCAGAACACGAGTCACAAACGGTCAGGACATGAAACAATGCCATGGGAATATCCGTTCTCAACTACCAAGTACAATGACCTTCAGTCAGTAGTAGCGCGGTGTGGCTACCATGCACAGTGACCGACCAAAGTAGGCATATTTACTGCCTTTGACCAAAGAAAGCCGCTGTGTGTGGTCCATGTTGACAACTCATAATACGAGTCACAAATGGTCAGAGGGGGAATCATAGGTTTGGGAACACCACGTATCACATAGCAAGCACAAGGGGCTTTAATACGTTATGGCACGGTGTGGGGACCATGCACAATGAGCAACCAAAGTAGGCATATGTCACTGACCATGACCAAGTAATATCACTAAGTGTGGTAAACTTTGACTACTCACAACACAAGTCACAAATGGTCAGGGTGGAAGGCAATGGTTTTTGAATACTAGTTATCTACTAGCAAGTACAAATACCTTCAATATGTAGTGGCACAATGTGGCTTCAATGCACAGTGACAAACCAAAGTATGCATATGTCACTAACCATGACGAACAAATTTCACTTTATGTGGTCAACGTTGAAAATGCATAACACGAGTCACAAATGGTCAGAGGTTAAAACAATGGATTGGGAAGCCTATGTATTGGCTAGAAAGGACAAAGAACTTTAATACGTAGTGGCACAGTGTGGCTTACATGCACACCAAACAATCAAACTAGGCATATGTCACTGATCATTGTTGGCCTGAGGGTTAATGTGCACCCTGGAGGGTCACTAGCAGTGGCTGGTTCACACCACGAACTGTTTTTGGAGAGACGGAAACTATGGAGGCAACTGGTTCCAAGGATGGCAGAAAACTGGTCAGAGAGTGAGGCAATAGTTTTGGCCTTAATTGACTGGAAATGAACACTTTATCAAGGCTCACAAGCAGTGGCATTTTATAGCCACTGGTCTAAGCTTTCCAGAACACCAAAGCATGCCAGATTTGGAGCTTTCTAGCAGATTCCATGGCTTCTAGAGTGCTCCTTGGTAGGCTGTCCTTTTCCCACCTAGGAAGGCATCCCTTCCCTCATCTAGAAGCTTCTCTCCCTTCCTAGATTCCTCAGCTTGCTTCTAGTAGAAGGGAAGGTGTCCAGAAGACCAAGACACCTCTAGATGCCTTGTAGGACAAGTCACCCCTTCTAGAAGGTGTGCCACCTTCCTAGACCCTCATCTGGCCTTCTAGAAACTTAAAGAGGAACTCTAGAGGTTGAGCTAGCTTCCTGGCATCTATTTTCCACCTCCATTGAGGCACGGCATACTTTCATCTTGTGGGACTTGAACCTGGGCCCCTGCCTCTGTAGGTGAACACCATTAACCACTAAGTCACTAAGGCTAGTCTTTTTGGTGTTCCTTTTTGGAGTCACTCCTGCCATGGTGAGGAGCATCATTCCAACAATCTCCCCCTTGCGCATTACCCATGGCAGTCCTCTATACTCAACCTATAGCTGAGGAGACTTTCTCCTCATGGGAGGCGAGCTTACATTTTAGTGCTCCCTCCCTCTCAGCCCCATCCTTCTTCTGTAGTGCCTCCTTGAGGCTCCTCTTGCGCGAACCCATTCCAAATGTCCTTTTCGGCATCATATCTTTTTGTCCTTCGCACACGGTTGCTCGTGCGGGGCTCTTGAAGCGGTTGTTGTTGTTGCTGTCCCCTTTTGGCGCCATCCTCTCCAAGCACCTGCTCCCCCTCTCTTGGAGACCTTGGAGACATCGGTCGACTCCTCGCCTCCATGTCCATCTCCGGTGCTTCGGATTCCTCATCCAAACTGGCCGGAACAAATCGTGCCATTCGCCCATCCGTCGGGCGATCATCTCCGGCTGGTGCTGCTGCGAGGAGGTCACCCTCATTCACGTCCTCCGGCATCTCCCTCTCAAGGAGTGGCATCCACTCCTCCCTCTTGGAGAGACCTGCCTCCTTGTCTGTCCAACGGCTTTTCTCGTCAAACGTGACGTCGCGACTCCGCACAATCTGCTGCCTCCTTGGGTCAAAGAGCCGATACGCTTTGCTTCCGCTCTCATATCGAAGGAAAATACACCGGCGGGTACGCGGGTCCAGCTTGCTCCGTCCCTCATGTGCCTGCACCATTGCATGTACAACACAGCCAAACGTGCGGAGGTGACCCACCGCCGGCTTCCTCCCGCTCCACACTTCTTGTGGTGTCTTCCACATATTGCTCTCCTTGTCCTTCAGCGGCTTGGTCGGCATGAGATTCATGATGTACGCTGCTGTCCTTGCCGCCTCGGCCCAATACCATTGTGTAAGGCCAGCGTCGCTCAACATGGATCGCACCATGTTAAGGATTGTGCAATTCGCTCTCTATGCGACGCCATTCTGTTGTGGGGAGTGTGGAGTTGTTTTCTACTACTCAATCGCCTTGCTCTTCATCCACCCAAGGCACCCCGCATATTCACCGCCGTTGTCACTCCGGAACGCCTTCACCTTCAACTCTGTTTGCCGCTCCACATCAGCCACAAACTCTTGCATGTACGCAAGGACCTCACTCTTTCACTTCATTGGGTAGAGGTAGAGTTTCCGGCTGTGGTCATCGATGAAGGTGAGGAAGTAGCGAGCTCCGCCGATGGAGCTCTCAAGCGGTCCACACGCATATGTGTGTACCACGGCCAGTTTTGCCGATGCACGCGTCCCCTTGGCGACAAACGGTTGCCGAGTTGATTTGCCAATGAGGCATAGCTCACACACGGTCTCCTTGGTTCCATCAAGGCCGTTGATTTGCAGACCCCGCACCACTTCTCTCTTAGCCATCTCCTTCGCTGTT
>SZWC01000458.1:69057-116162 GCA_023375785.1 Penium margaritaceum
TTTGCCATCCACAATTGACTCAATGCGGACGTTACCCTCACCGGCGGCCACCTCTGTTTTTCCATTGGCCACTGTCATGCGTCTCTCCGAGCCGCCGTAGGTGACAAATGCCGTCTTGTTGCATTGCGTGTGGCGGCCTGATCCGGAGTCAATGACGGCAACTCCCCGATCCTTCTACTTGGTGGAGTTGTACGCCATAAGGGCGTGCTCATCTTTCTTCCCGCCCCGCTGCGACCGATCTGTTTTCTTCTTAGGACAGTTACGCGCGTATTGGCCCTCCTTGCCGCAGTTGAAGCACTCCCCCTTCATGTCACCCTTCTTAGTGTCCTCTTTGGCACCCTTCCATTTATCGCCTCGGCCTCCACTTTGAGGATGAACCTTGTAAGCTGAACTTGATGCCGCTGCACTCTCTCGACCGCCGAGTCACATCCACTCATTGCGTACGTACTCAGCAACCTTGTGGTACTTCAGCTCGTCGGAAGGCAAGCCACCAAGGACTGTGATCATGGGACTCCAACTGCATGGCAAGGCCAGAAGGAGGATCATAGCTTTCAACTGAGAATCGACCTCCCAGCCCGTGGCCACGCACTCCGCTACAAGGGACTCAATCTGCTGCATGATCTCCATGATGTTGTTGCCTTCGTTGGCTCGGAGGGTGACGAGCCGTTTGAAGATGAAGAGCTGATTGGCAAGGTTGCTTGACTGGTAGATGGAGCAGAGTTTTGACCATGCGTCTGGGCCAGGGTGCATCCTTGGATGTGCCCAAGTTGTGGTAGGCATAACGCGGACACAAGGAGCGCCAATGCCTTTTTGTTGCGCTTCTTGTATGCCTCCTTCACCTCAGCCGTTACAGTCTCCAGTGGAGCAGTCTCATCACCTTTTACAAGTTCAAGCAGTCCCTTGTCGTCAAGGAAGACCTCAAAGTGCCACCTCCACAAGGCGAATCGTGTCCCATCAAACTTAAAGACAGCGTGGCTACTCTCTTGCTCGCTGGTTGTCATGTCTTGCTGTTGGAAGCGTGAAATCAAGCTTGCTTTGAACCCCTTAGAGGCGTGGGCCCATAACCCTTTGTTGGCCTGAGGATGAGTGTGCACCCTGGAGGGTCCCTAGCAGTGGCTGGTTCACACCACCAACTGTTTTTGGAGAGACAGAAACTACGGAGGCAACTGGTTCCAAGGATGGCAGAAAACTGGTCAGAGATTGAGGCAATAGTTTGGGCCTCAATTGACTGGGAATGAATACTTTATCAAGGCTGACAAGCAGTGAAATTTTATACCCACTGATCTAAGCTTTCCAGAACACCAAAGCATGCCAGATTTGGAGCTTCCTAGCAGATTCCATGGCTTCTAGAGTGCTCCTTGGTAGGCTGTCCTTTTCCCACATAGGAAGACATCCCTTCCCTCCTCTAGAAGCTTCTGCCCCTTCCTAGATTCCTCAGCTTGCTTCTAGTAGGAGGAAAGGTGTCCAGAAGACCAAGACACCTCTAGATGCCTCGTAGGACAAGTCACCCCTTCTAGAAGGTGTGCCACCTTCCTGGACCCTCACCTGGCCTTCTAGAAACTTAAAGAGGAACTCTAGAGGTTGAGCTAGCTTCCTGGCATCTATATTCCACCTCCCTTGAGGCATGGCATAATTTCATCTTGTGGGACTTGAACCCAGGTCCCTGCCTCTGTAGGTGAACACCATTAACCACTGAGCCACTAAGGCTAGTCTTTTTGGTGTTCCTTTTAGGAGTCACTCCTGCTATGGTGAGGAGCATCATTCTAACAATCATGACCAGGGAATTTTAGTATGGGTGGTCAACGTTAACCAACCATAACACGAGTCACAAACGGTCAGGACAGGAAACAATGCTATGAGAATATCGGTTCTCAACTACCGAGTACAATGACCTTCAGTCAGTAATAGCGCAGTGTGGCTACCATGCACAATGACCGACCAAAGTAGGCATATTTACTTCCTTTGACCAGAGAAATCCGCTGTGTGTGGTCCACGTTGACAACTCATAATACGAGTCACAAATGGTCGGAGGGGGAGACAATTGTTTGGGAACACCACGTATCACATAGCAAGCTCAAGGGACTTCAATACGTTGTGGCACGGTGTGAGGACCATGCACGATGACCAACCAAAGTAGGCATATGTCACTGACCATGNTCAGAGGGGAAAACAATGGGTTGGGAACACTAGTTATCAGCTATGAAGTACAAAGACCTTCAACAAGCAATAGCACGGTATGGCTAGCGTGCACAGTGACGAACCAAAGGATGCATACGTCACTGACTACGACCGAATAAGTCCACTATGTGTGGTCAACATTGACAACTCATAACACGAGTCACAAATGGTCAGAGGGAGAGAAAATGGTTTGGGAAGCCTATGTATTGACTATAAAAGACAAAGAACTTCAATACGTAGTGGCACAGGGTGGCTAGTATGCACACCAAACAACCAAACAAGGCATATGTCACTGATCATGACCACATAATTTCAATATGGGTGGTCAACAGTGACCAACCATAACACGAGTCACAAATGGTCAGGGTAGGAAACAATGCCATGGGAATAACGGTTCTAAAATACCAAGTACAACGACCTTCAGTCAGTAGTAGCATGGTGTGGCTACCACGTACAATGACCGATCAAAGTAGGCATATGTACTGCCTTTGACCAAAGAAATCCGCTGTGTGTGGTCAACGTTGACAACTCATAATACGAGTCACAAATGGTCATAGGGCAGAATAATGGTTTGGAAACACCAAGTATCACATAGCAAGCACAAGGGGATTCAATACGTTGTGGCACGGTGTGGAGACCATGCACGATGACCAACCAAAGTAGGCATACGTCACTGACCATGACCAAATAATGTCACTAAGTGTGGTAAACTTTGACAAATCACAACACGAATCACAAATGGTCAGGATACAAGGTAATGATTTGTGAATACTAGTTATCTACTAGCAAGTACAAATACCTTCAATATGTAGTGGCACAATGTGGCCTCAATGCAAAGTGACCAACCAAAGTATGCATATGTCACTAACCATGACGAACAAATTTCACGTATGTTGTCATTGTTGAAAACGTATAACACGAGTCACAAATGGTGAGAGGGAAAAACAATGGCTTGGGGACGCTAGTTATCAACTAGCAAGTACAAGGACCTTCAACAAGCAGTGGCACCGTATGGCTTGCGTGCACGGTGACCAATCAAAGGATGCATACGTCACTGACTACGACCGAATAAGTCCAATATGTGTGGTCAACATTGACAACTCATAACGGCAGTCCCAAATGGTTAGAGGGATAGACAATGGTTTGGGAAGCACATGTATTAACTAGAAAGGACAAAGAACGTCAATACGTAGTGGCACGGTGTGGCTAATATGCACACAAAACAATCAAACTTGGCATATGTCACTGATCATGACCACAGAATTTCATTATGGGTGGTCAACGCTGACCAACCATAACACAAGTCACAAACGGTAAGAAGAGGAAACAATGCTATGAGAATATCGGTTCTCAACTACCAAGTAAAATGACCTTCAGTCAGTAGTAGCACGGTGTGCCTACCATGCAGAATGACCGACCAAAGTAGGCATATTTACTGCCGTTGACCAAAGAAATCGGATGTGTGTGGTCCACGTTGACAACTCATAATACGAGTCACAAATGGTCAGATAGGGAAACAATGGTTTGGAAACACCAAGTATCACATAGCAAGGACAATGGGCTTCAATACGTCGTGGCATGGTGTGGAGACCATGCACGATGACCAACCAAAGTAGGCATATGTCACTGACCATGACCAAATAATGTCACTAACTGTGGTAAACTTTGACACCTCACAACACAAGTCACAAATGCTCGGGGTGGAAAGTAATACTTTGTGAATACTAGTTATCTACTAGGAAGTGCAAATACGTTCAATATGTAGTGGCACAATGTGGCCTCAATGCACAGTGACCAATAAAAGTATGCATATGTCAGTAACCATGACGAACAACTTTCACGTATGTGGTTAATGTTGAAAATGCATAACACAAGTCACAAATGGTCAGAGGGGAAAACAATGGATTGGGGACACTAGTTATCAACTAGCAAGTACAAAGACCTTCAACAAGCAGTGGCACGGTATGGCTAGCGTGCACATTGACCAACCAAAGGATGCATACGTCACGGACTACGACCGAATAAGTCCACTATGTGTGGTCAACATTGACAACTCATAACACGAGTCACGAATGTTCAGAGGGAGATACAATAGTTTGGGAAGCCTTTGTATTGACTAGAAAGGACAAAGAATTTCAATACGTAGTGGCACGATGTGGCTGATATGCACACCAAACAATCAAACTATGTATATGTCACTGATCATGACCACAGAATTTCAATATGGGTGGTCAACGTTGACCAACCAGAACACGAGTCACAAACGGGCAGGACAGGAAACAATGGTATGGGAATATTGGTTCTCAACTACCAAGTACAACGACCTTCAGACAGTAGTAGCACGGTGTGGCTACCATACACAATGACCGACAAAAGTAGGCATATGTACTGCCTTTGACCAAAGAAATCCGCTGTGTGTGGTCAACGTTGACAACTCATAATACGAGTCACAAATTGTCAGAGGGGGAAACAATGGTTTGGGAACATCAAGTATCACATAGCAAGCAAAAGGGGCTTGAATACGTTGTGGCACGGTGTGGAGACCATGCACGATGACCAACAAAAGTAGGCATATGTCACTGACCATGACCAAGTAATGTCACTAAGTGTGGTAAACTTTGACAACTCACAACACGAGTCACAAATGGTCAGGGTGGAAGATAATGGTTTGTGAATACTAGTTATCTAATAGCAAGTACAAATACCTTCAATATGTAGTGGCACAATGTGGCTTCAATGCACAGTGACCAACCAAAGTATGCATATGTCACTAACCATGACGAACAAATTTCACTTCATGTGGTCAACGTTGAAAACGCATAACATGAGTCACAAATGGTCAGAGGGGAAACAATGGATTGGGAATCCTATGTACTAGCTAGAAAGGACAAAGAATTTCAATGTGTAGTGGCACGGTGTGGCTAATGTGCACACCAAACAATCAAACTAGGCATATGTCACTGAGCATGACTAGAGAATTTCAACATGGGTGGTCAACGTTGACCAACCATAACACCAGTAACAAACGGTCAGGAGAGGAAACAATGCTATGAGAATATCCATTCTCAAATACCAAGTACAATGACCTTTAGTCAGTAGTAGCGCGGTGTGGCTACCATGCACAATGACCGACCAAAGTAGGCATATTTATTGCCTTTGACCAAAGAAATCCGCTGTGTATGGTCCACATTGACAACTCATAATACAAGTCACAAATGGTCAGAGGGGGAAACAATGGTTTGGGAACACCACGTATGACATAGCAAGCACAAGGGGCTTCAATACGTTGTGGCATGGTGTGGGGACCATGCACGATGAAAAACCAAAGTAGGCATATGTACTACCTTTGACCAACAAAATCTGCTATGTGTGGTCAACGTTGATAACTCATAATTCGAGCTACAAATGGTCAGAGGGGGAAACAATGGTTCGGGAACACCAAGTATCACATAGCAAGCACAAGGGGTTTCAATACGTTGTGGCACGGTGTAAAGACCATGCACGATGACCAACCAAAGTAGGCATATGTCACTGACCATGATCAAATAATGTCACTAAGTGTGGTAAATTTTGACAACTCACAACACGAGTCACAAATGGTCAGGGTGGAAGGTAATGGTTTGTGAATACTAGTTATCTACTAGCAAGTACAAATACCTTCAATATGTAGTGGCACAATGTGGCTTCAATGCACAGTGACCAACCAAAGTATGCATATGTCAGTGAACATGACCAAAGAATTTCACTTCATGTGGTCAACGTTCAATACGCATAACACGAGTCACAAATGATCAGAGGGGAAAACAGTGGATTGGGAACACTAGTTATCAACTAGGAAGTACAAAGACCTTTAACAAGCAGTGGCACGGTATGGCTAGCGTGCACAGTGACAAACCAAAGGATGCATACGTCACTGACTACGACCGAATAAGTCCACTATGTGTGGTCAACATTGGCAACTCATAACAAGAGTCACAAATGGTCAGAGGGAGAGACAATGGTTTGGGAAGCCTATGTATTGACTAGAAAGGACAAAGTACTTCAATTCGTAGTGGTGCGGTGTGGCTAATATGCACACCAAACAACCAAACTAGGCATATGTCATTGATCATGACCACAGAATTTCAATATGGGTGGTCAACGTTGACCAACCATAACACGAGTCACAAACGGTCAGGACAGGAAACAATGCTATGGGAATATCGGTTCTCAACTACCAAGTACAACGACCTTAAGTCAGTAGTAGCACGGTGTGGCTACCATGCAATATGACCGACCAAAGTAGGCATATGTACTGCCTTTGACCAAAGAAATCCGCTGTGTGGTGTCAACGTTGACAATTCATAATACGAGTCACAAATGGTCAGAGGGGGAAACAATGGTTTGAAAACACCAAGTACTACATAGCAAGCACAAGGGGCTTCAATACGTTGTGGGACGGTGTGGAGACCATGCACGATGACCAACCAAAGTAGGCATATGTCACTGACCATGACCAAGTAATATCACTAAGTGTGGTAAACTTTGACAGCTCACAACACGAGTCACAAATGGTCAGGGTAGAATATAATGGTTTGTGAATACTAGTTATCTACTAGCAAGTACAAATACATTCAGTATGCACTGGCACAATGTGGCTTCAATGCACAGTGACCAACCAAAGTATGCATATGTCACTAACCATGACGAACAAATTTCACTTCATGTGGTCAATGTTGAAAACGCATAACACGAGTCACAAATGGTCAGAGGGGAAAACAACGGATTGGGAAGCCTATGTTTTGGCTAGAAAGGACAAAGAACTTTACAACGTAGTGGCACGGTGTGGCTAATATGCACACCAAATAATCAAACTAGGCATATGTCACTGATCATGACAAGAGAATTTCAATATGGGTGGTCAATGTTGACAAACCATAACACGAGTCGTAAACGGTCAGGAGAGGAACCAATGCTATGAGAATATCGGTTCTCATATACCAAGTACAATGACCTTCAGTCAGTAGAAGCGCGGTGTGGCTACCATGCACAATGACCAACCAAAGTAGGTATATTTACTGCCTTTGACCAAATAAATCCGCTGTGTGTGGTCCACGTTGACAACTCATAATACTAGTCACAAATGGTCAGAGGGAGAAAAATGGGTTGGGAACACCACGTATCACATAGCAAACACAAGGGGTTTCAATACGTTGTGGCACGGTGTGTAGAGCATGCCCGATGACCAAACACAGTAGGCATATGTCACTTACCATGACCATATAATGTCTCTAAGTGTGGTAAACTTTGACAACTCACAACAGGAGTCACAAATGGTCAGGGTGGAAGGTAATGGTTTGTGAATACTAGTTATCTACTAGCAAGTACAGATACCTTCAAAATGTAGTGGCACAACGTGGCTTCAATGCAAAGTGACCACCCAATGTATGCATATGTCACCTACCATGACGAAAGAATTTCACTTCATGTGGTCAACGTTGAGGACGCAGAACACGAGTCACAAATTCTCAGAGGGGAAAACAATGGGTTGGGAACACTAGTTATCAACTAGCAGTCACAAAGACCTTCAACAAGCAATGGCACGGTATGGCAAACGTGCACATTGATCAACCAAAGGATGCATATGTCACTGACTACGACCAAATAAGTCCACGATGTGTGGTCAACATTGACAACTCATAACACGAGTCACAAATGGTCAGAGGGAGGGACAATGGTTTGGGAAGCCTATGTATTGACTAGAAAGGACAAAGAACTTCAATGCGTAGTGGCACGGTGTGGCTAATATGCACACCAAGCAACCAAGCTAGGCATATGTCCTTGATTATGACCACATAATTCTAATATGGGTGGTCAACGTTGACCAACCATAACACGAGTCACAAACGGTCAGGACAGGAAACAATGCTATAGGAATACTGGTTCTCAACTACCAAGTATAACGACCTTCATTCAGTAGTAGCACAGTGTGGCTACCATGTACAATGACCGACCAAACTAGGCATATGTACTGCCTTTGACCAAAGAAACCCGCTGTGTGTGGTCAACGTTGACAACTCATAATACGAGTCCCAAATGGTCAGAGGGGGAAATAATGGTTTGGGAACACCAAGTATCAAATAGCAAGCAAAAGAGGCTTCAATACGTTGTGGCACGGTGTGGAGACCATGCACGATGACCAACCAAAGTAGGCATATGTCACTGACCATGACCAAATAATGTCAGTAAGTGTGGTAAACTTTGACAACTCACAACACGAGTCACAAATGGTCAGAGGGGGAAACAATGGTTTGGGAACACCAAGTATCAAATAGCAAGCAAAAGAGGCTTCAATACGTTGTGGCACGGTGTGGAGACCATGCACGATGACCAACCAAAGTAGGCATATGTCACTGACCATGACCAAATAATGTCAGTAAGTGTGGTAAACTTTGACAACTCACAACACGAGTCACAAATGGTCAGGGTGGAAGGTAATGGTTTGTGAATACTAGTTATTCACTAGCAAGTACAAATACCTTCAATATGTAGTGGCACAATGTGGCTTCAATGCAAAGTGACCAACGAAACTATGCATACGTCACCGAACATGACGAAAGAATTTCACTTCATGTGGTCAACATTGAAAACGCATAACATGAGTCACAAATGGTCATAGGGGAAAACAACAGATTGAAAACACTAGTTATCAGCTATAAAGTACAAAGACCTTCAACAAGCAGTGGCACGGTATGGCTAGCATGCACAGTGACCAACCAAAGGATGCATACGTCACTGACTACGATCGAATAAGTCCACTATGTACGGTCAACATTGACAACTCATAACACGAGTCACAAATGGTCAGAGGGAGAGACAATGGTTTGAAAAGCCTATGCATTGACTAGAAAGGACAAAGAACTTCAATACGTAGTGGCACGGTGTGGCTAATATGCGCACCAACCAACCAAACTAGGCATATGTCACTGATCATGACTACAGAATTTCAATATGGGTGGTCAACGTTTACCAACCATAACACGAGTCACAAACGGCCAGGACAAGAAACATTCCTATGAGAATATCGACTCTCAACTACCAAGTACAATGACCTTCAGTAAGTAGTAGCGCGGTGTGGCTACCATGCACAATGACCGACCAGAGTAGCCATATTTACTTCCTCGGACCAAAGAAATCCGCTGTGTGTGGTCCACGTTGACAACTCATGATACGAGTCACAAATGGTCAGAGGGGGAAACAATGGTTTGGGAACACCAAGTATCACATAGCAAGCACAAGGGGCTTCAATACATTGTGGCACGGTGTGGAGACCATGCACGATGACCAACCAAAGTAGGCATATGTCACTGACCATGACCAAGTAATGTCACTAAGAGTGGTAAACTTTGACAACTCACAACACGAGTCACAAATGGTCAGAGGGGGAAACAATGGTTTGGGAACACCAAGTATCACATAGCAAGCACAAGGGGCTTCAATACATTGTGGCACGGTGTGGAGACCATGCACGATGACCAACCAAAGTAGGCATATGTCACTGACCATGACCAAGTAATGTCACTAAGAGTGGTAAACTTTGACAACTCACAACACGAGTCACAAATGGTCAGGGTGGAAGGCAATGGTTTGTGAATACTAGTTGTATACTAGCAGGTACAAATACCTTCAATATGTAGTGGCACAATGTGGCTTCAATGCACAGTGACCAACCAAAGTATGCATATGTCACTAACCATGACGAACAAATTTCACTTGACGTGGTCAAAGTTGAAAACGCACAACACGAGTCACAAATGGTCAGAGGGGAAAACAATGGGTTGGGAACACTAATTATCAACTAGGAAGTACAACGACCTTCTACAAGCAGAGGCACGGTATGGCTAGCGTGCACAGTGACCAACCAAAAGATGCATACGTCACTAACTACGACCGAAGAGGTCCACTATGTGTGGTCAACATTGACAACTCATAACAATGGGTTGGGAAGCCTATGTATTGACTAGAAAGGACAAAAAACATCAATGCGTTGTCGCAGGGTGTGGCTAATATGCACACCAAATAACCAAGCTAGGCATATGTCACTGATCATGACCACATAATTCCAATATGGGTGGTCAACGTTGACTAACTATAACACGAGTCACAAACAATCAGGAGAAGAAACAATGCTGTAGGAATATCGGTTCTCAACTACCAAGTACAACGACCTTCATTCAGTAGTAGCACGCTGTGGCTACCATGTACAATGACCGACCACTGTAGGCATATGTACTGCCTTTGACCAAAGAAGTCTGCTGTGTGTGGTTAACGTTGACAACTCATAATACGAGTCACAAATGGTCAGAGGGGGAAACAATGGTTTGGGAACACAAAGTATCACATAACAAGCACAAGGGGCTTCAAAACGTTGTGGCACGGTGTGGAGACCAAGCACGATGACCAACCAAAGTAGGCATATGTCACTGACCATGACCAAGTAAAGTCACTAAGTGTGGTAAACTTTGACAACTCACAACACGAGTAACAAATGGTCAGGGTGGAAGGCAATGGCTTGTGAAAAGGAGTTATCTACTAGCAAGTACAAATACCTTCAATATGTAGTGGCACTACATGGCTTCAATGCAGAGTGAGCAACCAAAGTATGCACATGTCACTAACCATGACGAACAAATTTCACTTCATGTGGTCAACGTTTAAAACGCTGAACACGAGTCACAAATGGTCACAGGCCAAAACAATGGATTGGGAAGCCTGTGTATTGGCTAGAAAAGACAAAGAACTTCAATACGTAGTGGCACGGTGTGGCTAATATGCACACCAAACAATCAAACTACGCATATGTCACTGATCATGACCAGAGAATTTCAATATGGGTGGTCAACGTTGACCAACCATAACATGAGTCACAAACAGTCAGGAGAAGAAACAATGCTATGAGAATATCGGTCCTCAACTACCAAGTACAATGACCTTTAGGCAGTAGTAGCGCGGTGTGGCTACCATGCACAATGACGGACGAAAGTAGGCATATTTGCTGCCTTTGACCAAAGATGTCCGCTTTGTGTGGTCCACGTTAACAACTCATAATACGAGTCACAAAAGGTAAGAGGGGGAAACAATGGTTTGGGAACACCAAGTATCATATAGTAAGCACAAGGGTCTTCCATGCGTTGTGGCACGGTGTGGGGATCATGCATGATGACCAACCAAAGTGAACATATGTCACTGACCATGACCAAATAATGTCACTAAGTGTGGTAAACTTTGACAACTAACAACATGAGTCACAAATGGTCAGGGTGGAAGGTAATGGTTTGTGAATACTAGTTATCTACTAGCAAGTATAAATACCTTCAATATGTAGTGGCACAATGTGGCTTCGATGCACAGTGACCACCCAAAGTATGCATATGTCACTGACCATGACCAAAGAATATTACTTCATGTGGTCAACATTGAAAACGCATTACACGAGTCACAAATGGTCAGAGGGGAAAACAATTGGTTGGGAACACTAGTTATCAACTAGCATGTACAAAAACCTTCAACAAGCCGTGGCACGGTATGGCTAACGCACAGTGACCAACCAAAGGATGCATACGTCACTGACTACGACCGAATAAGTCCACTATGTGTGGTCAACCTAGACAACTCATAAGACGTGTCACAAATGGTCAGAGGGGGAGAGAATGGGTTGGGAAGCCCATGTATTGAATAGAAAGGACAAAGAACTTCAGTACGTAGTGGCACGGTTTGGCTAACATGCACACCAAACAACCAAACTAGGCATATGTAGTGACATATGCCTAGTTTGGTTGTTTGGTGTGCATGTTTGGTGATGATCATTGGATCATGACCACATAATTTCAATATGGGTGGTCAACGTTGACCAACCATAACACGAGTCACAAACGGTCAGGACAGGAAATAATGCTATGGGAATATTGGTTCTCAACTACCAAGTACAACGACCTTCATTCAGTAGTAGCACCGTGTGGCTACCATGTACAATGACCGACCAAAGTAGGCATAAATACTGCCTTTAACCAACGAAATCTGCTCTCCGTGGTCAACGTTGACAACTCATAATACGAGTCACAAATGTTCAAAGGGGAAAACAATGGTTTGGGAACACCAAGTATCACATAGCAAACACAGGGGGTTTCAACAAGTTGTGGCACGGTGTGGAGACCATGCACGATGACCAACCAAAGTAGGCATATGTCACTGACCATGACCAAATAATGTAACTAAGTGTGGTAAAATTTGACAACTCACAACACGAGTCACAAGTGGTCAGGGTGGAAGGTAATGGTTTGTGAATACTAGTTATCTACTAGCAAGTATAAATACCTTCAACATGTAGTGGCACAATGTGGCTTCAATGCACAGTGACCAACCAAAGTATGCATATGTCATTGAACATGACCAAAGAATTTCACTTCATGCCGTCAACGTTCAAAACGCAGAACACGAGTCAAAATGATCAGAGGGGAAAACAATGGACTGGGAACACTAGTTATCAAATAAGAAGTACAAAGACCTTCAACAAGAAGTGGCACGGTATGGTTAGCGTGTACAGTGACCAACCAAAGGATGCATACGTCACTCACTACGACCGAATAAGTCCACTATGTGTGGTCAACATTGACAACTCATAACACGAGTCACAAATGGTCAGAGGGAGAGACAATGGATTGGGAAGCCTATGTATTGACTAGAAAGGACAAAGAACTTCAATACGTAGTGACACAGTGTGGCTAACATGCACACCAAACAACCAAACTAGGGATATGTCAATGATCATGACCACAGACTTTCAATATGAGTGGTGAATGTGACCAACCACAACACGAGTCACAAACGGCCAGGACAGGAAACAATGCTATGGGAGTATTAATTCTCAATTACCAAGTACAACGACCCTGAGTCAGTAGTAGCACGGTGTGGCTACCATGCACAATGACTGACCAAAGTAGGCATATGTATTGCCTCTGACCAAAGAAATCCGCTGTGTGTGGTCAACGTTGACAATTCATAATAGGAGTCACAAATGGTCAGAGGGGGAAACAATGGTTTGGGAACACAAAGTATCACATAGCAAGCACAGGGGGATTCAATACGTTGTAGGAAGGTGTGGAGACCATGCACCATGACCAACCAAAGTAGGCATATGTCACTGACCATGACCAAGTAATGTCACTAAGTGTGGTAAACTTTGACAACTCACAATACGAGTCACAAATGGTCAGGGTGGAAGGTAATGTGTTGTGAATACTAGTTTCTACTAGCAAGTACAAATACATTCAATATGTAGTGGCACAATGTGGCTTCAATGCACAGTGACCAACCAAAGTATGCATATGTCACTATCCATGACAAACAAATTCCACTTCATGTGGTCAAGGTTGAAAACGCATAACACGAGTCACAAATGGTCAGAGGGGAAAACAATGTATAGGGGAGCCTATGTATTGGCTAGGAAGGACAAAGAACTTCAATACGTAGTGGCACGGTGTGGCTAATATGTACACCAAACAATCAAGCTAGGCATATGTCCCTGATCATGACCAGAGAATTTCAATATGGGTGGTCAACGTTGACCAACCATAACACGAGTCGCAAACGGTCAGGAGAGGAAACAATGCTATGAGAATATCGGTTGTCAACTACCAAGTACAATGACCTTCAGTTAGTCGTAGTGCAGTGTGGCTACCATGCACAATGACCGACCAAAGAAGGCATATTTACTGCCTTTGACCAAAGAACTCCTCTGTGCGTGGTCCTCGTCAACAACTCATAATACGAGTCAGAAATGGTCAGAGGGGGAAAAATGGGTTCAGAACACCACGTATCACATAGCAAGCACAAGGGGCTTCAATACGTTGTGGCACGGTGTGCGGACCATGCACGATGACCAACCAAAGTAGGCATATGTCACTGACCATGACCAAATAATGTCACTAAGTGTGGTAAACTTTGACAACTCGCAAGACGAGTCACAAATGGTCAGGGTGGAAGGTAATGGTTTGTGAATACTAGTTATCTACTAGCAAGTACAAATACCTTCAATATGTAGTGGCACAATGTGGCTTCAATGCACAGTGACCACCCAAAGTATGCATATGTAACTGACCATGACGAAAGAATTTCAGTTCATGTGGTCAACGTTGAAAACGCATAACACGAGTCACAAATGGTCAGGGTGGAAGGTAATGGTTTGTGAATACTAGTTATCTACTAGCAAGTACAAATACCTTCAATATGTAGTGGCACAATGTGGCTTCAATGCACAGTGACCACCCAAAGTATGCATATGTAACTGACCATGACGAAAGAATTTCAGTTCATGTGGTCAACGTTGAAAACGCATAACACGAGTCACAAATGCTCAAAGGGGAAAAAAATGGGTTGGGAACACTAGTTATCAACTAGCAGGTACAAAGACCTTCAACAAGCAGTAGCACGGTATGGCTAACGTGCACAATGATCAACCAAAGGATGCATACGTCACTGACTACGACCAAATAAGTCCACTAAGTGTGGTCAACATTGACAACTCGTAACACGAGTCACAAATGGTAAGAGGGAGAGACAATGGTTTGGGAAGCCTATGTATTGACTAGAAAGGACAAAAAACTTCAATGCGTACTGGTACGGTGTGGCTAATATGCACACCAAACAACCAAGCTAGGCATATGTCACTGATCATGACCACATAATTCCAATATGGGTGGTCAACGTTGACCAACCATAACACGAGTCACAAACGGTCAGGACATGAAACAATGCTATAGGAATATCGGTTCTCAACTACCAAGTAGAACGACATTCATTCCGTAGTAGTACGGTGTGGCTACCATGTACAATGACCGACCACAGTAGGCATATGTACTGCCTTTGACCAGAGAAATCCGCTGTGTGTGGTCAACGTTGACAACTCATAATACGAGTCACAAATGGTCAAAGGGGGAAACAATGGTTTGGGAACACCAAGTATCACATAGCAAGCATGAGGGGCTTCAATACGTTGTGGCACGGTGTGGAGACCATGCACGATGACCAACCAAAGTAGGCATATGTCACTGACCATGACCAAATAATATCACTAAGTGTGGTAAACTTTGACAACTCACAACACAAGTCCCAAATGGTCAGGGTGGAAGGTAATGGTTTGTGAAAACTAGTTATTCGCTAGCAAGTACAAATACCTTCAATATGTAGTGGCACAATGTGGCTTCAATGCATAGTGACCAACCAAAGTATGCATATGTCACTGAACATGACGCAAGAATTTCACTTCATGTAGTCAACGTTGAAAACGCATAACACGAGTCACAAATGGTCGGAGGGGAAAACAATGGATTGGGAACACCAGTTATCAGCTATAAAATACAAAGACCTTCAACAAGGAGTGGCACGGTATGGATAGCATGCACAGTGACCAACCAAAGGATGCATACGTCACTGACTACAATCGAATAAGTCCACTATGTGCGGTCAACATTGACAACTCATAACACGAGTCACAAATGGTCAGAGGGAGAGACAATGGTTTGGGAAGCCTATGTATTGACTAGAAAGGACAAAGAACTTCAATATGTAGTGGCACGGTGTTGCTTACATGCGCACCAAACTACCAAACTAGGCATATGTCACTGATCATGACCACATAATTTCTATATGGGTGGTCAACGTTGACCAACCATAACACGAGTCACAGACGGTCAGGAAAGGAAACATTGCTACAAGAATATTGATTCTCAACTACCAAGTACAATGACCTTCAGAAAGTAGTAGCGCGGTGTGGCTACCATGCACAATGAGCGACCAAGGTAGGCATATTTACTGCCTTTGATCAAAGAAATCCGCTGTGTGTGGTCCACGTTGACAACTCATAATACGAGTCACAAATGGTCAGGTGGGAAACAATGGTTTTGGAACACCACGTATCACATAACAAGCACAAGAGGCTTCAATACGTTGTGGCACGGTGTGGGGACCATGCACGATGACCAACCAAAGTAGGCATATGTCACTGACCATGACCAAATAATGTCACTAAGTGTGGTAAACTTTGACAACTCACAACACGAGTCACAAATGGTCAGGTGCGAAACAATGGTTTTGGAACACCACGTATCACATAACAAGCACAAGAGGCTTCAATACGTTGTGGCACGGTGTGGGGACCATGCACGATGACCAACCAAAGTAGGCATATGTCACTGACCATGACCAAATAATGTCACTAAGTGTGGTAAACTTTGACAACTCACAACACGAGTCACAAATGGTCAGGTTGGAAGGTAATGGTTTGTGAATACTAGTTATCTACTAGCAAGTACAAATACCTGCAATATGTAGTGGCACAATGTGGTTTCAATGCACAGTGACCACCCAAAGTATGCATATGTCACTGACCATGATGAAAGAATTTCACTTCATGTGGTCAACGTTGAAAACGCATAACTTAAGTCACAAATGGTCAGAGGGGAAAACAATGGGTTGGGAACACTAGTTGTCAACTAGGAAGTACAAAGACATTCAATAAGCAGAGGCACGGTATGGCTAGCGTGCATATTGACCAACCAAACAATGCATACGTCACTGACTAAGACCGAATAAGTCCACTATGTGTGGTCAACATTGACAACTCATAACACGAGTTACAAATGGTCAGATGAAGAGAAGATGGTTTGGGAAGCCTATGTATTGACTAGAAAGGACAAAGAACTTCAATGCGTAGTGGCACGGTGTGCCTAATATGCACACCAAACAACCAAGATAGGCATATGTCACTGATCATGACCACATAATTCCAACATGGGTGGTCAACGGTGACCAACCATAACACGAGTCACAAACGGCCAGGATAGGAAACAATGCTATAGGAATATCGGTTCTCAACTACCAAGTACAACGACTTTCATTCAGTAGTAGCACGGTGTGGCTACCATGTACAATGACCGACCACAGTAGGCATATGTACTGCCATTGACCAAAGAAATCCGTTGTGTGTGGTCAACGTTGACAACTCACAATACAAGTCACAAATGGTCAGAGGGGGAAACAATGGTTTGGGAGCACCAAGTATCCCATAGCAAGCACAAGGGGACTCAATACGTTGTGGCACGGTGTGGAGGCCATGCACGATGACCAACCAAAGTAGGCATATGTCACTGACCATGAGCAAATAATGTCACTACGTGCGGTAAACTTTGACAACTCACAACTCGAGTCACAAATGGTCAAGGTGGAAAGAATGGTTTGTGAATACTAGTTATCTACTATTAAGTACAAATACCTTCAATATGTAGTGGCACAATGTGGCCTCAATGCATAGTGACCAACCAAAGTATGCATATGTCACTAACCATGACGAACAAATTTCACGTATGTGGTCAATGTTGAAAACGCATAACACGAGTCACAAATGGTCAGAGGAGAAAACAATGGATTGGGGACACTAGTTATCAACTAGCAAGTGAATAGACCTTCAACAAGCAGTGGCACGGTATGGCTAGCGTGCATAGTGACCAACCAAAGGATGCATACGTCACTGACTACGACCGAATAAGTCCACTATGTGTGGTCAACATTGACAACTCATAACACGAGTCACAAACGTTCAGAGGGAGATGCAATGGTTTGGGAAGCCTATGTATTGACTAGAAAGGACACTGAACTTCAATACGCAGTAGCACGGTGTGGCTAATATGCACACAAAACAACCAAACTAGGCATATGTCACTGATCATGACCATATAATTTCAATATGGGTGGTCAACGTTGACCAACCATAACACGAGTCACAAACGTACAGGACAGAAAACAATGCTATGGGAACCCGCTTCTCAACTACCAAGTACAACGACCTTCAGTCTGTAGTAGCACGGTGTGGCTACCATGCACAATGACTGACCAAAGTAGGCATATGTACTGCCTTTGACTAAAGAAATCCGCTATGTGTGGTCAACGTTGACAACTCATAATACGAGTCACAACTGGTCAGAGGGGGGAACAATGGTTTGGAGACACCAACTATAAAATAGCAAGCACAATGGGCTTCAATACGTTGTGGAACGGTGCGGAGACCATGCACGATGACCAACCAAAGTAGGCATATGTCACTGACCATGACCAAGTAATGTCACTAAGTGTGGTAAACTATGACAACTCACAACACGAGTCACAAATGGTCAGAGGGGGAAACAATGGTTTGGCAATACCAAGTATCACATATCAAGCACAATGGGCTTCAATACGTTGTGGAACGGTGCGGAGACCATGCACGATGACCAACCAAAGTAGGCATATGTCACTGACCATGACCAAGTAATGTCACTAAGTGTGGTAAACTATGACAACTCACAACACGAGTCACAAATGGTCAGGGTGGAAGGTAATGGTTTGTGAATACTAGTTATCTTCTACCAAATACAAATCTTTTCAATACATAGTGGTACAATCTGGCTTCAATGCACAGTGACCAACCAAAGTATGCATATGTCACTAACCATGACAAAAGAATCTCACTTCATGTGGTCAACGTTGAAAACGCATAACACGAGTCACTAATGGTCAGAGGGGAAAACAATAGGTTGGGAACAATAGTTATCAACTAGGAAGTACAAAGACCTTCAACAAGCAGTGGCATGGTATGGCTACCGTGCACAGTGACCAACCAAAGGATGCATACATCACTGACTACGACCGAATAAGTCCACTATGTGTGGTCAACATTGACAACTCATAACACAAGTCACAAATGGTCAGAGGGAGAGAAAATGGTTTGGGATGCCTATGTATTGACTAGAAAGGACAAAAAACTTCAATACCTAGTGGCAGAGTGTGGCTAATATGCACACCAAACAACCAAACTAGGCATGTATCACTGATCATGACCACATAATTTCAATATGGGTGGTCAACGTTGACCAGCCATAACACAAGTCACAAACGGTCAGGACAGTACACAATGCTATGGAAATTTTGGTTCTCTGCTACCAAGTACAACGACCTTCATTCAGTAGTAGCATGGTGTGGCTACCATGTACAACGACCAACCAAAGTAGGCATATGTACTGCCTTTGACCAAAGAATTCCGATGTGTGTGGTCAACATTGACAACTCATAATACAAGTCACAAATGGTGAGATTGGGAAACAATGGTTTGGAGACACCAATTATCAAATAGCAAGCACAAGGGGCTTCAATACGTTGTGGCACAATGTGGAGACCATGCACGATGACCAACCAAAGTAGGCATATGTCAGTGACCATGACCAAGTAATATCACTAAGTGTGGTAAACTTTGACAACTCACAACACGAGTCACAAATGGTCAGGGTGGAAGGTAATGGTTTGTGAATACAAGTTATATACTACCAAACACAAATATTTTCAATATGTAGTGGCACAATGTGCCTTCGATGCACAGTGACCAACCAAAGTATGCATATGTCACTAACCATGACGAACAAATTTCACTTCATGTGGTCAACGTTGAAAACGCATAACACGAGTGACAAATGGTCAGAGGGGGAAACAATGGATTCGGAAGCCTATGTATTTGCTAGAAAGGACAAAGAACGTCAATACGTGGTGGCCGGTGTGGCTAATATGCACACCAAACAATCAAACTAGGCACATGTCACTGATCATGACCAAAGAATTTCAATATGGGTGATCAACATTGACCAACCATAACACGAGTCACAAACGGTCAGGATAGGAAACAATGCTATGAGAATATTGGTTATCAACTACCAAGTACAATGGCCTTCAGTCAGTAGTAGCGCGGTGTGTCTACCATGCACAATGACCGACCAAAGTAGGCATATTTCCTGCCTTTGACTAAAGAAATCCGCTGTGTGTGGTCCACGTTGACAACTCATAATACGAGTCACAAATGGTCAGAGGGGGAAACAATGGTTTGGGAATACCACGTATCAAATAGCAAGCACAAGGAGCTTCAATACGTTGTGGCACGGTGTGGGGACCATGCACGATGACCAACCAAAGTAGGCATATGTCACTGACCATGACCAAATAATGTCAATAAGGGTAGTAAACTCTGAGAACTCACAACCAAGTCACAAATGGTCAGGGTAGAAGGTAATGGGTCCTGAATACTAGTTATCTACTAGCAAGTACAAATACCTTCAATATGTAATGGCACAATGTGGCTTCAATGCACAGTGACCACCCAAAGCATGCATATGTCACTAACCATGAAGAAAAATTTCACTTCATGTGGTCAACGTTGAAAACGCATAACACGAGTCACAAATGGTCAGAGGGGAAAACAATGGATTGGGAAGCCTATGTATTGGCTAGAAAGGGACAAAGAAGTTCAATACATGGTGGCACAGTGTGGCTACCATGGACACCAAACAATCAAACTATGCATATGTCATTGGTCATGACCAGAGAATTTAAGTATGGGTGGTCAATGTTGACCAACCATAACACGAGTCACAAACGGTCAGGAGAGGAAACAATGCAATCAGAATATTGGTTCTCAACTACCAACTACAATGAACTTCAGTCAGTAGTAGCACGGTGTGGCTACCATGCACAATGATCGACCAAAGTAGGCATGTTTACTGCCTTTGACCAAAGAAATCCGCTGTGTGTGGTCCACGCTAACAACTCATAACACGAATCACGAATGGTCAGAGGGGGGGGGACAATGGTTTGGGAACACCACGTATCACATAGCAAGCACAAGGAACTTCAATACGTTGTCGCACGGTGTGGGACCATGCACGATGACCAACCAAAGTAGGCATACGTCACTGGCCATGACCAAGTAATATCACTAAGTGTGGTAAACCTTGACAACTCACAACACGAGTCACAAATGGTCAGGGTGGAAGGTAATGGTTTGTGACTACTAGTTATCTGCTAACAAGTACAAATACCTTCAATATGTAGTGGCACAATATGGCTTCAATGCACAGTGTCCACCCAAAGTATGCATATGTCACTCACCATGACGAAAGAATTTCACTTCATGTGGTCAACGTTGAAAACGCATAACACGAGTCACAAATGATCAGGGGGGAAAAAAATGGGTTGGGAACACGAGTTATCCACTAGCAAATACAAAGACCTTCAACAAGCAGTGGCACGGTATGGCTAGCGTGCACAGTGACCGATCAAAGGATGCATACGTCACTGACTATGACCGAATAAGTCCACTATGTGTGGTCAACATTGACAACTCATAACACGAGTCACAAATGGTCAGAGGGAGAGACAAGGGTTTGGGAAGCCTATGTATTGGCTAGAAAGGACAAAGAACTTCAATACGTAGTGGCACAATGTGGCTAATATGCACACCAAACAACCAAACTAGGCATATGTCACTGATCATGACCACATAAGTTCAATATGGGTGGTCAACGTTGACCAACCATAACACAAGTCACAAACGGTCAGGACAGGAAACAATGCAATGGGATTATAAGTTCTCAACTAACAAGTACAACGACCTTCATTCAGCAGCAGCACGGTGTGGCTACCATGTACAATGACCGACCAAAGTAGGCATATGTACTGCCTTTGACCAAAGAAATCCGCTGTGTGTGGTCAACGTTGACAACTCATAATACGAGTCGCAAATGGTCACAGGGGGAGACAATGGTTTGGGAACACCAAGTATTACATAGCAAGCACAAGGGGCTTCAATACATTGTGGCACCGTGTGGAGACCATGCACAATCACCAACCAAAGTAGGTAATGTCACTGACCATGACCAAGTAATGTCACTAAGTGTGGTAAACTTTGACAACTCACAACACGAGTCACAAATGGTCAGGGTGGAAGGTAATGGTTTGTGAATACTAGTACTCTACTAGCAAGTACAAATACCTTCAATATGTAGTGGCACAATGTGGCTTGAATGCAAAGTGACGAACCAAAGTATGCAGATGTCACTAACCATGACGAACAAATTTCACTTCATCTGGTCAACGCTGAAAACGCATAACACGAGTCACAAATGGTAAGAGGGGAAAACAAAGGAGTGGGAAACCTATGTATTGGCTAGAAACGACAAAGAACTTCAATACGTAGTGGCACGGTGTGGCTAATATGCACACCAAATAATCAAACTAGGCATATGTCACTTATCATGACCAAAGAATTCCAATATGGGTGGTCAACGTTGACCAACCATAACATGACTCACAAACGGTCAGGAGAGAAAACAGTGCTACAAGAATATCGGTTCTCAACTACCAAGTACAAGAAACTTCAGTTAGTAGTAGCGCGGTGTGGCTACCATGCACAATGACTGACCAAAAGGGGCATATTACTGCCTTTGACCAAAGAAATCCGCTGTGTGTGGTCCACATTGACAACTCATAATACGAGTCACAAATGGTTAGAGGGGGAAGCAATGGTTTGGGAACACCACGTATCACATAGCAAGCACAAGGGGATTCAATACGTTGTGGCACGGTGTGGGGACCATGCACGATGACCAACCAAAGTAGGCATATGTCACTAACCAAGACAAAATAATGTCACTAAGTGTGGTAAACTTTGACAACTCATAACACGAGTCACAAATGGTCAGGATGGAAGGTAATGGTTTGTGAATACTAGTTATCTACTAGCACGTACAAATCCCTTCAATATGTAGTGGCACAATGTGGCTTCAATGCACAGTGACCACCCAAAGTATGCATATGTCACTGACCATGACGAAAGAATTTCACTTCATGTGGTCAACGTCGAAAACCCATAACACTAGTCACAAATGGTCAGAGGGGAAAACAATGGGTTGGGAACACTAGTTATCCACTAGCAAGTACAAAGACCTTCAACAAGCAGTGGCACGGTATGGCTAGCGTGCACAGTGACAAACCAAAGGATGCATACGTCACTGACTACGACCGAATAAGTCCACTATGTGTGGTCAACATTGACAACTCATAACACGAGTCACGAATGGTCAGAAGGGGAAACAATGGGTTGGGAACACTAGTGATCCACTAGCAAGTACAAAGACCTTCAACAAGCAGTGGCACGGTATGGCTAGCGTGCACAGTGACAAACCAAAGGATGCATACGTCACTGACTACGACCGAATAAGTCCACTATGTGTGGTCAACATTGACAACTCATAACACGAGTCACGAATGGTCAGAAGGGGAAACAATGGGTTGGGAACACCAAGTATCACATAGCAAGCACAAGGGGCTTCAATACGTTGTGGCACGGTGTGGAGACCATCTACGATGACCTACTAAAGTAGGCATATGTCACTGACCATGACTAAGTAATGTCACTAAGTGAGGTAAAGTTTGACATCTCACAACACGAGTCACAAATGGTCAGGGTGGAAGGCAATGGTTTGTGAATACTAACTATCTACTACCAAGTACAACTACCTTCAATATGTAGTGGTACAGTGTGGCTTCAATGCACAGTGACCGCTCAAAGTATGCATATGTCACTGACCATGAAGAAAGAATTTCACTTCATGTGGTCAACGTTGCAAACGCATAACATGAGTCACAAATGGTCAGAGGGGAAAACAATGGGTTGGGAACACTACTTATCAACTAGGAGATACAAAGACCTACAACAAGCAGTGGCACGGTATGGCTAGCATGCACATTGACCAACCAAAGGATGCATACGTCACTGACTACGACCGAATAAGTCCACTATGTGTGGTCAACATTGACAACTCATAACACGAGTCACAAATGGTCAGAGGGAGATACACTGGTTTGGGAAGACTATGTATTGACTAGAAGGGAAAAGAACTTCAATACGTAGTGGCACGGTGTGGCTAATATGCACACCAAATAACCAAACTAGGCATATGTCACTGATCATGACGACAGAATTTCAATATGGGTGGGCAACGTTGACCAACCATAACACGAGTCACAAACGGGCAGGACAGGAAACAATGCTATGGGAATATCGGTTCGCATCTACCAAGTACAACGACCTTCAGTCTGTAGTAGCACGGTGTGGCTACCATGCTCAATGATAGACCAAAGTAAGCATATGTACTATAGTTGACCAAAGAAATCCGCTGTGTGTGGTCAACGTTGACAACTCATAATACGAGTCACAAATGGTCAGAGGGGGAAACAATGGGTTGGGAACACCGAGTATCACATAGCAAGCACAAAGGGGCTTCAATACGTTGTGGCATGGTGTGGAGACCATGCACGATGACCAACCAGCGTAGGCATATGTCACTGACCATGACCAAGTAATGTCACTAAGTGCGGTAAACTTTGACAACTCATAACACGAGTCACAAATGGTCAGGGTGAAAACTAGTTATCTACTAGCAAGTACAAGTACCTTCAATATGTAGTGGCACGATGTGGCTTCAATGGACATTGGCAACCCAAAGTATGCATATGTCACTGAACATGACGAAATAATTTCACTTCATGTGATCAATGTTGAAAACGCATAACACGAGTCACAAATGGTCAGAGGGGAAAACAATGGATTGGGAAGCGTATGTATTCGCTAGAAAGGACAAAGAACATCAATACGTAGTGGCACGGTGTGGCTAATATGCACACCAAACAATCAAACTGATCATGACCAGAGAACTTCAATATGGGTTGTCAACGTTGACCAACCATAACACGCGTCACAAACGGTCAGGAGAGGAAACAATGCTATGAGAATATCGGTTCTCAACTACCAAGTACAATGACCTTCAGTCAGTAGTATCGCGGTGTGGCTACCATGCACAATGACCGACCAAAGTAGGCATATTTATTGCCTTTGTCCAAAGACATCCGATGTGTGCGGTCCACGTTGACAACTCACAATACGAGTCACAACTGGTCAGAGGGGGAAAAAATGGTTTGGGAACACCACGTATCACATAGCAAGCACAAGCGGCTTCAATACGTTGTGGTACGGTGTGGGGACCATGCACGATGACCAATTAAAGTAGGCATATGTCACTGACCATGACCAAATAATGTCACTAAGTGTGGTAAAGTTTGACAACTCACAACACGAGTCACAAATGGTCAGGGTGGAAGTTAATGGTTTCTGAATACTAGCTATCTACTAGCAAGTACAAATACCTAAAATATGTAATGGCACAATGTGGCCTCAATGCACAGTGACCAACGAAAGTATGCATATGTCACTAACCATGACGAACAGATTTCACGTATGTGGTCAGTGTTGAAAACGCATAACACGAGTCACAAGTGGACAAAGGGGGAAACAATGGATTGAGGACACTAGTTATCAAATAGCAAGTACAAAGACCTTCAACAAGCAGTGGCACGCTATGGCTAGCGTGCACGGTGACCAACCAAAGGATGCATACGTCATTGACTACGACCGAATAAGTCCACTATGTGTGGTCAACACTGACAACTCATAACACGAGTCACAAATGGTCAGAGGGAGATACAATGGTTTGGGAAGCCTATGTATTGACTAGAAAGGACAAAGAACTTCGATACGTAGTGACGCGGTGTAGCTTATATGCACACCAAACAACCAAACTAGGCATATGTCACTGATCATGACCACAGAATTTCAATATGGGTGGTCAACGTTGACCAACCATAACACGAGTCACAAACAGGCAGGACAGGAAACAATGATATGGGAATACCGGTTCTCAACTACCAAGTACAACGACCTTCAGTCAGTAGCAGCACGATGTGGCTACCATGCACAATGACCGACCAAAGTAGGCATATGTACTGCCTTTCACCAAAGAAATCCGCTGTGTGTGGTCAGCGTTGACAACTCATAATACGAGTCACAAATGGTCAGAGGGGGAAACAATGGTTTGGGAACACCATGTATCACATAGCAAGCACAAGGGGTTTCAATACGTTGTGGCACGGTGTGGAGACCATGCATGATGACCAACCAAAATAGGCATATGTCACTGACCATGACCAAATAATGTCACTAAGTGTGGTAAACTTTGACAATTTACAACACGAGTCACAAATGGTCAGGGTGGAAGGTAATGGTTTGTGAATTATAGTTATCTACTAGCAAGTACAAGTACTTTCAATATGTAGTGGCAAAATGAGGCTTCAATGCACATTGACCACCCAAAGTATGCATATGTCACTGAACATGACGAAATAATTTCACTTCATGTGGTCTACGTTGAAAACGCATAACACGAGTCACAAATGGTCAAAGGGGAAAACAATGGATTGGGAACACTAGTTATCAACTAAGAAGTACAAAGACCTTCAACAAGCAGTGGCACGGTATGGCTAGCGTGCACGGTGACCAACCAAAGGATGCATACGTCCCTGACTACGACCGAATAACCCCACTATGCGTGGTCAACATTGACAACTCATAACACGACTCACAAATGGTCAGAGAAATAGACAATGGTTTGGGAAGTCTATGTATTGACTGGAAAGGACAACGAACTTCAATACGTAGTGGCAAGGTGTGGCTACTATGCACACCAAACAACCAAACTAGGCATATGTGACTGATCATGACCACAAAATTTCAACATGGGTGGTCGACGTTGACTTATCATAACACAAGTCACAAACGGTCAGGACAGGAAACAATGCTATAGGAATATCGGTTCTCAACTACCAAGTACAGCGACCTTAAGTCATTAGCAGCACGGTGTGGCTACCATGCACAATGACCGACTAAAGTAGGCATATGTACTCCCTTCGACCAAATAAATCTTATGTTTGTGGTCAACGTTGACAACTCATAATACGAGTCACAAATGGTCAAAGAGGAAACAATGGTTTGGGAATACCATGTATCACATAGCAAGTACAAGGGGCTTCAATACGTTGTGGCACGGTGTGGAGACCATGTACGATGACCAACCAAAGTAGGCATATGTCACAGACCATGACCAAGTAATGTCACTTAGTATGATAAAACTCTGACAATTCACAACACGAGTCACAAATGGTCAGGGTGGAAGGCAATGGTTTGTGAATACTAGTTATCTACTAGCAAGTATAAATGCCTTCAATATGTAGTGGCACGATGTGGCTTCAATGCACAGTGACCAACCAAAGTATGCATATGTCACTAACCATGACGAACAAATTTCACTTCATGTGGGCAACGTTGAAAACGCATAACACGAGTCATAAATGGTCAGAGGGGAAAACAATGGATTGGGAAGCCTATGTATTGGCTAGAAAGGACAAAGAACGTCAATACGTAGTGGCACGGTGTGGCTAATATGCACACCAAACAATCAAACTAGGCATATGTCACTAATCATGACCAGGCAATTTCAATATGGGTGGTCAACCTTGACCAACCATAGCACGAGTCACAAACGGTCAGGAGAGGAAACAATGGTATGACAATATCGGTTCTCAACTACCAAGTACAATGACCTTCAGTCAGTAGTAACGCGGTGTGGCTACCATGCACAATGAGCGACCAGAGTAGGCATATTTACTGCCTTTGACCAAGGAAATCCACTGTGTGTGGTCCACATTGACAACACAGAATACGAGTCACAAATGATAAGAGGGGGAAACAATGGCTTGGGAATACCACGTATCACATAGCAAGCACAATGGGCTTCAATACGTTGTTGCACGGTGTGGGGACCATGTACGATGACCAACCAAAGTAGGCATATGTCACTGACCAAGACCAAATAATGTCACCAAGTGTGGTAAACTTTGACAACTCACAACACCAGTCACAAATTTTCAGGGTGGAAGGTAATGGTTTGTGAACACTAGTTATCTACTAGCACGTACAAATACCTTCAATATGTAGTGGCACAATGTGGCTTCAATGCACCATGACCACCCAAAATATGCATATGTCACTGAACATGACGAAAGAATTTCACTTCATGTGGTCAACGTTGAAAATGCGGAACACGAGTCACAAATGGTCAGAGGGGAAAACAATGGGTTGGGAACACTAGTTATGAACTAGGAAGTAAAAAAACCTTCAACAAATAGTGGCACGGTATGGCTAGCATGCACAGTGACCAACAAAGGATGCATACGTCACTGACTACGACCGAATAAGTCCACTATGAGTGGTCTACATGGACAACTCATAACACAAGTCACAAATGGTCAGAGGGAGAGAAAATTGTTTGGGAAGCCTATGTTTTGACTAGAAGGACAAAGAACTTCAATACGTAGTGGCACGGTGTGGCTAGTATGCACACCAAACAACCAAACTAGGCATATGTCACTGATCATGACCACAAGATTTCAATATGGGTGGTCAATGTTGACCAACCATAACACGAGTCACAAACGGTCAGGACAGGAAACAATGCTATGGAAATATTGGTTCTCAACTACCAAGTACAAAGACCTTCATTCAGTAGTAGCGATGTGTGGCTACCATGTACAATGACCAAAGTAGGCATATGTACTGCCTTTGACCAAAGAAATCCGCTGTGTGTGGTCAACATTGACAACTCATAATAGGAGTCACAAATGGTCAGAGGGGGAAACAATGGTTTGGGAACACCAAGTATCACATAGCAAGCACAAGGGGCTTCAATACGTTCTGGCACGGTGTGGAGACCATGCACGATGACCAACCAAAGTAGGCATATGTCACTGACCATGATCAAGTAATGTCACTAAGTGTGGTAAACTTTGACAACTCACAACACGAGTCATAAATGGTCAGGGTGGAAGGTAATGGTTTGTGAATACTAGTTATCTACTAGCAAGTACAAATACCTTCAATATGTAGTGGCACAATGTGGCTTCAATGCACAGTGACCAACCAAAGTATGCATATGTCACTAACAATGACGAACAAATTTCACTTAATGTGGTCAACGTTGAAAGCGCTGTCAGACAAGGATCCATCGCATCTCTGTTGAGGAAAGGACATATCCGCGGAGGAGAAATCACCGCCATCCACAGATCAAAGAACAAAGGTTCCGCGGCCAGTGAACCGCGGAGGAGGATAAGAGGGGAACCGCGGAGTGACGGAGAACGCGCAGGGCATGCTGGCTCCTGCGATAGAATTGCGGTAGAGCGTGGGGTGGCGCGGAATCCAGAAGCAATCAAGAAGATGCGGAAAAAGATGCCGCCAGGAGGCAAAAATGGCTGCAGAAGAACAGGAAAGGGAGAAAGAGTAGGATGAAAATCCGTGGTGAGAAGGGAACATGGGTCAAGTTGCGGAAAAGCTGAAGCGGCCAACGTGCAGAGATGCACGACGGCAGGACCAGGCGTCAAGGGGTAGCTCGACCACTGAGAACTCAAGATGGGCAGCGATAATCAAGCAGGAGGTCGGGAGGACGCTCCGCGCAAAAACAAAGATTCAAGGAAGAACATAAGACCGCGAGCGTTCAAGCCGCGGACTAGAGGAAGATGTAGTGGCAGAACAAGGAAATATAGACGTGAAGAGTGTGTGTGTATGTGTCAGGAGGAGACCCGCGGCGCGTGAAGCGCGCCGCGCGGAGTCCGAGACAAGGGAAGGGGTGATGGGAGGTATCTTAGAGAGAGCTTGTTTTGGTGGATACAAAGTAGTAGTGTAGCGGAGGGACTAGTCCAACCTAGCTAACGACCGAACTTGCCTTCCCTTTGTCTGATCTCTTGTGACTTGAGTTAATGTAAGTCTATTTTAGTGTCCCGATCTTAACAATCCTTCTGTCTCATCAATCCGCGCGAGTGGTGGTCTTGGTTCAGACCCATGCTTCACCCTCTAAGCTCCGCACCAGTTGAGGAACCTGCTATCGTGCTCTCCGCGGAGTTGTTCTGCGGAGGACAAATTCGTATCCTCTAGGTGCGCGCGGAACATACTGCCCAATCCACCCTTCCTGCGAGCAACCCAAGATACCGCTGAGTGCTGTCGTCACCAAGGAGCACGAGTCAGGCAAGGAGTGCTGTTGGTGACTCCGTGGCCTTGCACACGACCGCGGAACGGGGTTCCGTGGGCAAAGGAGTCAGAGGCCACGAGGTGGCGGACTATCGTGCAGGCAAGGAGGGAGCCGTGGAGCACTGCCTACGACTGAGGCCTAGAAGGTGCGAAGCAACCGCGGAAGTCCGGGAGAGGTAGCGGAAGAGTGACCAGCAAAATCGCGGAGCTCAAGCAAACGCGGAGTCAAAAAGCGCGGAGTTAGCGTTGTGCACGGCAAAATTGGGGGTATCACTGTCATGGTGCGGTGAGCGTGGAGAGTTCCTTGCTCTTTGCCAACAAAACTGCACGAGCCTTCAGATTCAGTCATACATGTCTGCAGCCAGTTTTGTACATCAAGATACGCGGAGACGGCACCAGCAACATTTGCAGCAGATTTTTGTGTGCCACTTCCTGTCGCGACGTGCGGCCACACAGGAGGATAGTAGGGAGACCTCGCCCACACCCTCTCGCACGCCTGTCAGTTCATCGACGGGCGCGAACCCATAAGGACAGCACCGGAGAGTCACCGAGTGGCTGGAACAGCTATACTGGCGGCGTATCATGAACGCGCTGCAGGACCGCGTGGAGGTGGAAAGCGTACACAGCCAAGATGTACGCGGAACCCACCAGCTCCGGGCCAACGACTCTATGGAGCCCAGGTGGTTTCCCAATGTGCCACTGCCAGCAGACGGACTCTCCGAGGCCGGGAGATCTTTCCCATATCAAGGCGCGGTTTATCAGCGACGCGGCGGGGTGCTACAGTCATGGACTGCGGAGGAGGATCACCTGCCATCCGCGCCCTTGGGAGGGATTACAACCTCCCCGCCTCCGCTTGTCTCCAGAGAAAGGGGGATGAGACAACCTCTGCAGGAAGTGTGTATCAAACAACCGGGTGGGTCGCCGGTGATGCCGGAAACAAGACAGCAGCACCACCCACCCACTGCAGAACACGCGGAAGGGGATCAGACAGCCAGGGTTGGACTATTCAACGCGATGGAAGGAGTATCCCTACAGGTGAATCCGCAGTTGACAGCAGTGGAGATCCCAGCAACACCAAGTGTAAGGGCAACGGTGAGCCACAACCCACAATTCGCTGGATGGCAAGGAGCACCGCAGGGGGAACAGAGAGGGAGCATGATGCACCAACCCCCCTGATTCCGCAACCATCCCACGCGATCCAGCAGTCACTCACTGGGCCCTAGCCACAACCCAACCCGGCATTGCAAGGGACACTGCCGTACGCGGGGCCCGCAACAATCTCTTCTACCACAACCTTACCAGGCTGGGTGATGATGGGCACCTGGGCCACGCCCTCCGCGGCGGGAATGCCGCTGCAAGTACCTATGCAGCAGATACCGGCTCAGCAACCATCTACCCCTATGACGCCGCAACTAATGCCTGTGGCGGTTGGACATCCTGTCTATCGCCAGCAACCGACCAGTACCGCGCCAGCTGGGATTGCGGTCCACCCAGTACTACATACCAGCCAGGTGCAGACAACGGCACCTTACTCCACCTACTATGCTCTCCCGCCAAATCCAGCGACCACCATGACCCCTGCGGTATCTACCGCCACCCCGCTCTACCACTCTGTGGTGTCACACCCTCTACCTCAGAGCTATTGGTTGCCAAGGCCTACGGCCCCCGCCGCCTCGAACCCACAGGCACCGCCCCTTGGGACTACCTTCTACTCCGCACCCTACACGACGCAGGCCACCCCTGCGACTCATTACTATGCTCTTCCGACGACACCCCCAATGAGCAACCCCAGACCTGCACCCCAGGGGCAGCCGCAAACTAGTCATGTGGGTTACTCGGCGGTCACGCCCGCACACTCCAACCCCCCTCCTCCAACCATGCACCCGTTCTCCACGGTGACATCCATGGCCAACCGAAATACAGTGCCCCAGCTGCAATATGTACGTGCACAGCCAACCAACATTCCGCGGCTGGAGATCTTCAAAGGGACCCCTGAAGAGGATCCATGGACATGGTTGAAGCAGATAACGATACATGCCAGCATAGGACGAATCCTACCGGACCTTTGCCTGGCCACCGCAGAGCTCCATCTTCAGGGTGCTGCAGAGGACTGGTACAATGCTCGCGCGCCGTTCAACTACTTCGAGGACTTTGGCAACGCGCTGATTGAGCGCTTCAAGCGGCTGACCAAGGAAGAAGCACTCCGCAAGATTGAAAAGGAGGTCATGCGGAGGGACACCAACATCCGAAGGTTTTTGGATCAGTTCTACACTTGGGCATCTATCGCAAAGAATCCTCAAGGGGAAGGATTGCCGCTGTGGGTCCTTCTGCAAAATCTCATCCGCGCACTTCCAGATGAGATCAGCAGTATTATGATCCCTGAGCGCTACCAGTCGCTGCAGGACGCGGTGCAAGATGCCATGCCATTTCCACACGGCAGCGGTCTACACGACAGCATCAAGGTGGAGATTCTCATGCTCCAGCACCAGCGGCACAGGCCTCCCAACCCAAGCCTAAAGCATGCTACAGTTGCCAGAACCTGGAACACATTGCTCGTGACTGTCCGCGCAAAAGGCAGGATGTTCCACGAACCAACCCCGTATAGTAGGATCCCATGGTGCAGCAGTGGCAGCGGTACTACAATCAACCATGGCAGGACCAGCAACATCAGCAGCAGACGCAAGCTGGGCGGCAGGCACCGGGTCATCAAACCCAGACTGCCCCGGGAGGGCAGGGCATTCTGCCCAATCCATAGGCACCCGCAAACTCTACGAGCGGAGCTCTGAACGTCAAGCTGGGGCTGCCCATGGCGGGGGACGAGAATACAGAGTTGACCCCCACCGCAGCAAAAACCACTCTTATTGCACAAGCCCATGACTTGGGCTTGCACGGGCGGGACATACAGATGGCCGCCAAAGTGTAGGAAGATATGCGGCGCAATGCTGAGGCCACGGAGGAACAATTGCAAGAAGCAATTGCTAAGCGTACCGTCGTGCCGGAGAAACGACGGCACACAAAACCACCACCCGCAGCGGAAAAGCAACCTACCCCATCTTTGCCGGCACCACTGGCAGCTCCAGCGGCCGCGGAGGGCAGCATTGATCCCGTCCAACGTCTATTTACCACTCCCATCGCGGAATTCAACGTATTTGAGTTCCTTCGCATTCACCCAGAGATCGTACCGCGACTAAAGGAAGAGTTCCCCAGAGCCAATCGATGCCTCTAAGCTGTGGGCATCTCCCTCAGCTACACCGCGCCCACCGCGGGCATTCAGAACACTCGTCGTGTGGTGCCTGACACTTCGCTTGCACTAAGCCTTGCAGAAGAGGAGTGGGGGTGGGTACCGCAGGCCCTGGAGCCACCACGTCGAGACGACAACCATTATGAGGTTGCTTGCTGCATGGTTCGGATCCGCGGAAGGAAGTTCCTGGCCATAGTTGACACAGGCGCCACTCACACCACTGTGGCGTTCCGCGTCCTCCTCGTGGTCGGGTGGACAGACCGCATCCTCCCTACCTGACGCCTGTTCACCAACTCAGCGGGCGGAATGGATAATGGGGATGGAGAGGTTCACAGCCTACCCATACAAGTGGGACCTCTCCATGAACCAGTAAACGTCCAAGTCACGTGGGCAAGGACATACGACGTACTCCTGGGCATGGATTACCTGCTACCGCGATGTGCCAACCTTCTTTTCTCCCTCAAAATCATGCAACTTAGCTCGGCATCTGGGAAAGACGCGTTGTGCCCCATTACCATTATAGACAGGGAAGCGGTGCCTGTGACTGGCGGCGAGTCTTTCTCCCTCTTGGAAGCAGTGGCGGACGACTCTCAAGTTCATGGGAATAGGCTGCCATCCATCACAACTGACCTGCCTGCCGCGCGAGAGGTCACAACAGGAGAGTGGCAGGAATTCGCGGGGGAGTCAAGCGAGCCCGGAGTGCAAACCAACCTCCTGGGACTGTGGCAGAGGGGACAACGAGTCCTAGGAGATGGCCACCAGCTCGAGGAAGAAGAGGAACTCTACCCACTCCGCGAAACAGCACCACCACCACCACCGCGTTGGGATCACATGCTCCACTCACGACTCTCGCCCGCACAAAAGCAGGATTTTTGTGATCTGTTGGATGCATTCGCGGACATCTTCGCTGGTTCCGCGGTTGACCTGGGGGCTGTGGAAGCCTTCCATGTTATCTCCATAGGGGGACTTCGCGCCCACAAAACAGAAGGTGCGACGCATCCTTCCGGAGTAGGAGAAGATCATCATAGAGGGGCTCACGGAGCTCAAGGCGCAGGGGGTGATTGTCCCAATTGTCAGTCCTTGGCGTGCCAACTTGGTCATCGTCAGGAAGCCGGACAGGTCTAAGCAATTATGTGTTGACTTCCGCAATCTCAACCGTCTGACCGAGGAAGATGCGTACCCCATGTCCCTGATTGTCGACATACAGGAACGCCAGCAGGGTCGCGGATGGTTTGCAAAGCTCGATGTGAAAGCTGCCTTTCACGCCGTCCCAATGCACCCGGACTCCATCGCCAAAACTTCGTTTGTGACACCAGAGGGCCTATATGCGTTTACACGCATGCCCTTTGGACTCCGCAATGCAAGTGCGACATTCCAGCGGGTCATGGACTCTACCCTCTGCGGAATCCCCAATGTCTGCTGCAACATCGACAACATCATGGTCGCGGTTCACACCTTTGAGGAACTGTTCTCTTCCCTGGCCGCCGTCTTCACTGCCCTCCGCAGAGCCAACCTGAAGCTCAAAGCAGCCAAGTGCTCTATCGGGGCCGCGGAAATGGAGTTCCTGGGTTTTATAATGAGCGCGGATGGCATCAAGACCGATCCAGAGAAGATCGCGGCAGTACAGGAAGGGCGCCAGCTCACTTCCACGGGGCAGGTCAAGATCTTCCTGGGCTTTGTCTCATTCTACCGGAATTTTGTACGCAACCACACGCGTATCATCAAGCCGCTCCAGGAATTGACGTACCAGGATGTGCCCTTCGAATGGACGTCGGCTTGCGCAGACGCCTGGAAGGAAATCAAGCACCGTCTTGTTACCGCGCTGATGCTCGAGTTCCCTGACTTTAACCTCCTGTTCTCCATCACCACCGACTGGTCGCGGGATGGGCTTCGGGCCATTGTCTCCCAGACGGTGCAGGAATCCACACAGAAGGTGATTGCCTACGCCAGTCGTGCCCTCACAGAAGGAGAGCGGAAGTACCCTCCAGTGAAGGGCGAATGCTTGGCTGTCCTTTGGGCTCTCCAACACTTCCGCGATTACATCAAGAATGGCAAGCCGTTCACGGTTCTTACAGACCACCAGGCGCTGTAGTTGCTCCTAATCACTCAAAACCACGAGGGCATCCTCGCCAAATGGGCACTTCTTCTCCAGGGCTACAACATGAAGATCAAGTACCAGCCTGCATTTGCAAACCGCAACGCGGATGCCCTGAGCCGACTTCCACACACTCGCTAGCCAGACCCAGACCAGGCATCGCCAGACGCAGCGGAGGCACCCCTCAATGGTGAAGAACCTGTTCCACAAATCGGAGCACCACCTCCCCCCACCGAGGCAGAATGGGAGGGAGTGGCAAGAGAATTCGACCAGGAGGAACAAGAAGTCGCTTTGCAGCTCTTGAATGAGCTCGATTCCGCCGCGGAGTGGATCGTCGAGGAAACTCTACCAGCCATCTCCGCGACTGGCGTACAGCTTCCCTGCAAGTACAACCCCACCATCCGCAGTTGGACGTTGGAGGAAATTACCCCCCATCTTCCCCTAGGACATGCACACCCACGGTCCTCGGGAACGACCGCTGCTCCACCACAGACTTCCCCTTTGAGCGAATCACACTCTCTTGCTCCCGGCACGACACTTCTTGAGAACCGCCACCCCCTCACTCAGGTAGACGTCCTCATCCACTCCCCTGAGTCTGCAAAAAGTCTCCGCGCCATCTTCAACACTCACAATGCCTCCCTCTCCCCTCTTGGCATCCGCCTCTCATGCACGCGAGACAGCCTGGCAGGCGTCCGCCTATTATCCCGCAGCATCATCCTCACTCACTCTAGCATACGCGGTGCCGCTACACGTGCGTCACGCACCTGGGTACCCGCGGCACTCACCCCCGCACCGCCCGCGCCCTCCGATGTCCACGTGGCGTGGTGTTACGTGTGGATATGTGGCCGCAAGTTCGTGGCCATCGTGGACACAGGAACCACTCATACAACGATTGCGCTCCGGATGGTCCACTCGTTCCACATGCAGCACCTCATCCAACCCACTCGACTCCGCTTCTCCATCTCCACCGGAGACATTGACGCGCCGCTCAGACAAATCGCGGGCGTCTCTATGTAGGTGGCGAATGTGCATGCGGCACAAACCGTCCAAGTCTGCGATGTCCGCACATACGATATTCTGCTCGTGGCGGACAGGCTCGCGCCACGCCAAGCGGATATATTAATCGGTGCCGGCATCCTCAGTCTCATTTCCAGTTCCGGCATTCGATCATTCACCCTGTTCTTTACCTCGCATCAGCCATCTCCGAGAGCGGTCACCTCCACTTTTGACTCAGCTCTCACCGACGCCCGACATACTCGACGGATAACGCACAGCTGGGCTCTCGCCCGCAGAACATCCGACATGGCACACAATCAAGGCACGTTGTCCGCGCCTTGGTCGCGAGGGGTGGACCCTCCCGGTGGCAGCTACGCCATCCTACTCTTAACATGGGCACGGGGCACCGCCCAGCACGGACACCAACACCACCAACGGGAACAGCGGCCCTACCGCGGCAGGGACCCACGACAAGGACCGCACCTGCAAGGACACCAGCACCACCTGCGGCTGCAACAGACACGTCCCGACCTGGCTCGGTGACGAGAACCCCGCCAACACCGGTGACGACCACCCCACCAGCGGCTGTGGCCTCACTGCGGCCCAGCCTGCCGCACGGACGACCCTGGTACCAACTACAAGACCAGCCGCAACAATCCCACCGCGGTCGAGTTCCACAAAATGAACACCAACACACGCCATGTCACTTATGGCCAAATCACCAGGCTCGTCGCAACAAGGCCCGGCCACAAGCACAACAACGCGGATCGGCAGACATATACAGCTGGCGGTAGGAGCCACGTAGGCAGCGGCAAGAACAACCGCCATCCCAACACCAAGCGCGCGAGATGAAGCTCGAACCCTGGTTACCCCAGTCCTCTCCCCTGCCACAACGGCGCTCTCTCACTCGCCGCCGACCTTGCGCGGCAGTCTAACTCGGCAACCCGCACGCCCCCTGCTGGACACAGGGACGGTGATGGAGGGGGCGAGAACGTACCTCGAGGAAAGCTCGGGAGACAGCGGAGAGCAGCCCAAGGAAGCCTTGCTGCTGGAGGTGGTAAGCATCGTCATGCTCCAGCTGCTAACAGAGATTCCGAAAGTGATCCACGCAGAGCTCGAGGATTCACTGTTCGGAAGGATGTGGCAGGTAGTATTAAAGGGAGCTGCCACGCGGGTGCTGGCCCTCGGAGTGCACGAGAGGCAGGTGCTCTTGCTAGAGACAGCAGGCGCAGAGCGCCTTGTTTTGGCACTACGGGATAGCCTAAACATCAAATCATGGGATGGCCAGTGACATGACTGGCGTCGCGGAACTACTGAACACCAAACGGGCGGACCCATCACTGGAAGCCACTCAAGTGTGGTGGAACATGGCGCGGATGGACCAGCAGAGCAGTCCAGAAAGGCGGTACGTGCACCTTCTCCAGGAGAGGGCCAGAGCCCTCATTCTGTACCATGTGAATGACCAGGCACATGGATCGGCAGAGGCAACGCGGAGAAGATCTGCGGCAGACGAATGGAGGTGGGGATATCTGCTCAACCTTGTCTATGCCAGATGGAGCTCTCAGTATCCACAAGAAGAAAGGTCGCGGCTTGTAGATACCCAGGGACCTGAGGGATGCTGGATGGAAGCCATGGAAAAATACTGGACGCTGACGCTCCAGAATGTGATACGCACCAGGGTGGCGGTAGCGGTTGCGAAGACACACTGGGCCGTGGTGCGAGGAAAGGGATTGAACCTCAAGCAAGAAGAGGTGCCGCACTGGGCCAAGAAGGTAGCGGAAACATGCCAAGAGGACAAGAGCAGGAGGGATGCGGAGGTGGAGGAGGCTCGGGAATACACCCAACCTTTCTCTTAGTTGCAGCAAATGTAGGATTGCCTGCGGAAAGAATGGGAGGAAGAGGCAGCCGAGTCAGAGCGGGTGGCCGCAGAAGCCGCGGAGAAGGAAGCCCAGTTGGCTAAGGAACGGGACGCGGCGGCTAAGACAGACAAGGAAACTGTAGAAGATCTCATACGGGAAATCATGGGACAAGCAGAAGCAGCGGTGGCAGCAGTAGTGGCAGAGGCAGTAGCAGCAGCAGCAGAAGCGGCGGAAGTGGAGGCAATACTAGCAACATCAGAAACGGCAAAAGCAGAGGCAGAGGCCGCAACAGTAGTGGCAGCGGAGGCAACAGCGATAGCGACAGACAAGGTAGTAGAGGCAGCAGCCACGGAAGCATAAGTAGCAGCAGAAACACTAGCAACCGCAGAGGCGGCTAGAGGGGGAGTAGGTAGTACAGCCACGGAGGCAGCAAAGGAAGCAACAATAGATGGGACCACGGCGAAGCAGGCAGAAGCGGAAGGAGAGCAGATGGGGAAGAGGTAGAAGGCTGGCGTCAAGCGCTACCGCCCGGAGCCATCCGCCGGTTCCCTACGGCGAAAGGCACAACTACAGGCCCGAGCGGCGGCAGTGGTGCGGAAAGCAGCAGCGACGCTGAGCCAGACCAGAACAACAGCGCCGGTAGACACCAGTCAAAGTGAGGATCCGGCACAGACTTTCCCAGAGGAGACAAGTCCTTCTCCGAAAGGAAAGAGGAAGGCGGAAGAGGAAGCGGTCGCGGAGCTACAAAAAGAGAAACAACCTCGGGTGCACGAAGGCCCCAGCCCCGGCGGAACCCCGGATCAGTTGGCCCAGGCCCAGCGGGAGGCCGCGCAGGCAGCGGAACTTCTGATGGCGGTGCTCCGCACAGTACACTTGCCGGCGGAGATGGTGCCGGCTCCACTGTGGCCTGTCTTGGGAGAGGCCGCGACAGTAGCTACACGCAAGGGGCCGAAAAGGAGGGGACGCGCGGAAAAAAGAGGCGATGATGGTGGTTTTCGAAATCAGTGAGTCACCGGGAGACTCAGAAGAAGAACAACCCCTCACACGCAGCCATGGATTACTGCGGGCTCCAGGAACGGTTCCACACAGAAGGATGAGGTAATCAAGCTGCACCGCATTGGTGGACGCAACAGACGACTGAGCGGCCCCGCTGAGAGCAGGTTGCGAGAACAGTGGGATGCAGGAGAGCTTCGAGCGGTCAGAATCCTTCGGCTCTTCCCTGCACCTGACCCTTGGGACAGAGAGCCACCGGTCTATGATGAAGAGAACCGCAAGAAGTTCAAAATAATGAAAGCGGAGCAGGATAGGAGGCAAGCGTGCGGATTGCCGGCAACAGTGCCAGAAACAAAGCGAAAGTCGGGAGAAGCGGTGAAAGAGAAAGCGGGGAGGAAGGGACCCATGGACACACAAGACTGGCGGATCTGGCAGACCGCCCACATCCTTCTACGTGCCACCAGCAAGGAACAGCAGAAGGCGGAGGCGCAGAAGGTGTACGCAGACCTGGAAGTACGGTAGGGGGTGGAATTCGACCGGAGAAAAAAGGAGGACCCAGCTCGCTTGTGTGAGCAGTATGCCTGGGAGGACGGTTGTCTCTGGGGGATAACTCCGCGTGTCTTGTGGATACCCTTGCCAACGTTGCAGAAGGCACTTGTGGAGGCTTACCACCACCACCATCACACTGGCGTGTAGGCACTGAAAGATAGGCTGACGTCCATCATCTACATGCCGAACCTGGCGGCTATCATCAAAGATGTGGTACAACACTGCGCCTCCTGTGAACGAGCGTGGAAAACCACGCCGCGGGACCAGCCGTTTGTTCCAACACTCCCATATCGGCGAGCCGTTGGAAAATATTATCATCGACTTCCACGGTCCCCGCGCACACCGTGACCAAGGGAACCGATACTGGATTGTCGCGGTGGACCAGTTCACAAAGTATCTCTGGGTCCGAGCTGTGCCCAACAAGAGTTCAGCCATTGCAGCAAGGTTCATCCTCGAGGAAATCTTCTACCGCTTTGGTGGCTGCAGCGTGGTACACTGCGACAACGACACGGAGTTCATGGGGGCCTTCAGAGAGGAACTGGAGGAGTGGGGGATCCGCCACATACACTCTGGGCGGTACAGGCAAGAGTCACAAGGGCAAGTGGAGGGGGTGCACGACATACTAGAAAGGGCAGTGGCAACCGTGGAGGGCAGCAGCTGGACTGAGAAGCTGAGGAAAACGACTCACTTCATCAACACGACACCCAGCCGAGCAACCTCCTTCTCACCCCACATGCTACTCTTCGGACAACCACCCCGTGCGGCAATGGGCATGCCCCAGAAGCCGCTAGGGCTACCGCTTGCCCCGGAGGAGCAAGAGAAACTCTCAGAGGAGGAGAAGGACAAGGCGGTCGCGGAATGGTTCCGTGAGGGCTGCGAGCGGACAAAGGCCATGCGGGCGGAGGCGCGGTTGAGAGGTTCGGTCGTTGCTAGGCGCAGATGTGACGCGGCAAACCGACCGCTGAACCATGGGCCCATCAAGGAAGGACACCTGGTGTATCTCCGCTCCTTCCCTAGCGCCGGGAGAGAGGCAGGGGAGCCGCGGGAGGTGTACCGCGTGGCTAGCGTGGAGGCGGGGCAAGTGTGGCTGGAGGGACCGGAGGGGTTCAGCGACCGCAGCTACCCAGCCCCGGAATTTGTGCTGCTACCACCTGCATGGCAGACACACATCTCCAGGGCAGGAGGTCGCCTGCTGCCTCTGGAGTAGCGGAAGGGCTCGAGGGGATGGAGAGCGGAAGAGGTGTTAGACATCTGCAAAGGGCAGGTGTCACGGCAAGAGCAAGAGTGGAGCCAGGAACCAGAGGAGGTTGAAGAGGATGAGTCTGATGTCGGCGAACTTGCCGCGAAGGAGGTGCAGAAGGAACAACAATGCGAGCCGTGGAAGCGGGAGCAACAGCACGAGCAGCAAGAGAAGAGACGGCAAGAGCAGGGAAAGCCACGGGACCACGGAAAGGAGTCTGAAGGCAGATCTGAGTCTCAGTCAGAGTGGACTCCAACGGGAGTATCCCCGCAGCCACCCTAGAAGGTACCACCGCAGATAAGGATGCCCATGAGCCCTAAAGCCCTGGCTGACTACACAGGCACATGTGTGTGGTGCAGAGGGAACCTCCCTGCCGAACCACTCCTAAAAGTGGTGTGCCGGGTATGCGGGAATCTAGCACATCTGTACGTTGGCAGAGCATCCAAGACCTACATCGGACGAAATCGATCCTGCCAGCGATGCCTGAAGGAGGCTGCTAAACGGGAGGCCGCGAAGAAAAGGGATGAGGAAGAGTGAGCAGGACCCGGCGCAGGAGATGGGACCCAGAGGAGGAGGAAGAGGAAGAGAAGGAAGTAGGGCCTGCAGAGCAAAAGAGAGGTCTGCGCTCCGTTTCCGGGGCCACAATGAGGCAGTGGCAGGCGGAGGGACGGGTCGTGGCAGAAGAGAAAAGGAGGAAGGAACTGGAAGAGAAGAAATGCGCTCAATGGGGCCTGTGGTGGGGAGTGAAGGTGCAGAACTCTGGCGGATGCCTATGCAAGAACTGCACCGGTTGCTTGGCCCCACCTCGTGATGGGCGCAGAGGACGAAGCGCGGCTGCAGAGTGCAGGAGGTGCAAAGAGGAGGTCAAGAGGCAACGATGCGTTCACAAGGCACCGCGACTCAATGAGGGAGAGGAAGAGGAAAAAGGAGAGGAAGAGGAAGAACCGGGAATGAGAGGACACCAATCTGGGGCATGCCCTACATGCCTCAAGACCGTGCCGGACGGGGAAAAATGTGTTGTCTGCACAAGGTTCGTGCACCGCGAATGCCTGGTGACCGGCGACTCCGCCTGGAAGGGCCAATGCCACCAATGTGTGGGCAATGAGCTCCTCGAGGCAGACTGCTACCTCAGCTTTATTGCGGAGACCCGAGAACCTGCTTGCACAGCCTGCCTTGAAGGGATGGCGGAGTTCGGCAAGGGATGTGGCATGTGCTTGAAAATGTGTCATCTGCGGTGTGGCAAGAGGGGCAAGGAGGGAGTATGGACATGCCACCAACGCTTGGCACGGCCCCGAAAAGCAAACTGGGATGTGGAGAACTCTGGACTGCAGTGCTGCGGAGACTGATGTATGGGGGTTGTAACAAGGACAGCGTGCCATTGTGAGCACCGCGGAGGATGGGCCCACGCATAGTGCACCACAGAGGTGGGCCGGAATGAGGAGGGGCTGACGGTGTACTGCTGCACCAGCTGCAGGACCTACGAACGAATCCCCCACTGCTCTACCTGCAAGAAGAGACTGGGCGCGGAAGATATCACCGCCGGAGCCAAGGGTGAGGGCTGCCAGCTGTATGTGCATCAAGGATGCTCCGCGCGGTACCGGCGTGAAGGTGGAGAGGTGGAAACCTACTGCCGCCCTTGTCAACAGCGGCAACGGCCGGCTCCCCAAGGAAAGTTCACTCGCCTATTCCAAGAAGGAGACTCTTGCACAGAGTCTTGGAAAAGGGGGGTTGGGGGCATCAGTGTCAGACAAAGATCCACCGCATCTCCGCCGAGGAAAGGACATATTCGCGGAGGAGAAATCACCGCCATCCACAGATCCGTGGAACAAAGGTTCCACGGCCAGTGAACCGCGGATGAGGATAATAGGGGAATTGCGGAGTGACAGGGAACTCAGGGCATGCTGGCTCCCGCGATAGAATTGCGGTAGAGCGTGGGGTGGCGCGGAATCCAGAAGCAATGAAGAAGAGGCGGGAAAAGTTGCCGCCAGAAGGCAAAAATAGCCGCTGAAGAGGAGGAAAGGGAGGAAGAGTATGATGAAAATCCGCGGTGAGAAGGGAACATGGGTCGAGCCGCAGAAAAGCTGAAGCGGCGGACGTGCAGAGATGCACAACGGCAGGACCAGGCGTCAAGGGGAAGCTCGACCAATGAGAACTCAAGATGGGCAGCAATAATCAAGCAGGAGGACCGGGAGGACGCACCGCACAAAGACGAAGATTCAAGGAAGAACACAAGAATGCAAGCGTTCAAGCCACGGACTAGAGGAAGATGTATTGGCAGAACAAGGAAATATAGAAGTGAAGAGTGTGTGTATATGTGTCAAGGACGAGACCCGCGGCGCGTGTAGCACGCCGCGCGGAGTCCGAGATAAGGGAAGGGGTGATGGGAGGTGTCTTAGAGAGAGCTTGTTTTGGTGGATACAAAGTAGTAGTGTAACGGATGGACTAGTTGAATCTGGCTAACGACCGAACTTGCCTCCCCTTTGTCTGATCTCTTGTGACTTGAGTTAATGTAAATTTATTTCAGTGTCATGATCTTAACAATCCTCCTGTCTCATCAATCCACGCGAGTGCTAGTCTTGGATCAGACCCATGCTTCACCCTCTAAGATTCGCACCATTTGAGGAACCTCCTGTCGTGCTCTCCGTGGAGTTGTTCTGCGGAGGACGAAATCATATCCTCTAGGTGCGCACGGAACATACTGCCCAATCCACCCTTCCTGCGAGCAACCCAAGATACCGTTGAGTGCTGCCGTCACCAGGGAGCACGAGTCAGGCAAGGAGTGCTGTTGGCGACTCCGCAGCCTTGCACACGACCGCGGAACGGGGTTCCGCGAGCGAAGGAGTCAGAGGCCACGAGGTGGCGGACTATCGTGCTGGCAAGGAGGCAGCCGTGGAGCATTGCCTACGAATGAGGCCCAGAAGGTGCGAAGCAACCGCAAAAGTCTGAGAGATGTAGCGGAAGAGTGACCAGCAAAATCACGGAGCTGAAGCAAACACGGAGTCAGAAAGCGCGGAGTTAGCGTTGTGCGCGGCAAAATTGGGGGTATGAGACGCATAACACATGTCACAATTTGTTAGAGGGGAAAAAGATAGATTGGGAAGCCTGTGTATTGGCTAGAAAGGAAAAGGAACTTCAATACGTAGTGGCACGGTGTGGCTAATATGCACACCAAACAACCAAACTAGGCATATGTCACTGATCATGGCCAGAGAATTTCAATATGGGTGGTCAACGTTGACCAACCATAACACGAGTCACAAATGGTCAGAGGGGAAAACAATGGATTGGGAAGCCTATGTATTGGCTAGAAAGGAAAAGGAACTTCAATACGTAGTGGCACGGTGTGGCTAATATGCACACCAAACAACCAAACTAGGCATATGTCACTGATCATGGCCAGAGAATTTCAATATGGGTGGTCAACGTTGACCAACCATAACACGAGTCACAAACGGTCAGGAGATGAAACAATTTTACGAGAATATCAATTCTCAGCTACCAAGTACAATGACCTTCAGTAGGTAGTAGCGCGGTGTGGCTACCATGCACAATGACCGACCAAAGTAGGCATATTTACTGCATTTGACCAAAGAAATCCGCTGTGTGTGGTCCATGTTGACAACTCATAATACGAGTTACAAATGGTCAGAGGGGGAAACAATGGTTTGGGAATACCACGTATCACATAGCAAGCACAAGGGGCTTCAATTCGTTGTGGCACGGTGTGGGGACCATGCACGATGACCAACCAAAGTAGGCATATGTCACTGACCATGACCAAATAATGTCACGAAGTGTGGTAAACTTTGACAACTCACAACACGAGTCACAAATGGTCAGGGTGGAAGGTAATGGGCTGTGAATACTAGTTATATACTAGCAAGTACAAATACCTTCAATATGTTGTGGCACAATGTGGCTTCAATGCACAATGACCACCCAAAGTATGCATATGTCACTAACCATGACGAAAGAATTTCACTTCATGTGGTCAACGTTGAGAATGCATAACACAAGTCACAAATGGCCAGAGGGGAAAACAATGGGTTGGGAACACTAGTTATCAACTAGGAAGTACAAAGACCTTCAACAAGCAGTGGCACGGTATGGCTAGCGTGCACACTGACCAACCAATGGATGCATACGTCGTTGATTACGACCGAATGAGTTCACTATGTGTGGTCAACATTGACAACTCATAATACGAGTCACAAATGGTCAGAGGGAGAGAAAATGGTTTGGAAAGCCTATGTATTAGCTAGAAAGGACTAAGAACTTCAATACGTAGTAGCACGGTGTGGCTAATATGCACACCAAACAACCAAACTAGGCATATGTCACTGATCATGACCACATGATTTCAATATGGGTGGTCAATGTTGCCCAACCATACCACGAGTCACAGACGGTCAGGACAGGAACAATTCTATGGGAATATTGGTTCTCAACTACCAAGTACAACAACCTTCATTCAGTAGTAGCACGATGTGGCTACCATGTATAATGACCGACGAAAGAAGGCTTATGTACTGCCTTTGACCAAAGAAATCCGCTGAGTGTGGTCAACGTTGATAACTCATAATACGAGTCACAAATGGTCAGAGGGGGAAACAATGGTTTGGAAACACCAAGTATCACATAGCAAGCACAAGGGGCTTCAATACGTTGTGGCACGGTGTAGAGACCATGCACGATGACCAACCAAAGTAGGCATATGTCACTGACCATGACCAAATAATGTCACTAAGTGTGGTAAAGTTTGACAACTCACAACACGAGTCACAAATGGTCAGGGTGGAAGGTAATCGTTTGTGAATACTAGTTATCTACTAGCAAGTACAAATACCTTCAATATGTAGTAGCACAATGTGGCCTCAATGCACAGTGACCAACCAAAATATGCATATGTCACAAACCATGACGAACAAATTTCACGTATGTGGTCAATGTTGAAAACGCATAACACGAGGAACAAATGGTCAGAGGGGAAAACAATGGATTGGGGACACTAGTTATCAACTAGCAAGTACAAAGACCTTCAACAAGCAGTGGCATAGTACGGCTAGCGTGCATAGTGACCAACCAAATGATGCATACGTCATTGACTACGACCGAATGATTCCACTATCCGTGGTCAATATTGACAACTCATAACGCGAGTCCCAAATGGTCAGGGGGAGAGACAACGGTTTGGGAAGCATATGTATTGACTAGAAAGGACAAAGAACTTGAATACATAGTGGCACGGTGTGGCTAATATGCACACTAAATAATCAAACTTGGCATATGTCACTGATCATGACCACAGAATTTCAATACGGGTGGTCAACGCTGACCAACCATAACACGAGTCACAAACAGTAAGAAGAGGAAACAATGCTATGATAATGTCCGTTCTCAACTACCAACTGCAATGACCTTCAGTTAGTAGTAGCACGGTGTGCCTACCATGCACAACAACCGACCAAAGTAGGCACATGTACTGCCTTTGACCAGAGAAATCCGCAGTGTGTGGTCAACGTTGACAACTCATAATACGAGTCACAAATGGTCAAAAGGGGAAACAATGGTTTGGGAATACTTGGTATCGACTAGCAAGTACAAAGACCTTCGATAAGTGATGGCACATTATGTCTACCATGCACAATGACCAACCAAAATATTCTTGTGTCATTGAATATCATAAAAAGAGTTTCATCGTGTCTTGTCAACTTTCCTTCTTACGGCTTGTCCATCGCAGCAATGGTTGAGAGGTTATTCAAGCTCGAAGTTGCAAAACTTAGTCTGCGTCAATTGTTCATGAATAAACTGAAATTGTTGTCATTCTTACTTTTGAAAACTACCCTATAATCTTACACCCCCTTGTTTTATGACCTTTACCCATAGGAACCCTTATAATGTCATTTGGACAACATATGAACACCATGTGAGTTGGCTTAGTGCTTATAGAGTTAGATTCTAGAGCAATGGGTCCTAGGTTTGAATCCTTTTACGCGCAATATAGAATAGGCTCGCGACCGGGGGGGGGCCGCAGTGTTGTGCTACCTCAACTCTACCTTCGAGCCTAAGCCGTGGGGGGGGGGGGGGGGGGGGGG
>SZWC01000458.1:122908-135518 GCA_023375785.1 Penium margaritaceum
GGACCTGGAGGACAGATTTGCGACCGCATTATGACACCACCCCTACCCCCCCCCCTCCCCCACGGCTTAGGCTCAAAGGTAGAGTTGAGATAGCACAACACGGCTGCCCCCCCCCCGGGTCACGAGCCTATTCTATATTGCGCGTTCGAGGACTCAAACCGAGGACCTATCACTCCAGAATCTAGCTCTACAAGCACCAAGCCAACTCACATGGTGTTCATATGTTGTCCAAATGACATAAGAAGGGTTCCTATGGGTAAAGGGCATAAAATAAGGAGGTGTACGGTTATAGGGTAGTTTTCAAAAGAATGAATGATAACAGTTTTAGTTTATTCATCAACAATTGACGAAGACTAAGTTTTGAATTTTGCAACTTCGAGTTTGAATAGCCTCTTAACCATTGCTGCAATTGACCAGTCGTAAGAAGGAAAGTTGAGAAGACACAGTGAAACTCTTTTTATGATATTCAATGACACAATAATATGTTGGTTGGTCATTGTGCATGATAGCCATACCGTGCCACCACTTGTCGAAGGTCTTTGTACTTGCTAGTCGATACCAAGTATTCCCAAACCATTGTTTCCCCCTCTGACCATTTGTGACTCGTATTATGAGTTGTCAACGTTGACCACACACACCGGATTTCTCTGGTCCAAGGCAGCACATATGCCCACTTTGGTCGGTCATTGTGTATGGTAGGCACATCGTGCTACTACTGACTGAAGGTCATTGTACTTGGTAGTTGAGAACCAATATTCTCATAGCATTGTTTCCTCTTCTTACCGTTTGTGACTCGTGTTATGGTTGGTCAGCGTTGACCACCCATATTGAAATTATGTGGTCATGATCAATGACATATGCCAAGTTTGATTGTTTGGTGTTCATATTAGCCACACCGTGCCACTACGTATTGAAGTTCTTTGTCCTTTCTAGTCAATACATATGCTTCCCAAACCATTGTCTCTCCCTCTGANTGGTAGGCACATCGTGCTACTACTGACTGAAGGTCATTGTACTTGGTAGTTGAGAACCAATATTCTCATAGCATTGTTTCCTCTTCTTACCGTTTGTGACTCGTGTTATGGTTGGTCAGCGTTGACCACCCATATTGAAATTATGTGGTCATGATCAATGACATATGCCAAGTTTGATTGTTTGGTGTTCATATTAGCCACACCGTGCCACTACGTATTGAAGTTCTTTGTCCTTTCTAGTCAATACGTATGCTTCCCAAACCATTGTCTCTCCCTTCGACCATTTGGGACTGGCGTTATGAGTTGTCAATGTTGACCACACATAGTGGACTTATTCGGTCGTAGTTAGTGACGTGTGCATCCCTTGGTTGGTCACTGTGCACGCTAGCCATACCGTGCCACTGCTTGTTGAAGGTCTTTATACTTGCTAGTTGATAACTAGTGTCCCCAATCCATTGTTTTCCCCTCTGACCATTTGTGACTCGTGTTATGCGTTTGCAACATTGACCACATACGTGAAATTAGTTCTTCATGGTTAGTGACATATGCATACTTTGGTTGGTCACTTTGCATTGAGGCCACATTGTGCCACTACATACTGAAGGTATTTGTACTTGCTAGTAGATAAATAGTATTCACAAACCATTACCTTCCACCCCGACCATTTGTGACTCGTGTTGTGAGTTGTCAACGTTTACCACACTTAGTGACATTATTTGGTCATGGTCAGTGACATATGCTTACTTTGGTTGGTCATCGTGCATAGTCTCCACACATTGCCACAACGTATTGAAACCTCTTGTGCTTGGTATGTGATATTTGGTGTTTCCAAACCATTGTTTCCCCCTCTGACCATTTGTGATTCGTATTATGAGTTGTCAACGTTGACCACACACAACAAATTTCTTCGGTCAAAGGCAGTACATATGCCTACTTTGGTCGGTCATTGTACATGGTAGCCACACCGTGCTACTACTGGATGAAGGTTGTTGTACTTGGTAGTTGAGAACCGATATTCCCATAGCATTGTTTCTTGTCCTGACCGTGTGTGACTCATGTTATGGTTGGTCAGCGTTGACCACTCATATTGAAATCATGTGGTCATGATCAGTGACATATGCCTAGTTTGGTTGTTTGCTATGCATATTAGCCACACTGTGCCACTACGTCTTGAAGTTCTTTGTCCTTTATAGTCAATACATAGGCTTCCTAAACCATTTTCTCTCTCTCTGACCATGTCTGACACGTGTTATAAGTTGTTAATGTTGACCACACATAGTGGACTAAATCGGTCGTAGTCATTGACGTATGCATCCTTTGGTTGGTCATTGTGCACGCTAGCTATACCGTGCCGTTGCTTGTGGACGGTCTTTGTACTTCCTAGTTGATAACTAGTGTTCCCAAGCCATTGTTTTCCCCTCTGCCGATTTGTGACTCGTGTTATGTGTTTTCAACGTTGACCACATGAAGTGAAATGTTTTCGTCATGGTCAGTGACATATGCATACTTTGGGTGGTCACTGTGCATTGAAGCCACATTGTGCCACTACATATTGAAGGTATTTGCAGTTGCTAGTAGATAACTAGTATTCACAAACCATTGCCTTCCACACTGACTATTTGTGACTCGTGTTGTGAGTTGTCAAAGTTCACCACACCTAGTGACATTATTTAGTCATGGTCAGTGACATATGCCTACTTTGGTTGGTCATCGTGCATGGTCTCCACACCTTGCCACAACGTATTGAAACCTCTTGTGCTTGGTATGTGATACTTGGTGTTTCCAAACCATTGTTTCCCCCTCTGACCATTTGTGATTCGTATTATGAGTTGTCAACGTTGACCACACACAGCGGATTTCTTCAGTCAAAGGCAGTACATATGCCTACTTTGGTCGGTCATGGTACATGGTAGCCACACCGTGCTACTACTGAATGAAGGTTGTTGTACTTGGTAGTTGAGAACCGATATTCCCATAGCATTGTTTCTTGTCCTGACCATGTGTGACTCATGTTATGGTTGGTCAACGTTGACCACTCATATTGAAATTATGTGGTCATGATCAGTGACATATGCCTATTTTGGTTGTTTGCTATGCATATTAGCCACACTATGCCACTACGTATTGAAGTTCTTTGTCCTTTCTAGTCAATACATATGCTTCCCAAACCATTTTCTCTCTCTCTGACCATGTCTGACTCGTGTTCTGAGTTGTCAATGTTGACCACACATAGTGGACTAAATCGGTCGTAGTCAGTGATGTATGTATCCTTTGGTTGGTCATTGTGCACGCTAGCCATACTGTGCCATTGCTTGTTGAAGGTATTTGTACTTCCTAGTTGATAACTAGTGTTCCCAAGCCATTGTTTTCCCCTCTGACGATTTGTGACTCGTGTGATGTATTTTCAATGTTGAGCACATGAAGTGAAATTTTTTCGTCATGGTCAGTGACATATGTATGCTTAAGGTGGTCACTGTGCATTGAAGCCACATTGTGCCACTACATATTGAAGGTATTTGTACTTGCTAGTAGATAACTAGTATTCACAAACCATTACCTTCCACCCTGACCATTTGTGACCTGTGTTGTGTGTTGTCAAAGTTTACCACATTATTTGGTCATGGTCAGTGACATATGCATACTTTGGTTGGTCATCGTGCATGGTCCCCACACCGTGCCACAAGGTATTGAAGCCCCTTGTGCTTGCAATGTGATACGTGGCGTTCCCAATCCATTGTTTCCCCCTCTGACCATTTGTGACTGGTATTATGAGTTGTCAATGTTGACCACACACAGCGGATTTCTTTGGTCAAAGGCAGTAATCATGCCTATTTTGGTTGGTCATTGTGCATGGTAGCCACACGCCGCTACTACTTACTGAAGGTCATTGTACTTGGTAGTTGAGAACTGATACTCTCATAACATTGTTTCCTCTCCTGACCGTTTGTGACTCGTGTTATGGTTGGTCAACATTGACCACCCATATTGAAATTCTCCGGTCATGATCAGTGACATGTGCCTAGTTTGATTGTTTGGTGTGCATATTAGCCACACCGTGCCACTACGTATTGAAGTTTTTTGTCCTTTATAGCCAATACATCCGCTTCCCAATCCATTGTTTTCCCCTCTGACCATTTGTGACTCGTGTTGTGTTTTTTCAACATTGACCACATGAGTGATATTTTTTCGTCATCGTTAGTGACATATGCATACTTTGGTTGGTCACTGTGCATTGAGGACACATTGTGCCACTACATATTGAAGGTATTTGAACTTGCTAGTAGATAACTAGTATTCACAAACCATTACCTTCCACCCTGACCATTCGTGACTCGTGTTGTGAGTTGTCAACGTTTACCACACTTAGTGACATTATTTGGTCATGGTCAGTGACATATGCATACTTTGGTTGGTCATCGTGCATGGTCTCCACACCGTACCACATCGTATTGAAGCCCCTTGTGCTTGGTATGTGATACCTGGTGTTCCCAAACCATTGTTTCCCCATGTGACCATTTGTGACTCGTATTATGAGTTGTCAACGTGGACCAGACAGTGCGGATTTCTTTGGTCAAATGCAGTAAATATGCCTACTTTGGTCGGTCATTGTGCATGGTAGCCACACCGCGCTACTACTGTCCGAAGGTCATTGTACTTGGTATTTGAGAACCGATATTCTCATAGCATTATTTCATCTACTGACCGTTTGTGACTTGTGTTATGGTTGGTCAACGTTGACCACCCATATTGAAATTCTCTGGTCATGATCAGTGACATGTGCCTGGTTTGATTGTTTGGTGTGCATATTAGCCACACCCTGCCACTACGCATTGAAGTTCTTTGTCCTTTAAAGCCAATACATATGCTTCCTAATCCGTTGTTTTCCCCTCTGAGCATTTGTGACTCGTGTTATGCGTTTTCAACGTTGACCACATTAAGTGAAATTTGTTCGTCATGGTTAGTGACATATGCATACTTTGGTTGGTCACTGTGCATTGAAGCCACATTGTGCCACTACAAAGTACAGGTATTTGTACTTGCTAGTAGAGAACTAGTATTCACAAACCATTACCTTCCACCCTGACCATTTGGGACTCGTGTTGTGGGTTGTCAAAAATTACCACACTTGGTGACATTACTTGGTCATGGTTAGTGACATATGCCTAATTTGGTTGGTCATCGTGCATTGTCTCCACACAGTGCCACATCGTATTGAAGCCCCTTGTGCTTGCTATGTGATACTTGGTGTTCCCAAACCATTGTTTCCCCCCTGACCATAAGTGACTCATGTTATGAGTTGTCAATGTTGACCACACATAGTGGACTTATTCACTCGTAGTCAGTGACGTATGCATCATTTGGTTGGTCACTGTGCATGCTAGCCATACCGTGCCACTGCTTGTTGAAGGTCTTTGTACTTGCTAGTTGATCACTAGTGTTCCCAACCCATTGTTTTCTCCTCTGACCATTTGTGACTCGTGTTATGCGTTTTCAACGTTGACCACATGAAGTGAAATTCTTTTGTCATGGTCAGTGACATATGCATACTTTGGGTAGTCATTGTGCATTGAAGCCACATTTTGCCACTAAATATTGAAGGTATTTGTACTTGCTTGTAGATAACTAGTATTCACAAACCATTACCTTCCACCCTGACCATTTGTGACTCGTGTTGTGTGTTGTCAAAGTTTCCAACACTTAGTGACATTATCTGGTCATGGTCAATGACATATGCCTACTTTGGTTGGTCATCATGCATGGTCCCCACACCGTGCCACAACGTATTGAAGCCCCTTGTGCTTGCTATGTGATGCGTGGTATTCCCAAACCATTGTTTCCCCCTCTGACCATTTGTGACTTGTATTATGAGTTGTCACACACCCAGAAGATTTCTTTGGTCAAAGGCAGTACATATGCCTTCTTTGGTTGGTCATTGTGCATGGTAGCCACACCGCGCTACTACTGATTGAAGGTCATCCTACTTGGTAGTTGAGAACCGATATTCTCATAGCATTGTTTCCTCTCCTGACTGTTCCTGACTCATGTTATGGTTGGTCATCATTGACCACCCATATTGAAATTATCTGGTCATGATCAGTGACATATGCCTAGTTTGATTGTTTGGTGTGCATATCAGCCACACCGTGCCACTACGTATTGAAGATCTTTATCCTTTCTAGCCACTACATAGGCTTCCCAATCCATTTTTTTCCCCTCTGACCGTTTCTGACTCGTGTTATGCGTTTTCAACGTTGACCACATGAAGTGAAATTTGTTCGTCATGGTTAGTGACATATGCATAATTTGGTTGGTAACTGTGCATTGAAGCCACATTGTGCCACTACATATTGAAGGTATTTGTACTTGCTAGTAGATAACTAGTCTTCACAAACCATTACCTTCCACCCTGACCATTTGTGACTCGTGTTGTGAGTTGTCAAAGTTTACCACACTTAGTGACATTACTTGGTCATGGTCAGTGACATATACCTACTTTGGTTGGTCATCGTGCATGGTCTCCACACCGTGCCACAACGTATTGAAGCCCCTTGTGCTTGCTATGTGATACNAGTGACATATGCATACTTTGGTTGGTCACTGTGCATTGAAGCCACATTGTGCCACTACATATTGAAGGTATTTGTACTTGCTAGTAGATAACTAGTATTCACAAACCATTACCTTCCACCCTGACCATTTGTGACTCGTGTTGTGAGTTGTCAAAGTTTACCACACTTAGTGACATTACTTGGTCATGGTCAGTGACATATACCTACTTTGGTTGGTCATCGTGCATGGTCTCCACTCCGTGCCACAACGTATTGAAGCCCCTTCTGCTTGCTATGTGATACTTGGTGTTCCCAAATCATTGTTTCCCTCTCTGACCATTTGTGACTCATATTATGAGTTGTCCACGTTGACCACACACAGCGGATCTCTTTGGTCAAAGGCAGTACATATGCATACTTTGGTCAGTCATTGTGCATGGTAGCCACACCGTGCTACTATTGACTGAAGGTCGTTGTACTTGGTAGTTGAGAACCAATATTCCCATAGCATTATTTCCTGTCCTGGCCGGTTGTGACTCGTGTTATGGTTGGTCAACGTTGACCACCCATATTGAAATTCTGTGGTCATGAACAGTGACATATGCCTAGTTTGGTTGTTTGGTGTGCATATTAGCCACACCGTGCCACTACGTATTGAAGTTCTTTGTCCTTTCTAATCAATACATAGGCTTCCCAAACCATTCTCTCTCCCTCTGACCATTTGTGACTCGTGTTATGAGTTGTCAATGTTGACCACACATAATGGACTTATTCGTTCGTAGTCAGTGACGTATGTATCCTTTGGTTGGTCACAGTGCACGCTAGCCATACCGTGCCACTACTTGTTGAAGGTGTTTTTACTTCCTAGTTGATAACTAGTGTTCCCAACCCATTCTTTTCCCCTCTGACCATTTGTGACTCGTGTTATGCATTTTCAACGTTGACCAGATGAAGTAAAATTTCTTCGTCATGGTTAGTGAGATATGCATACTTTGGTTGGTCACTATGCATTGAAGCCACATTGTGCCAATACATATTGAAGGTATTTGTACTTCGTAGTAGATAACTAGTTTTCACAAACCATTACCTTCCTTACCTTCAACCCTGACCATTTGTGACTCGTGTTGTGAGTTGTCAAAATTTACCACACTTAGTGACATTATTTGGTCATGGTCAGTGACATATGCCTACTTTGGTTGGTCATCGTGCATGGTCCCCACACCGTGCCACAACGTATTGAAGCCCCTTGTGCTTGCTATGTGATACGTGGTGTTCCCAAACCATTGTTTCCCCCTCTGACCATTTGTGACTCGTATTATGAGTTGTCAATGTTGACCACACACAGCGGATTTCTTTGGTCAAAAGCAGTACATATGATCCTTTGGTTGGTCATTGTACATGGTAGCCACACTATGCTACTACTGAATGAAGGTCGTTGTACTTGGTAGTTGAGAACCGATATTCCCATAGCATTGTTTCCTGTCCTGACCATTTGTGACTCGTGTTATGGTTGGTCAACATTGACCACTCATATTGAAATTATGTGGTCATGATCAGTGACACGTGCCTAGTTTGGTTGTTGGTGTGCATATTAGCCACACCGTGCCACTACGTATTGAAGTTCGTGGTCTGTTCTAGTCAATACATAGGCTTCCCAAACCATTTTCTCTCCCTCTGACCATTTGTGACTCGTATTATGAGTTGTCAATGTTGACCACACATAGTGGACTTATTCGGTCGTAGTCAGTGACGTATGCATCCTTTGCTTGGTCACTTTGCATGCTAGCCATACCGTGCCACTGCTTGTTGAAGGTCTTTGTACTTCCCAGTTGATAACTAGTGTTCCCAACCAATTGTTTTCCCCTCTGACCATTTGTGGATCGTGTTATGCGTTTTCAACGTTGACCACATGAAGTGAAGTTATTTCAACATGGTCCGTGACATATGCATATTTTGGGTGGTCACTGTGCATTGAAGCCACATTGTGCCACTACATATTGAAGGTATTTGTACTTGATAGTATATAACTAGTATAAAAAAAACACCTTCCACCCTGACCATTTGTGCCTCGTGTTATGAGTTGTCAAAGTTTACCACATTTAGTGACATTATTTGGTCATGATTAGTGACATATGCCTACTTTGGTTGGTCATCGTGCATGGTCTCCACACCGTGCCACAACGTATTGAAGCCCCTTGTGCTTGCTATGTGATACTTGGTGTTCCCAAACCATTGTTTCCCCCTCTCACCATTTATGACTCGTATTATGAGTTGTCAAAGTTTACCACATTTAGTGACATTATTTGGTCATGATTAGTGACATATGCCTACTTTGGTTGGTCATCGTGCATGGTCTCCACACCGTGCCACAACGTATTGAAGCCCCTTGTGCTTGCTATGTGATACTTGGTGTTCCCAAACCATTGTTTCCCCCTCTCACCATTTATGACTCGTATTATGAGTTGTCAACGTTGACCACACACAGCGGATTTCTTTGGTCAAAGGCAGTACATATGCCTATTTTAGTCGGTCATTGTACACGGTAGCAACACCGTGCTACTACTGAATGAAGGTCGTTGTACTTGGTAGTTGAGAACCGATATTCCCATAGCATTGTTTCCTGTCCTGCCCGTTTGTGACTCATGTTATGGTTGGTCAACGTTGACCACCCATATTGAAATTCTTTGGTCATGATCAGTGACAAATGCCTAGTTTGGTTGTTTGGTGTGCATATTAGCCACACCGTGCCACTACGTATTGAAGTTCTTTGTCCTTTCTAGTCAATACATAGGCTTTCCAAACCATTGTATCTCCCTCTGACCATTTGTGACTCGGTTTATGAGTTGTCAATGTTGACCACACATAGTGGACTTCTTCGGTCGTAGAAAGTGACGTATGCATCCTTTGGTTGGTCACTGTGCACGCTAGCCATACAATGCCACTGCTTGTTAAAGGTCTTTGTTCTTGCTAATAGATAACTAGTGTCCCCAATCCATTGTTTTCCCCTCTGACCATTTGTGACTCGTGTTATGTGTTTTCAACACTGACAACATACGTGAAATATGTTCGTCATGGTTAGTGACAGATGCATACTTTGGTTGGTCACTGTGCATTGAGGCCACATTGTGCAACTACATATTGAAGGTATTTGTACTTGCTAGTAGATAACTCGCATTCACAGACCATTAAACTTCACCCTGACCATTAGTGACTCGTGTTGTGCGTTGTCAAAGTTTACCACACTTAGTGACATTATTTGGTCATGGTAAGTGACATATGCCTACTTTGGTTGGTCATCGTGCATGGTCCCCAAACCGTGCCACAACGTATTGAAGCCCCTTATGCTTGCTATGTGATACGTGGTGTTCCCAAACGATTGTTTCCCCCTCTGACCATTCGTGACTCGTATTACGAGTTGTCAACGTGGACCACACATATCTGATTTCTTTGGTCAAAGGCAGTAAATGTGCCTTCTTTGGTCGGTCATTGTCCATGGTAGCCACACCGCGCTATTATTAACTGAAGGTCATTGTACTTGGTAATTGAGAACCTCATAACATTGTTTCCTCTCCTGACCGTTGGTTACTCGTGTTATGGTTGGTCAACGTTCACTACCCATATTGAAATTCTCTGGTCATGATCAGTGACATATGCCTAGTTTGATTGTTTGGTGTGCACATTAGCCACACCGTGCTACTACGTATTGAAGTTATTTGTCCATTCTAGCCAATACATAGGCTTCCCAATCCATTGTTTTCCCCTCTGACCATTTGTGACTCGTGTTATGCGATTTCAACATTGACAACATACGTGAAATTTGTTCGTCATGGTTAGTGACATATGCATACTTTGGTTGGTCACTATGCATTATGGCCACATTGTGCCAGTACATATTGAAGGTATATGTACTTACTATTACATAACTAGTATTCACAAACCATTACCTTCCACCCTGACCATTTGTGACTCATGTTGTGAGTTGTTAAAGTTTACCACACTTAGTGACATTATTTGGTCATGGTCAGTGACATATGCCTACTTTGGTTGGTCATCGTGCATGGTCTCCACACCGTGCCACAACGTATTGAAGCCCTTGTGCTTGCTATGTGATACTTGGTGTTCCCAAACCATTGCTTCCCCCTCTGACCATTTGTGACTCGTATTATGAGTTGTCAACGTTGACCACACACAACGGATTTCTTTGGTCAAAGGCAGTACATATGCCTACTTTGGTCGGTTATTATACATGGTAGCCACACCGTGCTACTACTGAATGAAAGTCGTTGTACTTGGTATTTGAGAACCGCTATTCCCATAGCATTGTTTCCTGTCCTGACCGTTTGTGACTCGTGTTATGGTTGGTCAACGTTGACCACCCATATTGAAATTATGTGGTCATGATCAGTGACATGTGCCTAGTTTGGTTGTTTGGTGTGCATATTAGCAACATCATGCTACTACATATTGAAGTTCTTTGTCCTTTCTAGTCAATACATAGGCTTCCCAAACCATTTTCTCTCCCTCTGACCATTTGTGACTCGTGTTATGAGTTGTCAATGTTGACCACACATAGTGGACTTATTTGGTCGTAGTCAGTGACGTATGCATCCTTTGGTTGCTCACTGTGCATGCTAGCCATACCGTGCCACTGTTTCTTGAAGGTCTTTGTACTTCCTAATTGATGACTAGTGTTCCCAACCAATTGTTTTCCCCATGGACCATTTGTGACTCGTGTTATGCGTTTTCAACGTTGACCACATGAAGTGAAATTCTTTCGTCATGGTCAGTGACATATGCATACTTTGGATGGTCACTGTGCACTGAAGCCACATTGTACCACTACATATTCAAGTTATTTGTACTTGCTAGTAGATAACTAGTATTCACAAAACATTACCTTCCACCCTGACAATTTGTGACTTGTGTTGTGAGTTGTCAAAGTTTACCACACTTGGTGACATTATTTGGTCATGGCCAGTGACATATGCCTACTTTGGTTGGTCATCGTGCATGGTCTCCACACCGTTCCACAATGTATTGAAGCCCCTTGTGCTTGCTATGTGATACTTGGTGTTCCCAAACCATTGTTTCCCCCTCTGACCATTCGTGACTCGTATTATGAGTTGTCAACGTGGACCACACACGGCGGATTTCTTTGGTCAAAGGCAGTACATATGCCTACTTTGGTCGGTCATTGTACATGGTAGCCACACCGTGCTATTACTTAATGAAGGTCGTTGTACTTGGTAGTTGAGAACTGATATTCCCATAGCATTGTTTCCTAACCTGACCGTTTGTAGCTCGTGTTATGGTTGGTCAATGTTGACCACCCATATTGAAATTATGTGGTCATCATCAGTGACATGTGCCTAGTTTGGTTGTTTGGTGTGCATATTAGCCACACCGTGCCACTACGTATTGAAGTTCTTTGTCCTTCCTAGTCAATATGTAGGCTTCCCAAACTGTTTTCTCTCCCTCCGACCATTTGTGACTCGTGTTATGAGTTGTCAATGTTGACCACACATAGTGGACTTATTCGGTCGTAGTCAGTGGCGTTTGCATCCTTTGGTTGGTCAATGTGCACGCTAGCCATACCGTGCCACTGCTTCTTGAAGGTCTTTGTACTTCCTAGTTGATAACTAGTGTTCCCAACCAATTGTTTTCCACTCTGACCATTTGTGACTTGTGTTATGCGTTTTCAACGTTGACCACATGAAGTGAAATTCTTTCGTCATGGTCAGTGACATATGCATACTTTGGGTGGTCACTGTGCATTGAAGCCACATTGAACCACTACATATTGAAGGTATTTGTACTTGCTAGTAGATAACTAGTATTCAAAAAACATTACCTTCCACCCTGACCATTTGTGACTCGTGTTGTGAGTTGTCAAAGTTTACCACACTTAGTGACATTATTTGGTCATGGTCAGTGACATATGCCTACTTTGGTTGGTCATCGTGCATGGTCTCCACACCGTGCCACAACGTATTGAAGCCCCTTGTGCTTGCTATGTGATACTTGGTGTTCCCAAACCATTGTTTCCCCCTCTGACCATTTGTGACTCGTATTATGAGTTGTCAACGT
>SZWC01000458.1:146030-156734 GCA_023375785.1 Penium margaritaceum
ACCGCATTATGACACCCCCCGACTCCCCCACGGCTAAGGCTCGAAGGTAGAGTTGAGGTAGCACAACACGGCCGTCCCCCCCCCCCCGCTCCACAGGACGCGAGCCTATTATATATTGCGCATACAAGGATTCAGACTCAGGACATATCGCTCCAGAATCTAACTTTATAATTACTAAGCCAGCTCACATGGTGTTCATATGTTGTCCAAATGACATTAGAAAGGTTCCTATGGGTAAAGGTTATAAAACAAGGGGGTGTAAGATTATAGGGTAGTTTTCAAAACTATGAATGATAACAATTTCAGTTTATTCATAAACAATTGACGCAGACTAAGTTCTGAATTTTGCAACTTCGAGCTTGAATAACCTCTCAACCATTGCTGCAATTGACCAGCTGTAAGAAGGAGAGTTGACAAGACACAATGAAACTCTTTTTATGATATTCAGTAACACAATAGTATTTTGGTTGGTCATTGTGCATGGTAGCCATACCGTGCCACCACTCATTGAAGGTATTTGTACTTGCTAGTCCATACCAAGTATTCCTAAACCATTGTTACCCCCTCTGACCTTTTGTGACTCGTATTATGAGTTGTCAACGTTGACCACACACAGCGGATTTCTCTGGTCAAAGGCAATACATATGCCTACTTTGGTCTGTCTTTGTGCATGGTAGGCACACCGTGCTACTACTGACTGAAGGTAATTGTACTTGGTAGTTGAGAACCGATGTTATCATAGCATTGTTTCCTCTTCTTACCGTTTGTGACTCGTGTTATGGTTGGTCAGCGTTGACCACCCATATTGAAATTCTGTGGTCATGACCAGTGACATATGCCAAGTTTGATTGTTTGGTGTGCATATTAGCCACAATGTGTCACTACGTATTGGAGTTCTTTGTCCTTTCTAGTCAATACATATGCTTCCCAATCCATTGTCTCCCCCTCTGACCATTTGGGACTGGCGTTATGAGTTGTCAATGTTGACCACACATAGTGGACTTATTCGGTCGTAGTCAGTGACGTATGCATCCTTTATTTGGTCGCTTTGCACGCTAGCCATACCCTGCCATTGCTTGTTGAATGTCTGTTTGCTTGCTAGTTGATAACAAGTGTCCCCAAACCATTGTTTTCCCCTCTTACCATTTGTTACTCGTGTTATGCGTTTTCAACATTGACCACATACGTGAAATTTGTTCGTCATGGCTAGTGACATATGCATACTTTGGTTGGTCACTGTGCATTGAGGTCACACTGTGCCACTATATACTGAATGTATTTGTACTTGCTAGTAGATAACTAGCATTCACAAACCATTACCTTCCACCCTGACCATTTGTGACTCGTGTTGTGAGTTGTCAAAGTTTACCACACTTTGTGACATTATTTGGTCATGGTCAGTGACATATGCCTACTTTGCTTGGTCATCGTGCATGGTCCCCACACCATGCTACAACGTATTGAAGCCCCTTGTGCTTGCTATGTGATACTTGGTGTTTCCAAACCATTGTTTCCCCCTCTGACCATTTGTGACTTGTATTATGAGTTGTCAATGTTGACCACATAGAGCGGATTTCTTTGGTGAAAGGCAATACATATGCCTACTTTGGTCGGTCATTGTACATGGTAGCCACACCGTGCTAGTACTGAATGAAGGTCGTTGTACTTGGTAGTTGAGAACCGATATTCCCATAGCATTGTTTCCCATCCTGACCATTTGTGACTCGTGTTATGGTTGGTCAACGTTGACCACCCATATTGAAATTATCTGGTCATGATCAGTGACATATGCCTAGCTTGGTTGTTTTGTGTACATATTAGCCACACCGTGCCACTACATGTTGAAGTTCTTTGTCCTTTCTAGCCAATACATAGGCTTCCCAATCCATTATTTTCCCCTCCGACCATTTGTGACTCGTGTTATGCGATTTCAACGTTGACCACATGAAGTGAATTTGGTTCGTCATGGTTAGTGACATATGCATACTTTGGTTGGTCACTGTGCATTGAAGCCACATTGTGCCACTACAAATTGAAGGTATTTGTACTTGCTAGCAGATAACTAGTATTCACAAGCCATTACTTTCCACCCTGACCATTTGTGACTCGTGTTGTGAGTTGTCAAAGTTTACCACACTTAGTGACATTATTTGGTCATGGTCAGTGACATATGCTTACTTTGGTTGGTCATCGTACATGGTCTCCACACCGACCACAACGTATTGAAGCCCCTTGTGCTTGCTATGTGATACTTGGTGTTCCCAAACCATTGTTTCCCCATCTGACCATTTGTGACTAGTATTATGACTTGTCAACTTTGACCACACCCAGCGGATTTTTTTGGTCAAAGGCAGTACATATGCCTACTTTAGTCGGTCATTGTACATGGTACCCACACCGTGCTACTACTAAATGAAGGTCGTTGTACTTGGTAGTTGAGAACGGATATTCCCATAGCATTGTTGAATGTCCTGACCGTTTGTGACTCATGTTATGGTCGGTCAACGCTGACCACCCATATTGAAATTATGTGGTCATGATCAGTGACATATGCCTAGTTTGGTTGTTTGGTGTGCATATTAGCCACACCGTGCCAATACGTATTGGAGTTCTTTGTCCCTTCTAGCCAATCCTTACGCTTCCCAATCCATTGTTTTCCCCTCTGACCATTTGTGACTTGTGTTATGCGTTTTCAACGTTGACCACATGAAGTGAAATTTGTTCGTCATGGTTAGTGACATATGCATACCTTGGTTGGTCACAGTGCATTGAAGTCACATTGTGCCACTACATATTGAAGGTATTTGTACTTGCTAGTAGATAATTAGTATTCACAACCCATTACCTTCCACCCTGACCATTTGTGACTCGTGTTGTGAGCTGTCAAAGTTTACCACACTTAATGAGATTACTTGGTCAAGGTCAGTGACATATGCCTACTTTGGTTGCTCATCGTGCATGGTCTCCACACTGAGCCACAACGTATTGAAGCCCCTTGTGCTTGCTATGTGATACTTGGTGTTCCCAAACCAGTGTTTCTGCCTCTGACCATTTGTGACTCGTATTATGAGCTGTCAATTTTGACCACACACCGCGGATTTCTTTGGTCAAAGGCAGTACATATGCCTACTTTGGTCGGATATTGTGCATGGTAGCCACACCGTGCTACTACTAACTGAAGGTCGTTGTACTTGGTAGTTGAGAACCGATACTCCCATAGAATTGTTTCCTGTCCTGACCGTTTGTGAGTCGAGTTATGGGTCCTCAACATTGACCACCCATATTGAAATTATGTGGTCATGATCAGTGACATATGCCTAGTTTGGTTGTTTGGTGTACATATTAGCCACACTGTGTCACTACGTATTGAAGCTCTCTGTCCTTTCTAGTCAATACATAGGCTTCCCGAACCATTGTCTCTCCCTCTGACCATTTGTGACTCGTGTTATGAGTTGTCAATGTTGACCACACATAGTGGACTTATTCAGTCGTAGTCAGTGACGTATGCATCCTTTGGTTGGTCACTGTGCAAGCGAGCCATACAGTGCCACTACTTGTTGAAGGTCTTTGTACTTCCTAGTTGAAAACTACTGTTCCAAATCTATTGTTTTCCCCTCTGACCATTTGTGACTCGTGTTATGCGTTTTGAACATTGACCACATGAAGTGAAATTCTTTGGTCATGTTCACTGACATATGCATACTTTGGTTGGTCACTGTGCATTGAAGCCACATTGTGCCACTACATATTGAAGGTCTTTGGACTTGCTAGTAGATAACTAGTATTCACAAATCATTACCTTCCACCCTCGCCATTTGTGCCTCGTGTTGTGGGTTGTCAAAGTTTACCACACTTAGTGACATTATTTGGTCATGGCCAGAGACATATGCCTACTTTGGTTGGTCATCGTGCATGGTCTCCACAATGAGCCCAGACGTATTGAAGCCCCTTGTGCTTGCTATGTGATACATGGAGTTCCCAAACTATTGTTTCCCCCTCTGACAATGTGCGACTCGTATTATGAGTAGTCCACGTTGACCACACACAGCGGATTTCTTTGGTCAAAGGCAATACATATGCCTACTTTGGTCGGTCATTGTGCATGGAAGCCATACCGTGCTACTAGTGACTGAAGGTCGTTGTACTTGGTAGTTGAGAACCAATATTCCCATAGCATTGTTTCCTCTCCTGACCGTTTGTGACTCGTGTTATGGCTGGTCAACGTTGGCCACCCATGTTGAAATTCTGTGGTCATGATGAGTGACATATGCCTAGTTTGGTTGTTTGGTGTGCATATTAGCCACTCCGTGCCACTACATATTGAAGTTTTTTGTCCTTTCTAGTGAATACATAGGCTTCCCAAACCATTTTCTCTCCCTCTGACCATTTGTGACGCGAGTTATGAGTTGTCAATGTTGACCACACATAGTGGACTTATTCGGTCGTAGTCAGTGAGGTATGCATCCTTTGGTTGGTCACTGTGCACGCTAGCCATATCGTGCCACTGCTTGTTGAAGGTCTTTGTACTTCCTAGTTGATAACTATCATTCCCAACCCATTGTTTTCCCCTCTGACCATTTGTGACTCGTGTCATGAGTTTTCAACGTTGACCACATGAAGTGAAATTCGTTCGTCATGTTCAGTGACTTATGCATACATTGGTTGGTCACTGTGCATCGAAGCCACATTGTGTCACTACATATTGAAGGTATTTGTACTTGCTAGTACATAACTAGTATTCACAAACCATTACCTTCCACCCTGACCATTTGTGACGCGTGTTGTGAGTTGTCAACGTTTACCACAATTAGTGACATTATTTGGTCATGGTCAGTGCCATATGCCCTTTTTTGGTTGGCCATCGTGCATGGTCTCCACACCGTGCCACAACGTATTGAAGCCCCTTGTGCTTGCTATGTGGTACTTGGTGTTCCCAAACTATTGTTTCTCCCTCTGACCATTTGTGACTCGTATTATGAGTTGTCCACGTTGACCACACACTGCGGACTTCTTTTGGTCAAAGGCAGTACATATGCCTACTTTGGTCGGTCATTGTGCATGGTAGCCACACCGTGCTACTAGTGACTGAAGGTCGTTGTACTTGGTACTTGAGAACCGATATTCCCATAGTATTGTTTCATGTTCTGCCCGTTTGTGACTCGTGTTATGGTTGGTCAATGTTGGCCACCCATATTGAAATTCTGTGGTCATGATCAGTGACATATGCCTAGTTTGGTTGTTTGGTGTGCATATTAACCACACCGTGATGCTACGTATTGCAGTTCTTTGTCCTTTCTAGTCAACACATAGGCTTCCCAGATCATTGTCTCTCCCTCTGACCATTTGTGACCCGTGTTATTAGTTGTCAATGTTGACCACACATAGTGGACTTATTCGGTCGTAGTCAGTGACGTATGCATCCTTTGGTTGGTCACTGTGCATGCTAGCCATACCGTGCCACTGCTTGTTGAAGGTCTTTGTACTTCTTAGTTGATAACTAGCGTTCCCAACCCATTGTTTTCCCCTTTGACCATTTGTGACTCGTGTCATGCGTTTTCAACGTTGACCACATGAAGTGAAATTCTTTCGTCATGTTCAGTGACATATGCATACTTTGGTTGGTCACCGTGCATTGAAGCCACATTGTGCCACAACATATTAAAGGTATTTTTACTTGCTAGTAGTAGCTAGTATTCACAAACCACTACCTTCCACCCTGACCATTTGTGACTCGTGTTGTGAGTTGTCAAAGTTACCACACTTAGTGACATTATTTGGTCATGGTCAGTGACATATGCCTACTTTGGTTGGTCATCGTGCATGGTCTCCACACCATGCCACAACGTATTGAAGCCCCTTGTGCTTGGTATGTGATACCTGGTGTTCCCAAACCATTGTTTCCCCCTCTGACCATTTGTGACTCCTATTATGAGTTGTCAACGTGGACCACACACGGCGGATTTCTTTGGTCAAAGGCAGTACATATGCCTACTTTGGTCGGTCATTGTGCATTGTGTCAACCGGCCTGAGGCAAACGGACTAGAAAACAGGGCTGACACAATAGCACCTGCCGTCCGCTCCTAGCATTTCAGCTAGGAGAAGATATCACCCTCAGGATCACGGTTCCACACTGAGCAGTTCCTAGGCAATCACTTGCTAGCAACTGTGTCCACTTAACACTTGGTCACTTTAGCGCGAGGTGCTAGTCAAAGACTAACTCCCGGGGCTCAGACCAACCAGTGTCTTCTTTATACTGTTCCTTAGTTGGACAACTCTGTGAGGAGCATCTAAGGCCAGATTGTGTAATTAGAATGAGGAATGAGCCTGGTACATATAGTCCTAGGCCAGGCTTCTAGGGTGTGTGGGCAGTGACACTTTTTGGGTGGTCACTCCAAACCACCTCACCAGTCCGCCAATTGGCGCATCCACTGACCGCCAAGTGGCGCACTCTCCTCATGCATGGAGAAATGTCTAAGAAACTTCCCGTGTGCTAGAAGGTCAAAAAACCTCCTGCGCACATCAAGGCTCGATCGCATGACTTGTTGTCCCTAAGTCCAACATGCTATCCGTTGCGCTACACTTCTGGTGTCTGGCTTGGACTTGCACCACGAACAAGGTTTGGGGGACTTACTCCAAGGGAGCAGTGCATGCCCAACCTGTCCGTCAACCCATAGCAGTGGCCATGGGGCATAGAAGAACAACAATCTCTCCCTTGCACCGTAGGCCACCTGCTGTGGTAGTTTTCTTCGGCATGAACCTGTAGCTCTAGGTTGTGTTTGTGCATGTCAGTTTTCTTGGTCTTTAGTTCTCATCTCTTGCATCCACCATGCCGACTCCTCGAGCACCTGCAACATGCAAGTCGCTGTCTAGCGGCTTTGTCAAGAAGTCCGCAAGTATTTTCTTGGTTGCGACGTGCTCCAGTTCCACGACACCCTTGGCGATAAGGTCACGTGAGTAGTGGTACCGAATATCGATGTGCTTTGTACGCCGGGAGATCATGTCGTCCTCTGCCATAGCCATGGCACTTTGATTGTCGATGCGGATGACGGTTGCCTCCTCTTGTGGTGCCTTGATCTCATAAAGCAAACTGCGAAGCCACTGTGTTTCCTTGCAAACTTCAGAGAGTGCAATGTACTCCGCCTCAGCAGTAGAAAGCGAGACGCAGTCCTGCTTCCTGCTTGCCCATGAGACCGCACCACCGTTGAGAAGACAAACAAACCCTGAGGTGGACTTCCTGTCATCAATCCGTCCTCCCCAGTCCGCGTCGGTGTAGCATGTCAGCCGCAGCAAGCCTGATCCTTCTAGACCTCCAAACCGAAGTCCGACGTGCCGAGTCTTTTTGAGGTAGCGAAAAATCCGCTTCACAACTTGCCAATGTTCTGGCCCAGGGTTGGCCACAAACCTGCTCACCTGACCCACTGCAAAAGCAATGTCAGGTCGTGTTCCCACCATTGCATACATGAGGCTTCGGACGGCGGACTGGTATGGAATGTTTTGCATCTCCCGCCGGTCTGCCTCGTTGCTTGGTGACATGGAGGAGGAGAGCTTGCAGTCGGAGGGCATGGGGGTGCTGACGGACTTGCAGTCCTCCATGTTGTAGCGCTTCAATATGTCAATGATGTACTTGGTCTGGTTGAGCTCGATGGTGCCTGCTTTGCGGTTGCGGTGAACAGCAATCCCGAGGTAGTACTCGAGAGGTCCCATGTCCTTCATCTTAAATCTGCTGGCCAGATTTTTCTTGAGGTCCGTGAGGGCCTCCTGTGAGGAAGAACACATGATAAGATCATCCACGTACAACGCCACAAGTAGCAAGCCACGTTCGTCCTCCCGCACATAGACGCTAGGGTCATTTTTGCAATGTGCGAAGGAGATCTCAGCCATGAAGCTGTCCATCTCATTGTACCAGATCCGTGGGGCCTGTTTCAGCCCGTACAACGCCTTCACCAGCTTGCACACCTTACCCTCGGGTGCTTTGACACCTTCCGGTACCTCCATTAGCACCTCCTTGTCGAGCTTCCCATAAAGGAAGGCTGTCTTCACATCCATCTGGTGGATCTCAAGGTCTTTGGCGGCAGCGACAGCAAGCAGGGACCTGATGGAGGCAAACGTGACGACCGGTGCGAAGGTCTCATCGTACTCAGAACCTGCGCGCTGTGAGAACCCTTTCGCCACGACCCTTGCCTTGTACTTGTCGATGCTATCATCTTGCTTCCGCTTCAACCTGAGCACCCACTTTGAGCCCACCACGTGAGCGTTAGCGGGTCTGTCCACCAGCACCCATGTGCCATTTTNTCGAGCTTCCCATAAAGGAAGGCTGTCTTCACATCCATCTGGTGGATCTCAAGGTCTTTGGCGGCAGCGACAGCAAGCAGGGACCTGATGGAGGCAAACGTGACGACCGGTGCGAAGGTCTCATCGTACTCAGAACCTGCGCGCTGTGAGAACCCTTTCGCCACGACCCTTGCCTTATACTTGTCGATGCTATCATCTTGCTTCCGCTTCAACCTGAGCACCCACTTTGAGCCCACCACGTGAGCGTTAGCGGATCTGTCCACCAGCACCCATGTGCCATTTTCTTCGATGGACGCGAGCTCGCTGTCCACCGCCTCCTTCCACTTGGCTGCATCGGGCCTTGCCAGCGCTTCAGCCATAGTGAGCGGCTCTCCCTGAGCCAAACAGGACCAGCTCAGTCCAGTCCAGCTTCCAGTGTCAGCGTCGTACTTTGGAGTTTGTTTTCTTTGTCGTGTGCTGCGACATTCCATTGCTGGTGGATGTTTGCCATGCTGTTGCTCCTGTGGTGTTGGCTGCCCTGGAGTTGAATTTTCCTCTTTTGAAGAGCCACTGGCCTCCGAGCTGGTCTCAAAGGCCTCGGACGTCTCCGACTCTGTGTCGGAGCTCGCCGCTGCGTCAGCCTGCACAGCCGCTCCCCCTGGCACACCACTCTTCTTCACGGCCTGCCGCACTGGCACCACTTGCCAGTTTTCCGGAGCTTGATCTCCTGACTCTAGCAGCACCAACCACTCTCCCTGTTTTGGAGCTTTCGTGGGATCAAGCATCTCTTCCTTGCCTGGTTTCCTCTCGTCAAAGGTTACATCCCGGCTGGTGATGAGTCTTCTTCCTGCCAGGTCCCACAAGCGATATGTCTTGTGGGCCGTCTCATAGCCCACCATAACGCACTTTCGTGCTCTTGAATCCAGCTTGCCGGCATCCTCACCCGCCTGGACATTTGCCCATGCGGTGCAGCCGAATGCCTTCAGGTGTGATGCGTCCGGCTTCTTCCCTGACCAAACTTCTTGTGGTGTCATCTGTTGCCTTCCCTTCTTCTTTCCGCGCCTGCCTAGAGCAGCCGCAGGAGTCAGGTTGACGAGATAGCATGCCGTTCTTGCCGCTTCTGCCCAAAACCGCGTTGGAAGCTTTGCATCAAAGAGCATGCTACGCACCATGCCGAGGATGGTCTGATTCATCCGTTCGGCAACACCATTGCTCTGCGGCGTGTAAGGCGTTGTGGGCTGGTGGTTGATCCCATGTTGCCGCAACCAGCCCTTGCATGCCTCGTACTCTCCGCCGTTGTCGCTCCGCATCCCTTTGACTCTCTTTCCGGTCTGCCGCTCCACCATGGCGACAAACTCCCGCAACTTTTCTCTGACCTCTCCCTTTGTTTTGAGGAAAAAGATCCACACCTTGCGGCTGTGGTCATCTATGAAGGTCAGAAAATACTTGCTACCACCGTTTGATGCCGTACGAACGGGTCCGCACACGTCGGTGTGAATGAGGTCAAGGGCTGATTCTGCGCGGCGACCATTGCGCTCAAAGCGAGTTCGCTTGGTCTTGCCTTGGAGGCAAGGTTCGCACAGGCTGCCACACTAAACCGCATCCTTCTTGCAACCATCCATGCCACGGACCAGCTTTTGTTGCTGAATGACTTGGAGCGTGCTGTTTTCAACGTGCCCAAAGCGTCTGTGCCACAGATCAGTGTCTTCGTCCTTTGCGGCAGAGGATGCTTTTTCAGTTATTGTTGGTGTGCTCTCCTGTATTGGTGCCAAGACCACTGCCTCCGCTGCACCCGCATGACCCTCGTCTTGCGAGGTCTTTGCTGCCGTTGTCTGCAATACGTAGAGTCCGTCAACCCGTGGAACCTGTGCCACGAGATCTTTGTTGGCATAGAGGACCTTGATGTCCTCGTTCCTGGCGATGACCGCCTTCTTCTGTGTGAACACCACTGTCATGTCGTTGTCCGTTATCTTTGACACGGACAGAAGGTTTGCCGCAAAGGAGGGCATGTAGACCACGTCACGTAGCCGTAGATCCTTCTCCGCACCATTGAGGCTGATGCTCACCAGCTTGTCACCCACGCCCTTTGCGTTCACGACGCTACCGTTTGCGCATCTGATGCGCCGATCGGTGGGGCCGATGGAGACAAATCCAGCCTGGTCGTTGCTAGAGTGATGATCGGTGCCGGAGTCAAGCCGAAAAGCTCCTGGCCTGAGCAGCGCCGCTCCTTTTTCTGGAGGCGTGCTCTGTGCCATCATGTTGGTAGCTTCTTTGCCACCCTTTTTGTTGCCTTTGTTCCCACCGCTTCCGCTGTCTTCCTTCTTTGGCGACCTGCACTCTCTTGCCCAGTGCCCAGGTTTGCCGCAGTTGTGGCAGTTACCCTGTCGCTTGGGAGCCTTGCCGCCATTGTTGCCTCCGCCACCACCACTTCCG
>SZWC01000458.1:157411-180105 GCA_023375785.1 Penium margaritaceum
CTGTGTCCACTTAACACTTGGTCACTTTCGCGCGAGGTGCTAGTCAAAGACTAACTCCTGGGGCTTAGACCAACCAGTGTCTTCTTTATACTGTTCCTTAGTTGGACAACTCTGTGAGGAGCATCTAAGGCCAGATTGTGTAATTAGAATGAGGAATGAGCCTGATACATATAGTCCTAGGCCTGGCTTCTAAGGTGTGTGGGCAGTGACACTTTTGGGGTGGTCACTCCAAACCACCTCACCAGTCCGCCAATTGGCGCATCCACTGACCGCCAAGTGGCGCACTCTCCTCATGCATGGAGAAATGTCTAAGAAACTTCCCCTGTACTAGAAGGTCAAAAAACCTCCTGCGCACACCAAGGCTTGATCGCAGGACCTGTTGTCCCTAAGTCCAACATGCTATCCGTTGCGCTACACTTCTGGTGTCTCGCTTGGACTTGCACCACGAACAAGGTTTGGGGACTTACTCCAAGGGAGCAGTGCATGCCCAACCTGTCCGTCAACCCATAGCAGTGCCCATGGGGCATAGAAGAAGAACACATTGTAGCCACACTGTGCTACTACTGACTGAATGTCGTTGTACTTGGTAGTTGAGAACTGATATTCTCATAGCATTGTTTCCTCTCCTGACCGTTTGTGACCCGTGTTATGGTTGGTGAACGTTGACCACCCATATTGAAATTCTATGGTCATTGTCAGTGACATATGCCTAGTTTGATTGCTTGGTGTGCATATTAGCCGCACCGTGCCACTACGTATTGAAGTTCTTTGTCCTTTCTAACCAATACATAGGCTTCCCAATCCATTGCTTTCCCCTCTGACCATTTGTGACTCATGTTATGCGTTTTCAACGTTGACCACATGAAGTAAAATTTGTTCGTCATGGTTAGTGACATATGCATACTTTGGTTGGTTAATGTGCATTGAAGCCACATTGTGCCACTTCATATTGAAGGTATTTGTACTTGGTAGTAGATAACTAGTACTCACAAACCATTACCTTCCACCCTGACCATTTGTGACTCGTCTTGTGAGTTGTCAACGTTTACCACATGTAGTGACATTATTTGGTTAGATCAGTGACATATGCCTACTTTGATTGGTCATCGTGCATGGTCTCAACAACGTGCCACAACGTATTGATGCCCCTTGTGCTTGCTATGTAATACTTGATGTTCCCAAACCATTGTTTCCCCCTCTGACCATTTGTGACTCGTATTATGAGTTGTCAACGTTGACCACACACAACGGATTTCTTTGGTAAAAGGAAGTACATATGCCTACTTTGGTTGGTCATTGTGCATGGTAGCCACAAGGTGCTACTATTGACTGAAGGTCGTTCTACTTGGTAGTTGAGAACCGATATTCTCATAGCATTGTTTTCTCTCCTGACCGTTTATGACTCGTGATATGGTTGGTCAATGTTGATCACCCATATTGAAATCATGTGGTCATGATCAGTGACATATGCCTAGTTTGATTGTTTTGTGTGCATATTAGCCACACCGTGCCTCTACGTATTGAAGATCCTTGTCCTTTCTAGCCAATACATAGGCTTACCAAACCATTATCTCTCCCTCTGACCATTTGTAACTCGTGTTATGAGTTGTCAATGTTGACCACACATAGTGGACTTATTCGGTCGTAGTCAGTGACGTATGCATCCTTTGGTTGGTCATTGTGCACGCTATCCATACCGTGCCACTGATTGTTGAAGGTCTTTGTACTTGCTAGTTGATTTCTAGTGTTCCCAAACCATTGTTTTCCCCTCTGACCATTTGTGACTCCTGTTATGTGTTTTCAACGTTGACCACATGACGTGAAATTTGTCGGTCATGCTTAGTGACATATGCATACTTTGGTTGGTCACTGTGCATTGAAGCCACATTGTGCCATGACATATTGAAGGTATTTGTAATTGCTGGTATATAACTAGTATTCACAAACCATTATCTTCCACCCTGACCATTTGTGACTTGTGTTATGAGTTGTCAAAGGTTACCATACTTAGTGACATTATTGGGTCATGGTGAGTGACATATGCCTACTTTGGCTGGTCATCGTGCATGGTCTCCACACCGTGCCACAACGTATTGAAGCCCCTTGTGCTTGCTATGTGATACTTGGTGTTCCCAACCCATTGTTTTCTCCTCTGACAATTTGTGGCCCATTTTATGGGTTGTGAATGTTAACCACACATAGTAAAAGTATTTGGTCATGGTAAGTGGCACATGCCTAATCTGGTTGGTCATTATACATGGTAGCCACACCGTTCCACTACTTGTTGAAAGAATTTGTACTTGCTAGTCAATAAATAGCAAAAGGTTTCTCCCTTTGACACCAGGTCGGTTTTTGTTTATTTGTTACGCGTAGGTGCCTTCACTGGAATACTCCATCCCACCCCCCTATAGGGATGTTCAGTGGACGACCTGGATGACAGATTTGCGACCGCATTATGACACCCCCCTATTCCCCCACGGCTTAGGCTCGAAGGTAGAATTGAGGTAGCACAACACAGCCGCCCCTGTCAGAAGATTGCAAGAGCTGCCGCAGAGTGGACGCGGTCAGAGAGACGAGCGTTTCAATGGTGGACATGAGCACGAGCAGAAGCAAAGTTGAAGCCGTGAGAGGACGATAAGTGGAACCGGAAGATGATGAAGGATGATAAGGGAAAGGCCTAGACGCGACACCAAAGGTGCGAGCACTCAGATCTTTGCAGGAAGGGAGTGGATGCAGCACCTTGAGGGAAGGCCGGAAGCTTCCTTGAAGGTGCGGGCGTTGCTGATGTTGAGTGACATTTAGCAGAAGTGAGAGGGCGTAGTGGAAGAGCACGGGCGCTGAGCTGAGAATGGAATGCAGGAGAGCCTGGAGGCGGCCCAAAGGGCAAGCCTGAATCGAATCCAATTAATTGATTATAGAATGTAGTACAAACAATACAAGTAGGAAAGGTCTAGCATAGCGCGCTTTGTCGAGCGAGCATAGAGATGGCGGCTCGGGCAAGTGCGAGATTAGGGAGCGCCTAAAGACCACGATTCGGCTTTGCTAGCCGTACGCATAGGGGAGTGGTGAGTGCAGGCACGATCTTTGCATGTGTGTTTCGCCTGGGCCATTGTGGTATGCGGCCGTTGGTTTTGGTCTTGGCGAGGCTCGCACAGCTTGTTGGTCGTAGGACCATTCGGATGTTGATCTTGTGACTCCGGAGATGAACCTGCATAGTCACTCTTTATTTCCTCAGTGGCTGCACCCCTTGAAGCGATCTCCAAGACAGTATCCGACACCCCCCTTAGATCGGGAGAGGGGTGCAAGCCTTGAATGGTAGGCCTGTGAGTCCTGCTTCTGTGGGAGTGCAGCACAGAGAGAGCTTGGGAGGTTTTGGAGGCAGTGGACGTCTTAGCACCAGGTTATAGAGAGAATAGAGGAAACCTGGACGATGCAGCAGCTTTTGAGTTCTGTCAGTGAGTGCAGTAGTTGAGGGATCTTTGGTGAGGGGAAAGGAGTAGTTTGTCAATAGTGTGGAGGAAAGTTCAGTTGAGTTACACTGAGGCAATGTGGGCTTGCAGTAAGAGGTCGATTGATTCCGATCACGTATCCATACAGTTCTTGGACTCGGGCCGTACTTGGATCTACGCAGGTTATGGGCGGTGACAACACAGCGAAGGCAGGCAGTCCAGATCTGTGAGGTCATGTGATGCGTCTTCATGAAGTAGTATGCTTCTTGTAGTAGACGATGGATGAGAAGCTTGCCATGGGGGGGGGGGCTGCGGTCAGCAGTGTTCCATGAGTTGTGTAGTAGCTTGTGAGAAAGGTGTGAAGAGGTGCGTGAGAGGTGTCGGAGAGGATGAGGCGAGGTGGTCTGTCAAAGTGTTTGGTCTGTTGATTTAGCCAGTCCTTGAGTGCGGGAACAGCCCCGATCAATGTGCGCAGGGAGAGGATAGTGCGGTGCTATGAGTATTGATCGTGAATGAAGAGGATGTGACTGTGATGGGCCATGGAGTATGTAGTCGGAGGCTGGATGAGTGCAATGTGTAGGGAGTCAAAGCTGCACAGAGAGGGGTGAGAAGAGAGTGGAGGAGAGGAGGACGCGGTGTACTTCTCAAAACCATACTCCTCAGATCCAATCTCAGTCATAGGCTCAACTACTCCTAACATGACAGCATTGTTAGGAGCATGGTTCACGGCAGCAGGGATGGCAGGAGAAGATGGAGTTTCCATGTTGTTGGCTGGGGTTGAACGCCAGTTCGAGCTTCCAATCCGGTTGTAGTAGAGCTGATGACGCTCTTCCGCCTAGTTGGGTTGTTCACCATATGACTTGCCAGGGTTTTGATCCAGCCACTCGTTAGTAGCGCGATGATGACAGACCTGAGGCGGGTGGTTGTGGCCGCCACACTTGGTTCCTTTGAATGGACCGTTGCGGACGGTGTAGGAGCAGGTGGGGAAGCGGTTGAACATGCAGTTGTCAGTGGTGGCGGCCATGGTTTCAAACCAGTTGGTGGCAATAGTAGTCTCGCATGCTTGCTTGGCGACGTAGTCCTATTCTGCTGCCATGAGTTTGGGCTGATGACAGCGAGGGTCAGCTGATCAACACGCAGCTGTAGTACGATTTTGCAGATGATATCATACTGACCAGGAATACCAGAGATGATGCCGGTACAGACAACAGCAGCAGGAAGGTCAATCTTCATTTCCTTGAGATCGCGGGCAATGGTGCTGACGGCTGCAGTGTAACTGCCCATGTTGGTATGGGCGGCGAAGGGCACGGAGAAGAGTGATATGATCTTAATTCCGCAGGCGGTGGAGGTGTTGTTGCTGAAGCGATATTCAAGGGCTTTCCACACTTCGTGAGTCTTGCTACCGAGGGTGTAGATGTCTTCATGCACTTGAGGAGAGGAGGTGGTCATGATGGTCATGAGGGTGGTGCTATTGGCGACTTCCCAGGAGGCGCGGCTGATGGTAGTAGCGCGGGCAATGGGAGCAGAGGAGGAAGAGGCATTTGAAGGAGCAGGATGAGATACAGATCCACCGGAGGGGTCTCCACCGGGAGTGGTTGATGCAGTTGCAGTCGAGGAGGAGATGGCGTGAGGTGGTTCTATTCCAGTGTCCGAGTTGTTGATCAAATGGCTGAGGATGACTCCCTCAACCTTTTGTGTTCCAAAGAAAAGGGACACTGAGTAGCTCCACAGCTTGTAGTTGCTGGTACCATCCAGCTTTACAGTGAGCTTGGGGAGACCAGACAGAGTGAGAGAGGATGCCATAATGGAGTTGACGATGACACGATGGAAAGAATGGGCAGGTGGAGATGGTTGATGATATTCTCCTATGGCGATGAGAGTGTGCTGATAGCTCTTTAGCAAAATCAAGGGATTTAAGGATGTTGATGCGCTTAAATTGCGGAGATGCTGCTGAGTGAGAAAATGAGACTGGGTGCAGGGACAGATTCTTGTGCACTGATGGCGGAGATGATGAATGAGCGGAAATTGCTTGCTGATAGAGTGGGCGCAGGGGCAGAACCTCGTGCACGCAAATTTACCAAGAGGAAGTGGTGTGGTGCTGCCACGACACCTTAGTCAGAAGAAGCGCTGCCACCGTAGTTCTTCTGACGACCACAGTTCTTTGAGGCGGATGATTTTGACAGGAGTGGGTGCGGCCGATGACGGCGAGCACGATGGAGCCAGGGGTGTTACTTGAGCTCTGATACCATGTCAGAAGATTGCAAGTGCTGCCGCAGAGTGGACGCGGTCGGAGAGACGAGCGTTTCAATGGTGGACAGGAGCACGAGCAGAAGCGAAGTGGAAGCGGCGATAGGACGAAAAGTGGAACCGGAAGATGATGAAGGATGACAAGGGAAAGGCCTGGGCGCGACACCAAAGGTGAGAGCGGTGAGATCTTTGCAGGAAGGGAGTGGACGCAGCACCGTGAGGGAAGGCCGGAATTGTCCTTAAAGGTGCGAGCGTTACTAACGTATGAGTGACGTTTAGCACAAGTGAGAGGGCGCAGTGCAAGAGCACGGGCGCTGAGCTGAGAATGGAAGGCAGGAGAGACAGGAGGCGACCCAAAGGGCGATCATGAAGGGAATCCAATGGATTGATTATAGAATGAAGTACAAGCAATACAAATAGGAAAGGTCTAGCCTAGGGCGATTCGTCGAGCGAGCATAGAGATAGCGGCTCGGGCAAGTGCAAGATTAGGGAGTGCCTCAAGACCACGATTCGGCTTTGCTAGCCGTACGCATAGGGGAGTGGTGAGTGCAGGCACGATCTTCGCAGTTGCGTTTCGCCTGGGCCATTGTGGTATGCGGCCGTTGGTTTTGGTCTTGGCGAGGCTCGCACAGCTTGTTGGTTGTAGGACCGTTCGGGTGTTGATCTTGTGACTCCGGAGATGAACCTGCATTGTCACTCTTTATTTCCTTAGTGGCTGCACCCCTTGAAGCGATCTCCGAGATAATATCCGACAGCCCCCCGCCCAGGTCGCGAGCCTATTCTATATTGCGCGTACGAGGATTCTAACCCAGGACCTATCTCTCCATAATCTAACTCTATAAGCACTAAGCCAACTCACATGGTATTCATATGTTGTCCAAATGACATTATAAGGGTTCATATGAGTAAAGGGCATAAAACAAGGGGGTGTAAGATTATAAGGTAGTTTTCAAAAGTATGAATGATAACAATTTCAGTTCATTCATAAACAATTGACGCAGACAAAGTTTTGAATTTTGCAACTTTGAGCTTTAATAACCTCTCAACCATTGCTGCGATTGACCAACCGTAAGAAGGAAAGTTGACAGGACACAGTGAAACTCTTTTTATGATGTTAAATGACACAAGAGTATTTTGGTTGGTCATTGTGCATGGTAGCCATACCGTGCCACCACTTATCGAAGGTCTTTGTACTCGCTTGTCGATACCAAGTATTCCCAAACCATTGTTTCCCCCTCTAACCATTTGTGACTCGTGTTATGAGTTGTCAGCGTTGACCACACACATCGGATTTCTCTGGTCAAAGGCAGTACATATGCCTACTTTGGTCAGTCATTGTGCATGGTAGGCACACCGTGCGACTACTGACTGGGGTCATTGTACTTGATAGTTGAGAACCAATATTCTCACAGCATTGTTTCCTCTTCTTATCGTTTGTGACTCATGTTATGGTTGGTCAGCGTTGACCACCCATATTGAAAATCTGTGGTCATGATCAGTGACATATTCCTAGTTTGGTTGTTTGGTGTGCATATTAGCCACACCGTGCCACTACGTATTGAAGTTCTTTGTCCTTTCTAGTCAATACATAGGCTTCCCAACCCATTCTCTCCCCCTGACAAAGCTGTCAATGTTGACCACACATAGTGGACTTATTCGGTCGTAGTCAGTGACGTATGCATCCTTTGGTTGGTCACTGTGCACGCTAGCCATACCGTGCCAATGCTTGTTGAAGGTCTTTGTACGTCCTAGTTGATAACTAGTGTTCCCAACCCATTGCTTTTCCCTCTGACCATTTGTGACTCGTGTTATGCGTTTTCAACGTTGACCACATGAAGTGACATTCTTTCTTCATGGTCAGTGACATATGCATACTTTGAGTGGTCCTTGTGCATTGAAGCCACATTGTGCCACTACATATTGAAGGTATTTGTACTTGCTAGTAGATAAATAGTATTCACAAACCATTGCCTTCCACCCTGACCATTTGTGACTCGTGTTGTGAGTTGTCAAAGTTTACCACACTTAGTGACATTATTTGGTCATGGTCAGTGACATATGCCTACTTTGGTTAGTCATCGTGCATGGTTCCCCCACCGTGCCATAGCGTATTGGAGCCCCTTGTGCTTGCTATGTGATACTTTGTGTTCCCAAACCATTGTTTCCCCCTCTGACCGTTTGTGACTTGTATTATGAGTTGTCAACGTGGACCACACACAGCGGATTTCTTTGGTCAAAGGCAGTACATATGCCTACTTTGGTCGGTCATTGTGCATGGTAGCCACACTATGATACTACTGACTGAAGGTTGTTGTACTTGAAAGTTGATAACCGATATTCCCATAGCATTATTTCCTGTCCTGCCCATTTGTGACTCGTGTTATGATTGGTCAACGTTGACCATCCATGTTGAAATTCTCTGGTCATGATCAGAGACATATGCCTAGCTTGGTTGTTTGGTGTGCATATTAGCCACACCATGCCGTTACGTATTGAAGTTCTTTGTTCTTTCTAGTCAATACATAGGCGTCCCAAACCACTGTATCTCCCTCTGACCATTTGTGACTCGCGTTATGAGTTGTCAATGTTGACCACACATAGTGGACTTATTCGTTCGTATTCAGTGATGTATGCATCCTTTGGTTGGTCACTGTGCACGCTAGCCACAGCGTGCCACTGCTTGTTGAAGGTCTTTGTACTTGCTAGTTGATAACTGGTATCCCCAATCCATTGTTTTCCCCTCTGACCATTTGTGACTCGTGTTATGCGTTTTCAACATTTACCACGTACGTGAAATTTCTTCGTCATGGTTAGTGACATATGCATTCTTTGGTTGGTCACTTTGCATTGAGGCCACATTGTTCCACTACATATTGAAGGTATTTGTACTTGCTAGTAGATAACTAGTATTCACAAACCATTTCCTTCCACCCTGACCACTTGTGACTGGTGTTCTGAGTTTTCAACGTTTACCACACTTAGTGACATTATTTGGTCATGGTCAGTGACATATGCCTACTTTGGTTGGTCATCGTACATGGTCTCCACACCGTGCCACAACGTATTGAAGCCCCTTGTGCTTGCTAGGTGATACTTGGTGTTCCCAAACCATTGTCTCCCCCTCTGACCATTTGTGACTCGTATTATGAGTTGTCAACGTTGACCACACAGAGCAGATTTTTTTGGTCAAAGGCAGAACATATGCCTACTTTGGTCGGTCATTGTACATGGTAGCCACACCGTGCTACTACTGAATGCAGGTCGTTGTACTTGGTAGTTGAGAGCCGATATTCCCATAGCATTGTTTCCTGTCCTGACCGTTTGTGACTCATGTTATGGTTGGTCCACGTTGACCACCTATATTGAAATTATGTGGTCATGATCAGTGACATATACCTAGTTTGGTTGTTTGGTGTGCATATTAGCCACAACGTGCCACTACGTATTGAAGTTCTTTGTCCGTTCTAGTCAATACATAGGCTTCCCAAACCGTTTTCTCTCCCTCTGACCATTTGTTACTCGTGTTATGAGTTGTCAATGTTGACCACACATAGTGGACATATTTGGTCGTAGTCCGTGACGTATGCATCCTTTGATTGGTCACTGTGCACGCTAGCCATACCGTGCCACTGCTTGTTGAAGGTCTTGTGCTTGCTAGTTGATAACTAGTGTTCCCAACCCATTGTTTTCCCCTATTACCATTTGTGACTCGTGTTATGCGTTTTCAACGTTGACCACGTTAAGTGAAATTCTTTTGTCATGGTCAGTGACATATGCATACTTTGGGTGGTAACTGTGCATTGAAGCCACATTGTGCCACTACATATTGAAGGTATTTGTACTTGCTAGTAGATAACTAGTATTCACAAACCATTACCTTCCACCCTAACCATTTGTGACTCGTGTTGTGAGTTGTTAAAGTTTACCACACTTAGTGACATTATTTGGTCATGGTCAGTGACATATGCCTACTTTGGTTGGTCATCATGCATGGTCTCCACACTGTGCTACAGCGTATTGAAGCCCCTTGTGCTTGCGATGTAACACGCGGTGTTCCCAAACCATTGTTTCCCCCTTGGACCATTTGTGACTCGTATTATGAGTTGTCAACGTGGACGACACACAGCGGATTTCTTTGGTCAAAGGCAGTAAATATGCCTACTTTGGCCGGTCATTGTGCATGGTAGCCACACCGCGCTACTATTGACTGAAGGTCATTGTAGTTGGTAGTTGAGAACCGATATTCTCATAGCATTGTTTCCTCTCCTGACCGTTTGTGCCTCGTGTTATGGTTGGTCAACTTTGACCACCCATATTGAAATTATCTGGTCATGATCAGTGACATATGCCTAGTTTGATTGTTTGGTGTACATATTAGCCACACCGTGCCAGTACGTATTGAAGTTCTTTGTCCTTTCTAGCCAATACATAGGCTTCCCAATCCATTGTTTTCCCCTCTGACCATTTGTGACTCGTGTTATGCGTTTTCAACGTTGGCCACATGAAGTTAAATTTGTTCGTCATGGCTAGTGACATATGCATACTTTGGTTGGTCACTGTGCATTGAAACCCCCTTTGTGCCACTACATATTGAAGGTATTTGTACTTGCTAGTAGATAACTAGTATTCACAACCCATTACCTTCCACCCTAACCATTTGTGACTCGTGTTGTGAGTTGTCAAAGTTTACCACACTTAGTGACATTACTTGGTCATGGTCAGTGACATATGCCTATTTTGGTTGGTCATCGTGCATGGTCTCCACACCGTGCCACAACGTATTGAAGCCCCTTTTGCTCGCTATGTGATACTTGGTGTTCCCAACCCATTGTTTTCCCCTCTGATCATTTGTGACTTGCATTATGAGTTGTCAACGTTGACCACACACAGCGGATTTCTTTGGTCAAAGGTGCTACATATGCCTACTTTGGTCGGTCATTGTACATGGTAGCCACACCGTGCTACTACTGAATGAAGGTCATTGAACTTGGTAGTTGAGAACCAATTGTTCATAGCATTGTTTCCTGTCCTGACCGTTTGTGACTCGTGTCATAGTTGGTCAACGTTGACCACCCATATTGAAATTATGTGGTCATGATCAGTTACACATGCCTAGTTTGGTTGTTTGGTGTGCATATTAGCCACACCGTGCCACTACGTATCGAAGTTCTTTGTCCTTTCTAGTCAATACATAGGCTTCCCAATCCATTTTCTCTCCCTCTGACCACTTGTGACTCGTGTTATGAGTTGTCAATGTTGACTACACATAGTGGACTTATTCGGTCGTAGTCAGTGACATATGCATCCTTTGGTTTGTCACTGTGCACGCTAGCCATACCGTGCCACTGCTTGTTGAAGGTATTTGTACTTCCTTGTTCATAACTAGTGTTTCCAACCCATTTGTTCCCCTTTAACCATTTGTGACTCGTGTTATGCGTTTTCAACATTGACCACATGAAGTGAAATTCTTTCGTCATGGTCAGTGACCTATGCATGCTTTGGGTAGTCACTGTGCATTAAAGCCACATTGTGCCACTACATATTGAAGGTATTTATACTTGCTAGTAGATAACTAGTATTCACAAACCAATACCTTCCACCCTGACCATTTGTGACTCGTGTTGTGAGTTGTCAAAATTTACCACACTTAGTGACATTATTTGGTAATGGTCAATGACATATGCCTACTTTGGTTGGTCATCGTGCATGGTCCCCACACCGTACCACAACGTATTAAAGCCCCTTGTGCTTGGTATGGGATACGTGGTGTTCCCAACCAATTGTTTCCCCCTCTAACCATTTGTGACTCGTTTTATGAGTTGTCAACGTGGACCACACACAGCGGATTTCTTTGGTCAAAGGCAGAAAGTATGCCTACTTTGGTCGGTCATTGTGCATGGTAGCCACACCGCGCTACTACTGACTTAATGTCATTGTACTTGGTAGTTGAGAACCGATATTCTCATAGCATTGTTTCCGCTCCTGACCGTTTGTGACTCGTGTTATGGTTGGTCAACGTTGACCACCCATATTGAAATTCTCTGGTCATGATCAGTGACATATGCCTATTTTGATTGTTTGGTGTGCATATTAGCCACATCGTGCCACTACGTATTGAAGTTCTTTGTCCTTTCTAGCCAATACATAGGCTTCCCAATCCATTGTTTTCCCCTCGGACCATTTGTGACTCGTGTTATGGTTGGTCAACGTTGACCACCCATATTGAAATTCTCTGGTCATGATCAGTGACATATGCCTATTTTGATTGTTTGGTGTGCATATTAGCCACACCGTGCCACTACGTATTGAAGTTCTTTGTCCTTTCTAGCCAATACATAGGCTCTGCAATCCATTGTTTTTCCATCTGACCATTTGTGACTCTTGTTATGCGTTTTCAACGTTGACCACATGAAGTGAAATTTGTTCGTCATGGTTAGTGACATATGCATACTTTGGTTGGTCACTGTGCATTGAAGCCCCATTCTGCCACCACATATTGAAGGTATTTGTACTTGCTAGTAGATAACTAGTATTCACAAACCATTACCTCCCACCCTGACCATTTGTGACTCGTGTTGTGAGTTGTCAAAGTTTACCACACTTAGTGACATTATTAGGCCATGTTCAGTGACATATGCCTACTTTGGTTGGTCATTGTGCATGGTTTCCACACCGTGCCAAAACGTATTGAAACCCCTTGTGCTTGCAATAAGATACTTGGTGTTTCCAAACCAATGTTTTCCCCTCTGACCGTTTGTGACTCGTATTATGAGTTGTCAACGTTGACCACATAGAGCGGATTTCTTTGGTCAAAGGCAGTACATATGCCTACTTTGGTCGGTCATTGTACATGGTAGCCACACCATGCTACTACTGAATGCAGGTCGTTGTTCTTGGTAGTTGAGAACCGATATTCCCATAGCATTGTTTCCTGTCCTGACCGTTTGTGACTCATGTTATGGTTGGTCAACGTTGACCACCCATATTGAAATTATGTGGTCATGATCAGTGACATATGCCTAGTTTGGTTGTTTGGTGTGCATATTAGCCACATCGTGCCACTACGTATTGAAGTTCTTTGTCCTTTCTAGTCAATACATAGGCTTCCCAAACCGTTTTCTCTCCCTCTGACCATTCGTTACTCGTGTTATGAGTTGTCAATGTTGACCACACATAGTGGACTTATTTGGTCATAGTCAGTGACGTATGCATCCTTTGGTTGGTCACTGTGCAGGCTAGCCATACCGTGCCAGTGCTTGTTGAAGGTCTTTGTACTTCTTAGTTCATAACTAGTGTTCCCCACCCATTGTTTTCCCCTCTAACCGTTTGTGACTCGAGTTATGCTTTTCAACATTGACCACGTGAAGTGAAATTCTTTCGTCATGGTCAGTGACATATGCATACTTTGGGTGGTCACTGTGCATTGAAGCCACAGTGTGCCACTACATATTGAAGGTATTTGTACTTGCTAGTAGATAACTAGTATTCACAAACCAATACCTTCCACCCTGGCCATTTGTCAATCGTGTTGTGAGTTGACAAAGTTTACCACACTTACTGACATTATTTGGTAATGGTCAATGACATATGCCTACTTTGGTTGGTCATCGTGCATGGTCCCCACACCGTACAACAACGTATTAAAGCCCCTTGTGCTTGGTATGTAATACATGGTGTTCCCAAACCATTGTTTCCCCCTCTAACCATTTGTGACTCGTATTACGAGTTGTCAACGTGGACCACACACGGCGGATTTCTTTGGTCAAAGGCAGAATATATGCCCTTTTGGTTGGTCATTGTGCATGGTAGCCACACCGTGCTACTACTGACTGAATGTCATTGTACTTGGTAGTTGAGAACCGATATTCTCATAGCATTGTTTCCTCTCCTGACCATTTGTGACTCGTGTTATGGTTGGTCAACGTTGACCACCCATATTGAAATTCTCTGGTCATGATCAGTGACATATTCCTTGTTTGGTTTTTTGGTGGGCATATTAGCCACACTGTGCCACTACGTATTGAAGTTCTTTGTCCTTTCTAGTCAATACATAAGCTTCCCAAACCATGTTCCCTCCCTTTGACCATTTGTGACTCGTTTTATGAGTTGTCAATGTTGACCACACACAGTGGACTTATTCGGTCGTAGTTGGTGACGTATGCATCCTTTGGTTGGTCAATGTGCACACTAGCCATACCGTGCCACTGCTTTTTGAAGGTATTTATACTTGCTAGTTGATAACTAGTGTTCCCAATCCATTGTTTTCCCCTCTGACCATTTGTGACTCTTGTTATGCGTTTTCAACGTTGACCACATGAAGTGAAATTTGTTCGTCATGGTCAGTGACATATGCATACTTTGGGTCGTCACTGTGCATTGAAGCCACATTGTGCCACTACATATTGAAGGTATTTGTACTTGTTAGTAGATAACTAGTATTCACAAACCGTTACCTTCCACCCTGACTATATGTGACTCGTGTTGTGAGTTGTCAAATTTTACCACACTTAGTGACATTATTTGGTCATGGTTAGTGACATATGCCTACTTTGGTTGGTCATCGTGCATGGTCCCCAGACCGTGCCACAACGTATTGAAGCCCTTTGTGCTTGTCATGTGATACGTGGTGTTCCCAAACCATTGTTTCCCCCTCTGACCATTTGTGACTCGTAATATGAGTTGTCAACGTGGACCACACACAGCGGATTTCTTTGGTCAAAGGCAGTTAATATGCCTTCTTTGGTCGGTCATTGTGCATGGTAGCCACACTCCGCAACTACTAACTGAAGGTCATTGTAGTTGGTAGTTGAGAACCGATATTCTCATAGCATTGTTTCCTCTCCTGATCGTTTGTGACTCGTGTTATGGTTGGTCAACGTTGACCACACATCTTGAAATTCTCTGGTCATGATCAGTGACATATGCCTAGATTGATTGTTTGGTGTGCATATTAGCCACACCGTGCCACTACGTATTGATGTTCTTTGTCCTTTTTAGCCAATACATAGGCTTCTGAATCCTTTTTTTTCCCCTGTGACCATTTGTGACTCGTGTTATGCGTTTTCAACGTTGACCACATGAAGTGAAATTTGTTCGTCATGGTTGGTGACATATGCATACTTTGGCTGGTTACTGTGCATTGAAGCCACGTTGTGCCACTACATATTGAAGGTATTTGTACTTGCTAGTAGATAACTAGTATTCACAAACCATTACCTTCCACCCTGACTATTTGTGACTCGTGTTGTGAGTTGTCAAAGTTTACCACACTTAGTGACATTACTTGGTCATGGTCAGTGACATATGCCTACTTTGGTTGGTCATCGTGCATGGTCTTAACACCATGCCACAACGTATTGAAGCCCCTTGTGCTTGCTATGTGATACTTGGTGTTCTAAAACCATTGTCTCTCCCTCCGACCATTTGTGACTCGTGTTATGAGTTGTCAATGTTGATCACACATAGTGGACTTATTCGGTCCTAGTCAGTGACGTATGCATCCTTTGGTTGGTCACTGTGCACGCTAGCCATACCGTGCCACTGCTTGTTGAAGTCCTTTGTACTTCCTATTTGATAACTACTGTTCCCAATCCATTGTTTTCCCCTCGAACCATTTGTGACTCGTGTTATGCGTTTTCAACGTTGACCACATGAAGTGAAAGTCTTTCCTCATGTTCAGTGACATATGCATACTTTGGTTGGTCACGGTGCATTGAAGCCACATTGTGCCACTACATATTGAAGGTATTTGTACTTGCTAGTAGATAACTAGTATTCCCAACCCATTACCTTCCACCCTGACCATTTGTGACCCGTGTTGTGAGTTGTCAAAGTTTACCACACTTAGTGACATTATTTGGTCATGGTCAGTGACATATGCCTACTTTGGTTGGTCATCTTGCATGGTCTCCACACCGTGCTACAACGTATTAAAGCCCCTTGTGCCTGCTATGTGATACTTGGTGTTCCCAAACCATTGTTTCTCCCTCTGACCATGTGTGACTCGTATTATGAGTTGTCAACTTTGACCACACACAGCGCATTTCTTTGGTCAAAGGCACTACATATGCCTACTTTGGTCGGTCATTGTAAATGGTAGCCACACCGTGCTACTACTGAATGAAGGTCGTTGTACTTGGTAGTTGATAACTGATGTTCCCATAGCATTGTTTCCTGTCCTGACCGTTTGTGACTCGTGTTATGGTTGGTCAACGTTGACCACCCATGTTGAAATTATGTGGTCATAATCAGTGACATATGCCTAGTTTGGTTGTTTGGTGTGCATATTAGCCACACCGTGCCACTACGTATTGACGTTCTTTGTCCTTTAAAGTCAATACATAGGCTTCCCAAACCATTTTCTCTCCCTCTGACCATTTGTGATTCGTGTTATGAGTTGTCAATGTTGACCACACATAGTGGACTTATTCGGTTGTAGTAAGTGATGTATGCATCGTTTGGTTGGTCACTGTGCACGCTAGCCATACCGTGCCACTGCTTGTTGAAGGTCTTTGTACTTGCTAGTGGATAACTAGTGTTCCCAACCCATTGTTTTCCCCTCTGACCATTTGTGACTCGTGTTATGGGTTTTCGACGTTGACCACATGAAGTGAAATTCTTTTGTCATGGTCAGTGACATATGCATACTTTGGGTAGTCACTGTGCATTGAAGCCACATTGTGCCACTACATGTTGAAGGTATTCGTACTTGCTAGTAGATAACTAGTATTCAAAAACCATTACCTTCCACCCTGACCATTTGTGACTCGTGTTGTGAGTTGTCAAAGTTTACCACACTTAGTGACATTATTTTGTCATGGTCAGTGACATATGCCTACTTTGGTTGGTCATCGTGCATGGTCCCCACACCGTACCACAACATATTAAAGCCCCTTGTGCTTGCTATATGATACGTGGTGTTCCCAAACCATTGTTCCCCTCTCTAACCATTTGTGACTCGTATTATGAGTTGTTAATGTGGACCACACACAGCGGATTTCTTTGGTCAAAGGCAGTAATATGCCTCCTTTGGTCGGTCATTGTGCATGGTAGCCACACCGCGCTAATTCTAGCTGAAGGTCATTATACTTGGTAGTTGAGAACCAATATTCTCATAACATTGTTTCCTATTCTGACCGTTTGTGTCTCGTGTTATGGTTGGTCAACGTTGACCACCCATATTGAAATTCTCTCGTCATGATGAGTGACATATGCCTAGTTTGATTGTTTGGTGTACATATTAGCCACACCGTGCCACTACATATTCAAGTTCTTTCTCGTTTCTAGCCAATACATAGGCTTCCCAATCCTTTGTTTTCCCCTCTGACCATTTGTGCCTCGTGTTATGCGTTTTTAACGTTGACCATGTGAAGTGAAATTTGTTCGTCATGGTTAGTGACATATGCATACATTGGTTGGTCACTGTGCATGGAAGCCACATTGTGCCACTACATATTGAAGGTATTTGTACTTGCTAGTGGATAACTAGTATTCACAAACTATTACCTTCCACCCTGACCATTTGTGACTCGTGTTGTGAGTTGTCAAAGTTTACCACACTTAGTGACATTACTTGGTCATGGTCAGAGACATATGCCTACTTTGGTTGGTGATCGTGCATGGTCTCCACACCGTGCCACAATGCATTGAAGCCCCTTTTGTTTGCTATGTAATATTTGGTGTTCCCAAACCATTGTCTCGCCCTCTGGCCATTTGTGACTCGTATTATGAGTTGTCAACGCTGACGACACATAGCGGATTTCTTTGGTCAAAGGCAGTACATATGCCTACTTTGGTTGGTCATTTTACATGGTAGCCACACCGTGCGACTGCTGAATGAAGGTCGTTGTACTTGGTAGTTGAGAACCGATATTCCCATAGCATTGTTTCCTGTCCGGACCGTTTGTGACTTGTGTTATGGTTGGTCAATGTTGACCACCCATATTGAAGTTATGTGGTCATGGTCAGTGACATATGTCTAGTTTGGTTGTTTGGTGTGCATATGAGCCACACCATGCCACTATGTATTGAAGTTCTTTGTCCTTTCTAACCAATACATAGGATTCCCAAACCATTGTCTCTCCCTCTGACCATTTGTCCCTCGTGTTATGAGTTGTCAATGTTGTCCACACATAGTGGACTTATTCGGTCGTAGTCAGTGACGTATGAATCCCTTGATTGGTCACTGTGCACGCTAGCCATACCGTGCCACTGCTTGTTGAAGGTCTTTGTACTTGTTTGGATAACTAGTGTTCCCAACCCATTGTTTTCCCCTCTGACGATTTGTGACTTGTGTTATGCGTTTTCAACATTGACCACATGAAGTAAAATTCTTTCGTCATGGTCAGTGACATATGCATACTTTGGGTGGTCACTGTGCATTGAAGCCACGTTGTGCCACTACATATTGAAGGTATTTGTACTTGCTAGTGGATGACTAGTATTCACAAACCATCACCTTCCACCCTAATCATTTGTGACTCGTGTTGTGAGTTGTCAAAGTTGACCACACTTAGTTACATTATTTTGTCATGGTCACTAACATATGCCTACTTTGGTTGGTCATCGTGCATGGTCCCCACACCGTGCCACAACATATTGAAGCCCCTTGTGCTTGCTATGTGATACGTGGTGTTCCCAAACCATTGTTTCCTCCTCTGACCATTTGTGACTTGTATTATGAGTTGTCAACGTGGACCACACACAGGGGATTTCTTTGGTCAAAGGCAGTAAATATGCCTCCTTTGGTCGGTCATTGTGCATGGTAGCCACACCGCGCTTCTACTGACTGAATGTCATTGTACTTGGTAGTTGAGAACCCATATTCTCATAGCATTGTTTCCTCTCCTGACCATTTGTGCCTTGTGTTATGGTTGGTCAACGTTGACCACCCATATTGAAATTTTCTGGTCATGATCAGTGACATATGCCTAGTTTGATTATTTGGTGTGCATATTAGCCACACCGTGCCACTACGTATTGAAGTTCTTTGTCCTTTCTAGCCAATACATAGGCTTCCCAATCCATTGTTTTCCCCTCTGACCATTTGTGAGTTGTGTTATGCGTTTTCAACGTTGACCACATGAAGTGAAATTTGTTTGTCATGGTCAGTGACATATGCCTAGTTTGATTATTTGGTGTGCATATTAGCCACACCGTGCCACTACGTATTGAAGTTCTTTGTCCTTTCTAGCCAATACATAGGCTTCCCAATCCATTGTTTTCCCCTCTGACCATTTGTGAGTTGTGTTATGCGTTTTCAACGTTGACCACATGAAGTGAAATTTGTTTGTCATGGTTAGTGACATATGCATACTTTGGTTGGTCACTGTGCATTGAAGCAAAATTCTGCCACTGCATATTGAAGGTATTTGTACTTGCTTGTAGATAACTAGTATTCACAAACCATTACCTTCCGCCCTGACCATTTGTGACTCGTGTTGTGAGTTGTCAAAGTTTACCACACTTAGTGACATTATTTTGTCATGGTCAGTGACATATGCCTACTTTGGTTGGTCATCGTGCATGGTCCCCACACCGTACCACAACATATTGAAGCCCCTTGTGCTTGCTATGTGATACGTGGTGTTCGAAAACCATTGTTTCCTCCTCTCACCATTTGTGACTCGTATTATGAGTTGTCAACATGGACCACACACAGCGGATTTCTTTGGTCAAAGGCAGTTTATATGCCTCCTTTGGTCGGTCATTGTGCATGGTAGCCACACCGCGCTTCTACTGACTGAATGTCATTGTACTTGGTAGTTGGGAACCCATATTCTCATAGCATGGTTTCCTCTCCTGACCGTTTGTGCCTTGTGTTATGGTTAGTCAACGTTGACCACCCATATTGAAATTCTCTGGTCATGATCAGTGACATATGCCTAGTTTGATTGTTTGGTGTGCATATTAGCCACATTGTGCCACTACGTATTGAAGTTCTTTGTCCTTTCTAGCCAATACATAGGCTTCCCAATCCATTGTTTTCCCCTCTGACCATTTGTGACTCGTGTTGTGCGTTTTCAACATTGACCACATACGTGATATTTGTTCGTCATGGTTAGTGACATATGCATACTTTGGTTGGTCACTGTGCATTGAGGCCACGTTGTGCCACTACATACTGAAGGTATTTGTAGTTGCTAGTAGATAACTAGTATTCACAAACCATTACCTTCCACCCTGACCATTTGTGACTCGTGTTGTGAGTTCTCAAAGTTTACCACTCTTAGTGACATTATTTGGTCATGGTCAGTGACATATGCCTACTTTGGTTTGTCATCGTGCATGGTCCCCACACCGTGCCACAACGTATTGAAGCCCCTTGTGCTTGCTATGTGATACATGGTGTTCCCAAACCATTGTTTCCTCCTCTGACCACTTGTGACTCGTATTATGAGATACCAACGTGGACCACACACAGCGGATTTCTTTGGTCAAAAGTAGTAGATATGCCTCCTTTGGTCGGTCGTTGTGCATGGTAGCCACACCGCGCTACTACTGACAGAAGATCATTGTACCTGGTAGTTGAGAACCGATATTCTCATAGCATTGTTTCCTCTCCTGACCGTTTGTGACTCGTGTTATGGTTGGTCAACGTTGACCACCCATACTGAAATTCTCTGGTCATGATCAGTGACATATGCCTAGTTTGATTGTTTGGTGTGCATATTAGCCACACAGTGCCACTACGTATTGAAGTTCTTTGTCCTTTCTATCCAATACATAGGCTTCCCAATCCATTGTTTCCCCCTCTGACCATTTGTGACTCGTGTTATGCGTTTTCAACATTGACCACATGAAGTGAAATTTGTTCGTCATGGTTAGTGACATATGCATACTTTGGTTGCGCACTCTGCATTGAAGCCAGATTGTGCCTTTACATATTGAAGATATTTGTACTTGCTAGTAGATAACTAGTATTCACAAACCATTACCCTCCACCCTGACCATTTGTGACTCGTGTTGTGAGTTGTCAAAGTTTACCCCACTTAGTGACATTACTTAGTCATGGTTAGTGACGTATGCCTACTTTGGTTGGTCATCGTGCATGGTATCTACAGCGTGCCACAACGTGTTGAAGCCCCTTGTGCTTGCTATGTGATACTTGGTGTTCCCACACCATTGTTTCCCCCTCTGACCATTTGTGATTCGTATTATGAGTTGCCAACGTTGACCACACACAACGGATTTCTTTGGTCAAAGGCACTACATATGCCTACTTTGGTCGGTCATTGTGCTTGGTAGCCACACCGTGCTAATACTGACTGAAGGTCGTTGTTCTTGGTAGTTGAGAACAGATATTCCCATAGCATTTTTTCCTGTCTTGACCGTTTGTGACTCGTGTTATGGTTGGTCAACGTTGACCACCCATATTGAAATTCTGTGGTCATGATCACTGACATATGCCTAGTTTGGTTGTTTGGTGTGCATATTGGCCACACCGTGCCACTACGTATTGAAGTTTTTTGTCCTTTCCAGTCAATACATAGGCTTCCCAAACCATTGTCTCTCCCTCTGACCATTTGTGACTCGTGTTATGAGTTGTCGATGTTGACCACACATAGTGGACTTATTCGGTCAAAGTCAGTGACGTATGCATCCTTTGGTTGGTCACTGTGCATGCTAGCCATACCGTGCCACTGCTTGTTGAAGGTCTTTGTACTTCCTAGTTGATAACTAGTGTTCCCAATCCATTGTTTTCCCCTCTTATCATTTGTGACTCGTGGTATGCGTTTTCAACGTTGACCACATTAAGTGAAATTCTTTCGTCATGTTCCGTGACATATGCATACTATGGTTGGTCACTGTGCATTGAAGCCACATTGTGCCATGACATATTGAAGGTATTTGTACTTGCTAGTAGATAACTAGTGTTCACAAACCATTATCTTCCACCCTGACCATTTGTGACTCGTGTTATGAGTTGTCAAAGCTTTCCACACTTAGTGACATTATTTGGTCATGGTCAGTGACATATGCCTACTTTGGTTGGTCAGTGTGCATGGTCTCCATACCGTGCCACAACGTATTGAAGCCCCTTGTGCTTGCTATGTGATACTTAGTGTTCCCAACCCATTGTTTCCCCCTCTGGCAATTCGTGGCCCATAGTATGGGTTGTCAACATTAACCACACAGTCTAATTATTTGGTCATGGAAATTGGCACATGCCTAATCTGGTTGGTCATTGTACATGGTAGCCACCCCGTTCCACTACTTGTTGAACGTATTTGCACTTGCTACTGAATAAAAAGCAAACGTTTTCCCCTTTGACACCAGGTCGGTTTTTGTTTATTTGTTATGCGTAGGTGCCTTCACTGGAATTCTCCCTCCCACCCCCCTAGAGGGATGTTCCGTGGACGACCTTGAGAACAGATTTGCGACCGCATTATGACACACCCCCTACCCACCCACGGCTTAGGCTCGAAGGTAGAGTTGAGGTAGCACAACACGGCCGCCCCCCCCCCTCAGGAGGCGAGCCTATTCTATATTTCGTATACGAGGACTCAAACCAAGGACCTATCGCTCCAGAATCCAACTCTATAAGCACTAAGCCAACTGACATGATGTTCATATGTTGTCCAAAAGACATTATAACGGTTCCTATGGGTAAAGACATAAAATAATGGGGTGTAAGATTATAGGGTAGTTTTGAAAAGTATGAATGAAAACAATTTCAGTTTATTCAAAAACAATTGATGCAGACTCCGTTTTGAATTTTGCAACTTTGAGCTTGAATAACCTTTCAATCATTGCTGCGATTGACCAGCCGTAAGAAGGAAAGTTGACAAGACACAGTGAATCTCTTTTTATGATATTCAATGACACAAGAATATTTTGGTTGGTCATTGTGCATGGTAGCCATACCGTGCCACCACGTATCGAAGGTCTTTGTACTTGCTAGTCGATACCAAGTATTCCCAAACCATTGTTTCCCCCTCTGACCATTTGTGACTCGTATTATGAGTTGTCAACGTTGACCACACACAGCGGATTTCT